>JAZHRO010000056.1:86727500-87275000 GCA_037157565.1 Thalassia testudinum | reverse complement strand
ACAGACGTCCGTGTGGACCATCGGACGTCTGGGGTATAGGACAGATGTCCCCGCAGACTTCTGGACGTCCGGGGAACCAAGCTGAACAGGTAATTCTCTGATCCACCGTTTAAGACGTCTGGAAGGAGTTCCAGACGTCTGATTTTGCACAGTATTGTCTTTCTCGACCCGTTTAGGGCCCGTTGGGCTCCGTTTTCCGCGATTCGAGTTGCGTTCGTTTCAGAATTAATTCTTCTACCCGCCTACAGTAGCTATACACTGTTCTGAGACACTCCTTGTGTTTGATCCTTGTGATAGGACCTCGTTCGGTTGCAGTCTTGAGAGTCGCGGAGGCACGCGGGATTCCCGATCACGCCCCCACTACTCCCGTTGTACCTGGTAGAGTGGCTTTAAGTATTAATAAAATCTGTTAAAGTATGGAACCATAACTAGAACCTAGGGCATTGCATGAATCCTAGGAATGAGAAATATATGGAATGATAGCTCCTAGGTGTTGCATGAATCCTAGGGCCGGAAAACTAGATTGTATGATAGATCCTAGGATATGGCATGAATCCTAGGGTGGAAAAACTAGTGGAATGTATATTACTGCAGTCTTGGAAAATTGGAAAGGAATACATAAAGCTGCCTGTAAATTTAATTAACAGCTGCCTGTTATGAATAAAGAAACATGTTTGAGATCATGGATTTTGAGAATGTGAATCTGGAAAGTGAAACATATGATGTTCTGAGATAAAGAGCTGGAACCCTACGGGGAATTAGGAGTGGAACTCCTGGAAAGAAAAAGGAATGGAACTGAGATGTAGTTTGTACTGTCTCTTGGGTACGCAGTACCAAGGGAAGTACCTGTACCTGTTTAGTGCAGAGTGGGGCCAGCCGCCCCAGGGACCCGGGGTTAGGATTGGCCGCTCTGTACCGACTTGTTGGCCCTCGTGTACGTAGTACCGAGGAGAGCTACTAGTGTTAGGAGAGTACTAGCTACCCCATGGGCCCTGGGGTTCTGCTAGCCTCCTTCACCGACTTGTTAGGCCCACTAGGGCAAACCAGGGTAGTCAGGCGAGGGTGCGCGGACTGTGGAGGGGCAAGGCCCCGGTTTGGTTACTGTGGAGGGGTTGGACCCCTGTTACTGAGAGGGCTCTGCCCTGGTTCCGTGCTGTGCTTTGGGCGCACCCGTTAACGGAAACGACTGACTGCGTGCCAGTGCGGGCTAGCTACCTATGCGTTTATCGCGCGTGCCGTAGTCACCGTTACGTCTGTCAGTGACCTTGGGGTGGTTGACTGAGGGTAGGATCACCACGGGGGACTCTCCCGGCCAGGAGAGCACCACGTGCTACTTCTACTTTTGGAAAAGACTGCAATCAAGATCGTTCCCACGAGGACATTCGAGATCAAGTAAAGGATCTGAGAAATAAATGAAATAGTGAGAAAAATTGAAAGATGTGAATAAAGGAAGTAATAGAACATAACAGCTACTGTACACTCTATTGTTGCCTTTAGTTAGTTTGCCACTCTACTCAGCGTTTTGCTGACGTGTTACACTCGTTACCTTTTTCAGGACCAGGTGTTGAGCAGCCAGGGTCGGCGGCTGCAGAGGATGCTGGGCCGAGTAGGGTCCAGTAGAGTTACCACAGCTTTTGTACCCCTTTTTGTTTCTGTTCTAGTGAGTAGTTTTTGTTTCCGCTGTACCTTCTTTACCTGCAGTTCTTGTTATATGATAAATGCTGTTTTACTGTTGTGGTGGTACCTACTGTAGTAGTTTCTTTCCTTACTGCTGTACTTTCTTACTGTTAGTTATATTCATGCTGAATGTGGTTTATTTTACTGTCTTTTGGTTACTTCCTCGTTGGACGACTAGGTCTTGGGATTAGTCGAGTCGGTCCGGTTCTCGTGTCTCGTAGGGACTCGGGAACCAGGTCGTTACAAGATGGTATCAGAGCAAGGTCGTCCCGAGAAGTGAACCAACTGACTGGAAAATAACCAATTCACATGTTTATAGCTAGAGTAGCCACCACAACATATCTCTTGACATGAGCTCTTAGAAGTTTTGTTAGGTACCGTCTGTTTTGACGTTTCCGTTCGTTTCGCGTCTCCTTGCAGGAGATGCCTCGTCCGGGACTGGCGAGACTGGCTGCGGGCGCGGCCGAGGGCGAGGTCGGCGAGGTGGACGTGCTGTCGTTGACGTCTCGATGGACCAGCCACCACTCCCTGGCGTCCAAGCCCAGGACCTCGCCAGACTGATACGGGATATTGTACGAGAGGAGCTCCACCCACCGCCCCGAGCACCTCCTCCTGGGGTTGCAGAGGGGGAGTCCTCTGTGGGACCACGCGACAGACGCTGCGCTGGACACGAGGGAGGGGATGGGCCCCTGCCGCCCCCACCTTCCTCCGGCACTTCTGTACACGAGGCACCTTCGCCTGGAGGTGCACCAGCACCTCCCCTACAGCGCCACTTCGAGCTTTTCGGACAGTTCCGGAAGCTGAAGCCCCCCTCCTTCAAGGGGGATGAGGACCCGACCGAGGCAGAGGACTGGCTTGAGCAGCTGGAGAAGATCTTCGACACCCTTCGCCCCCCGGTGGAGTGCCGCGTGGCCTTTGCCACGTACCAGCTGGAGAGTGCGGCACACCGGTGGTGGAGGGCGGTCCGGGGACAGGAGAGGGACGAGCCGACGTGGGACCAGTTCGTCACCCTCTTCTGCGAGCAGTACTTTCCCCAGACGTGGCAGGACCAGAGGAGG
Source organism: Thalassia testudinum (assembly GCA_037157565.1). Lineage (NCBI taxonomy): Eukaryota > Viridiplantae > Streptophyta > Magnoliopsida > Alismatales > Hydrocharitaceae > Thalassia > Thalassia testudinum. The sequence continues at coordinate 87,272,265 of JAZHRO010000056.1, read as the reverse complement.
CGGGAGTTCCACACTCTCCGCCAAGGGACGATGACCGTGAGCACGTACCGCACGCGTTTCTTGGAGCTGTCCCGCTTTGCAGCGATAGCGGTAGCCACTGAGGAGGAGCGCCTTTGGAGGTTCACCGAGGGACTCCGGCCTGCGATCCGGGGGTATGTCAAACCCCTGAAGCTGCCGACGTTTTCGAGGGTGGTAGAGGCAGCTATGACTTACGAGGAGACCAACCCGTCCGCGCGAGAGACCGACGGCGGGCGGAAGAGGCCCTTTCAGCCAGACTTCTCACAGGGCCGGCGAGAACGGAGACACGTGGCATCCGCAGGAGAGCCGTCACGTTGTGCAGGGCCATCAGTGGCCTTTGGGGGCCCTCGACAGGGGCCAGTCGCCAGCACCGGACCCCCGCCTAGCCGACAGCAGGGACTCACTGAGAGCGGGAGTCGGGTTCCCCTCTGCTACCAGTGTGGCCAGCCGGGCCACGTCAGGAGGGACTGCCCATCTAGGGCAGGAGGTCAGCAGATACTTCCCGTGCAGAGCACTGGAGGGCGTGCAGGAGGCCGCGGTTCCCAGGCACGAGGAGGAGGACAGCAGTCGCGAGGAGGGTATCGGCCAGCACCTACCCGTCCGACGCAGAGTGTGGCCGCTTCGTCCGCACCCAGAGCTGAGGGGCGTATCAACGCCCTAACACACAGGGACGCCAGAGCATCGGGATCCGTGGTAGCAGGTATGGTTTCAGTTTCTGGCAGACTCGTTTACACGCTTTTCGATTCCGACGCTACGCACTCGTTTGTCGCAGCCAGTTTCGCAGTTAGTTTGGACCAGGATTATACACTGTTAGAGAATCCGTTCGTAATCAGAGGTCCGAGTGGTCAGCTGTTTGTAGCTGAGGAGGTGTACACAGGTTGCGGGGTCAGCATCGGGGGACATAGCCTGCCAGCTGACCTGATTATGATACAGATGGAGGACTTTGGAGTGATTCTGGGGATGGATTGGCTGTCCGCTTACCACGCCTTGGTAGACTGTTTTGAGAGGAAGATTGTCTTCTCCATTCCGGAGTTGCCTTCTTTCGAGTTTCACGGGCGGCCAGTGGATGGAGGTTTCAGGTGCATTTCGGCACTTCGGGCGGCGAGACTTTTGAGCCAGGGGTGTGAGGGCTTCCTAGCTTGTGTGGTGGCAGAGCACAGCCCCGTGGCAGACTTCCAGAGCATCCCGGTGGTCAGAGAGTACCCCGACGTGTTTCCAGACGAGTTACTAGGACTACCGCCCGAGCGTGAGATCGAGTTTGAGATCTCACTAGTACCAGGGACCAGCCCCATCTCCACCACGCCATACAGAATGGCACCGCTTGAGCTGCGAGAGCTCAAGTCTCAGTTGCTGGACCTTTTGGAGAAGGGTTTCGTGAGGCCCAGTGCGTCTCCCTGGGGAGCCCCGGTACTGTTTGTGAAGAAGAAGGATGGGACCCTACGCCCTTGTGTGGACTACCGACAGCTGAATAGGGTCACCATCAAGAACAGATATCCGCTGCCGAGGATCGACGATTTGTTTGACCAGTTGCGGGGTGCCACGGTGTTTTCCAAGATCGACTTGAGGTCTGGATACCACCAGTTGAGGATCAGGGAGACCGACGTCTCCAAGACAGCTTTCCGCACCTGGTACGGACACTACGAGTTTTTGGTCATGCCGTTTGGGCTGACCAATGCCCCCGCTGCTTTCATGGACCTGATGAATCGGGTGTTTAGACCGTACTTGGAGCAGTTTGTGGTGGTTTTCATAGATGATGTACTCATCTATTCTAGAGATCGGACGCAGCACGGACAGCACTTGCGGATGGTTCTGGACACTCTGAGACGACGCAGGCTGTAGGCCAAATACAGCAAGTGCGAGTTCTGGTTGAGGGAGGTGACCTTTTTGGGTCATGTGATCTCTGGAGACGGCCTGGCGGTGGACCCCGCCAAGGTCGAGGCAGTGCTCAGGTGGGAGAGACCGCGTTCAGTCACTGAGATTCACAGTTTCCTGGGACTGGCAGGTTACTACAGACGGTTCATCAGAGGGTTTTCGCAGATTGCACGTCCTATGACACAGTTGACCCGGAAGGATGTGCCTTTCGCTTGGACAGACGCCTGTGAGGCGTGTTTTCTGGAGCTGAAGGAGAGGTTGACCTCGGCTCCCGTGCTCACCATCCCTGACAGTAGTGGCGGGTTCGTTGTGTACACGGACGCTTCCTTGCAGGGGTTAGGAGGTGTGCTCATGCAGAGGGGTCACGCGGTCGCTTACGCTTCGCAGCAACTGAAGCCCCATGAGCATACCTACCCTACCCACGATCTAGAGTTGGCAGCTGTTGTCTTCGCGCTGAAGACATGGAGGCACTACTTGTACGGTGAGACCTTCGAGATTTTTACAGATCACAAGAGCCTCAGATATCTTTTTGACCAGAAGGAGCTCAACATGAGACAGAGACGTTGGTTGGAGCTCCTGAAGGACTACGACTGCAGCATCTCCTACCACCCGGGAAAGGCCAATGTGGTGGCTGACGCCTTGAGCCGTAAGGCGCCCGCACGCTTGGCCAGTCTACAGTTACAGGGTTGGAGCCTTTTGGAGGAGGTGGGCAGTTGGCGACCTCTAGAGTTACGAGGGTACTGTGGGGCAGTGACGGTGACACGGCAGACCAGGCCAGAGTTGATAGACCGCATCATCACGGGACAGATGGCCGATTCGTACTTGCAGTCTTTGCGCGACAGAGTACTATCAGGGAACCCAGGGGACTTCTCTTTCACAGACCAGGTGTTACGCTTGAGGGGACGGTTGTGCGTCCCCAGAGACGAGGAGCTGTTGAGAGAGCTCCTGACTGAGGCACACGGTTCCAGATTCACCATACATCCCGGAAACACGAAAATGTACCATGACTTGAGACGCAAGTTCTGGTGGAGAGGGATGAAGCGGGATGTGGGTGAGTTCGTGCAGCAGTGCTTAGTGTGCCAGCAGGTGAAAGCCGAGCATCAGAGGCCTGCAGGGCCGCTTCAGCCGCTTCCAGTGCCGGAGTGGAAGTGGGAGAGCATCACCATGGACTTGGTGGTGGGCTTACCTGTTACCCAGCGAGGACACGACGCAGTCTGGGTAATAGTGGATAGATTGACGAAGACGGCACGATTCTTGCCGATCCGAGTCACTTTGGGACCAGCACAGTTGGCAGAGATGTATATCCGTGATGTGGTGCGACTACACGGAGTTCCGCGGGAGATCGTATCCGACCGGGATACCCGCTTTACGTCCCAGTTTTGGGCTGAGTTTCAGCAGGCTTTGGGGACGAGGTTGAGGTTTAGCACGGCTTACCACCCCCAGACGGACGGACAGTCGGAACGCACGATACAGACACTTGAGGACCTTTTGCGTGCCTGTGTACTAGACTGGAGGGGCTCTTGGGAGGAGCACCTGCCCCTGGCGGAGTTTGCATACAACAACAGTTATCACTCGAGCATCGGCATGGCTCCCTACGAGGCTCTGTACGGACGGAAATGCACAGCACCCTTGAGTTGGGTTGAGGTGGGGACCAAGTGGGAGGTTGGCCCCAGGTTGATCCGGCAGAGTCAGGAAGTAGTTGAGCAGATCCACAGACGACTCTGCACTGTCAGGAGCAGACAGAAGAGCTACGCAGATCGCAGACGCAGAGAGGTGCAGTTCGAGGTTGGGGACCACGTCTTCCTTCGTGTTTCGTCCATGAAGGGCTTACAGCGGTTTGGGGTGAGAGGGAAGATCGCGCCGAGGTTCGTGGGGCCCTTTGAGGTCCTGGAGCGGGTTGGACCCGTTGCTTACAGACTTGCCCTTCCCCCGCAGCTTTCTGGTGTGCACGACGTGTTCCACATGTCCAACCTCAGGAAGTACGTAGCCGATCCCAGCCACGTACTGAGTCACGAGAGCGTCGAGGTGAGCGACGACCTGACCTACCCCGAGCGGCCAGTGCAGATCCTAGACCGAGCCGTCCGCAGGTTGAGACGAAAGCAAGTAACCCTGGTAAAGGTTTTGTGGAGGAGCCAGCGGTACGAGGAGGCTACCTAGGAGCCTGAGGCGGCAATGCGGGAGCGGTACCCAGAGCTTTTCGCGGGTACGTCTTTTCGGACCGACTTCGGTCCTCTTTGAGTTTGTTATGGTTATTTGGACATCTTTTCCCGCACCCTAGTTGGCGCAAGTTTCGGGGACGAAACTTCCTTTGAGTTTGTTATATTGTAACGAATGTGTGCCCCAGACGTATTTTAAGACGTCTGGGAGGTGGCTCAGACGTCGGACATGACGTCTGGGATCACAACCAGACGTCTGATAAGACGTCTGGAAATCCGTTATTTTCGACACACGCGAGTCGCCTGCGCGCCTGAGCGCGCAGACCGCATATTCCCACTTTTCTCTGCGGCTGCAGGCGGCCTGCCGCCTTCTCTCTCTCCTCTCCGCGCGGCGTTAAAAGGGGGGTGCCTCCCCTCCCATCTCCACCGTCTCCTCCTTCTTCTCCTTCCTGTGCGCGAGAGCGAGCGGACGCGAGGGTGGCAGCGGCGGCCGCAGTGAGCGCGGAGATGCGGCATGCGAGGGCGGAGCTCTGCCGTGAGGGCGAGCTCGCCGGAGCGGCTTGGCCGGCTGACGGAGGGCGCAGGGGGCGCGGAGCAACGCGGAGAGGGACCTGCTGCGGGCTGAGCAGCAGACGCGCGAGGTGCGACGCGGGCGGCGTCGCGAGCGGAGGCCGAGCAGGGTTCTGATTCTGGAAAAATTTCCAGAATCAGACGTCTGGGTTGATAGCCAGACGGCAAGGTCGACGTCTGTAAGATCATACAGATGTCTGAAAGGTGAGTGTCCGCTTTCTTCTTCCTTCTTGTCGACTGACCGTACTGAGGGAGGGGGGTTGGCTGTGCGCAGGTTCGCTAATTCGCCATCCTTTGCGAATCAGACGTCTGGAAGTTGTACCAGACGGCGGGAGTGACCTTCAGACGTCCGGAGGGACCATCGGACGTCTGGGATCTAGGCAGACGTCCCCGCAGACTTCTGGACGTCTGGGAAACCACGCTGAACAGGTAATTCTCTGATCCACTTTTTAAGACGTCTGGAAGGAGTTCCAGACGTCTGATTTTGCACAGTATCGTCTTTCTCGACCCGTTTAGGGTCCGTTCCGGCTCCGTTTTCCGCGATTCGAGTTGCGTTCGTTGCAGAATTAATTCCTCTACCCGTCTACAGTAGCTATACACTGTTTTGAGACACTCCTTGTGTTTGATCCTTGTGATAGGACCTCGTTCGGTTGCAGTCTTGAGAGTCGCAGAGGCACGCGGGATTCCCGATCACGCCCCCATTACTCCCGTTGTACCTGGTAGAGTGGCTTAAGTTATTTTTAAAATCTGTTAAAGTATGGAACCATAACTAGAATCTAGGACATTGCATGAATCCTAGGAATGAGAAATGTATGGAATGATAGCTCCTAGGTGATGCATGAATCCTAGGGCTGGAAAACTAGTTGTATGCTAGATCCTAGGATGTGGCATGAATCTTAGGATGGAAAAACTAGTGGAATGTATAATACTGCAGTCTTGGAAAAATGGAAAGGAATATAAAGCTGCCTGTAATTTGAATTAACAGCTGCCTGTTATGAATAAAGAAACATGTTTGAGATCATGGATTTTGAGAACATTTTTCCAGTCATGGTACATTTTCGTGTTTCCGGGATGTATGGTGAATCTGGAACCGTGTGCCTCAGTCAGGAGCTCTCTCAACAGCTCCTCGTCTCTGGGAACGCACAACCGTCCCCTCAAGCGTAGCACCTGGTCTATGAAAGAGAAGTCCCCTGGGTCCCCTGATAGTACTCTATCGCGCAAAGACTGCAAGTACGGATCGGCCATCTGTCCCATGATGATGCGGTCTATCAACTCTGGCCTGATCTGCCGTGTCACCGTCACTGCCCCACAGTACACTCGTAACTCTAGAGGTCGCCAACTGCCCACCTCCTCCAAAAGGCTCCAACCCTGTAACTGTAGGCTGGCCAAGCGTGCGGGCGCCTTACGGCTCAAGGCGTCAGCCACCACATTGGCCTTTCCCGGGTGGTAGGAGATGCTGCAGTCGTAGTCCTTCAGGAGCTCCAACCAACGTCTCTGTCTCATGTTGAGCTCCTTCTGGTCAAAAAGATATCTGAGGCTCTTATGATCTGTAAAAATCTCGAAGGTCTCACCGTACAAGTAGTGCCTCCAGGTCTTCAGCGCAAAGACAACAGCTGCCAACTCTAGGTCGTGGGTAGGGTAGGTATGCTCATGGGGCTTCAGTTGCCGCGAAGCGTAAGCGACAACATGACCCCTCTGCATGAGCACACCTCCTAACCCCAGCAAGGAAGCGTCCGTGTACACAACGAACCCGCCACTACTGTCAGGGATGGTGAGCACGGGAGCCGAGGTCAACCTCTCCTTCAGCTCTAGAAAACACGCCTCACAGGCGTCTGTCCAAGCGAAAGGCACATCCTCCCGGGTCAACTGTGTCATAGGACGCGCAATCTGTGAAAATCCTCTGATGAACCGTCTGTAGTAACCTGCCAGTCCCAGGAAATTGCGAATCTCAGTGACTGAACGCGGTCTCTCCCACCTGAGCACTGCCTCGACCTTGGCGGGATCCACCGCCAGGCCGTCTCCAGAGATCACATGACCCAAAAAGGTCACCTCCCTCAACCAGAACTCGCACTTGCTGTATTTGGCGTACAGCCTGCGTCGTCTCAGAGTGTCCAGAACCATCCGCAAGTGCTGTCCGTGCTGCGTCCGATCTCTAGAGTAGATGAGTACATCATCTATGAAAACCACCACAAACTGGTCCAAGTACGGTCTAAACACCCGGTTCATCAGGTCCATGAAAGCAGCGGGGGCATTGGTCAGCCCAAACGGCATGACCAAAAACTCGTAGTGTCCGTACCAGGTGCGGAAAGCTGTCTTGGAGACGTCGGTCTCCCTGATCCTCAAGTGGTGGTATCCAGACCTCAAGTCGATCTTGGAAAACACCGTGGCACCCCGCAACTGGTCAAACAAATCGTCGATCCTCGGCAACGGATATCTGTTCTTGATGGTGACCCTATTCAGCTGTCGGTAGTCCACACAAAGGCGTAGGGTCCCATCCTTCTTCTTCACAAACAGTACCGGGGCTCCCCAGGGAGACGCACTGGGCCTCACGAAACCTTTCTCCAAAAGATCCTGCAACTGGGACTTGAGCTCTCGCAGCTCAAGCGGTGCCATTCTATATGGCGCGGTGGAGATGGGGCTGGTCCCTGGTACTAGTGAGATCTCAAACTCGATCTCATGCGCGGGCGGTAGTCCTGGTAACTCGTCTGGAAACACGTCGGGGTACTCTCTGACCACCGGGATGCTCTGGAAGTCTGCCACGGGGCGGTGCTCTGCCACCACACAAGCTAGGAAGCCCTCACACCCCTGGCTCAAAAGTCTCGCCGCCCGAAGTGCCGAAATGCACCTGAAACCTCCGTCCACTGGCTGCCCGTGAAACTCGAAAGAAGGCAACTCCGGAATGGAGAAGACAATCTTCCTCTCAAAACAGTCTACCAAGGCGTGGTAAGCGGACAGCCAATCCATCCCCAGAATCACTCCAAAGTCCTCCATCTGTATCATAATCAGGTCAGCTGGCAGGCTATGTCCCTCGATGCTGACCTCGCAACCCGTGTACACCTCCTCAGCTACAAACAGCTGACCACTCGGACCTCTGATACCATCTTGTAACGACCCGGTTCCCGAGTCCCTACGAGACACGAGAACCGGACCGACTCGACTAATCCCAAGACCTAGTCGTCCAACGAGGAAGTAACCAAAAGACAGTAAAATAAACCACATTCAGCATGAATACAACTAACAGTAAGAAAGTACAGCGGAAACAAAAAAAACTACTCACTAAAACAGAAACAAAAGAGGTACAAGGACTGTGGTAAACTCTACTGGACCCTACTTGGCCCAGCGTCCTCTGCAGCCGTCGACCCTGGCTGCTCAACACCTGGTCCTGAAAAAGGTAACGCGTGTAACACGTCAGCAAAACGCTGAGTAGAGTGGCAAACTAACTAAAGGCAACAGGAGAGTGTACAGTAGCTGTTATGTTCTATTACTTCCTTTATTCACATCTTTCAATTTTTCTCACTATTTCCTTTATTTCTCAGATCCTTTACTTGATCTCGAATGTCCTCGTGGGAACGATCTTGATTGCAGACTTTTCCAAAAGTAGAAGTAGCACGTGGTGCTCTCCTGGCCGGGAGAGTCCCCCGTGGTGATCCTACCCTCAGTCAACCACCCCAAGGTCACTGACAGACGTAACGGTGACTACGGCACGCGCGATAAACGCACAGGTAGCTAGCCCGCACTGGCACGCGGTCAGTCGTTTCCGTTAACGGGTGCGCCCAAAGCACAGCACGGAACCAGGGCAGAGCCCTCTCAGTAACAGGGGTCCAACCCCTCCACAGTAACCAAACCGGGGCCTTGCCCCTCCACAGTCCGCGCACCCTCGCCTAACTACCCTGGTTTGCCCTAGTGGGCCTAACAAGTCGGTGAAGGAGGCTAGCAGAACCCCGGGGCCCGTGGGGTAGCTAGTACTCTCCTAACACTACTAGCTCTCCTCGGTACTACGTACACGAGGGCCAACAAGTCGGTACAGAGTGGCCAGTCCTAACCCCCGGGTCCCTGGGGTGGCTAGCTCAGCTCTGCACTAAACAGGGGGACAGTCGCTCTCCTTGGTACTCCGTACTCAAGGGCCAGCTCACTTCCCCAATTCTATTCCATTCGCTTTCCAGGAGTTCTACTCCTACTTCCCCGTAGGGTTCCAGAACATCTTATGTCTTACTTTCCAGTTTCACATTCTTACAAACCATGATCCCAATCATGTTTCTTTATTCATAATAGGCAGCTGTGAATTCAATTTACAGGCAGCTTCATATATTCCTTTCCATTTTTCCAAGACTGCATTATTATATATTCCACTAGTTTTTCCATCCTAGGATTCATGCCATATCCTAGGGTCTATCATACAATCTAGGTTTCCGGTCCTAGGATTCATGCAACACCTAGGAACTATCATTCCATATATTTCTCATTCATAGGATTCATGCAATGTCCTAGGTTCTAGTTATGGTTCCATACTTTAACAAATTTTCATTAATACTTAAAACCACTCTACCAGGTACAACGGGAGTAATGGGGGCGTGATCGAGAATCCCGCGCGCCTCCGCGACTCTCAAGACTGCAACCGAACGAGGTCCTATCACAAGGATCAAACACAAGGAGTGTCTCAAAACAGTGTATAGCTACTGTAGACGGGTAGAGGAATTACTTCTGAAAAGAACGCAACTCGAATCGCGGAAAACGGAGCCCGAACGGGCCCTAAACGGGTCGTAAAAGACGATACTGTGCAAAATCAGACATCTGGAACTCCTTACAGACGTCTTAAAAAGTGGATCAGAGAATTACCTGTTCAGCGTGGTTTCCCAGACGTCCAGAAGTCTGCGGGGACGTCTGCCCTATATCCCAGACGTCCGATGGTACATACGGACGTCTGTAGGTCACTCCAGCCGTCTGGTACAACTTCCAGACGTCTGATTCGCAAAGGATGACGAATCAGCGAACCTGCGCACAGCCAACCCCCCCTCCCTCAGTACGGTCAGTCGACAAGAAGGAAGAAGAAAGCGGAAACTAACCTTTCAGACGTCTGTATGATCTTACAGACGTCGACCTTGCCGTCTGGCTATCAACCCAGACGTCTGATTCTGGAAATTTTTCCAGAATCAGAACCCTGCTCGGCCTCCGCTCGCGACGCCGCCCGCGTCGCACCTCGCGCTCCTGCTGCTCAGACCGCAGCAGGTCCCTCTCCGCGTCGCTCCGCGCCCCCTGCGCCCTCCGCCAGCCAGCCAAGCTGCTCCGGCGAGCTCGCCCTCACGGCAGAGCTCCGCCCTCGCACGCCGCACCTCCGCGCTCACTGCGGCCGTCGCTGCCGCCCTCGCGTCCGCTCGCTCTCGCGCACAGGAAGGAGAAGAAGGAGGAGACTGTGGAGACGGGAGGGGAGGCGTGGCCCTTTTAAGGCCGCGCGAGGAGGAGAGAGGAGGTGGCAGGCCGCCTGCAGCCGCAGAGAGAAAAAAAAAGAGGGAATATGCGGTCTGCGCGCTCAGGCGCGCAGGCGACTCGCGTGTGTCGAAAATAACGGATTTCCAGACGTCTGGAAATGATCCCAGACGTCTTATCAGACGTCTGGAAATGATCCCAGACGTCTTATCAGACGTCTGGTTGTGATACAAGACGTCTTGTCCGACGTCTGAGCCACCTCCCAGACGTCTTAAAATACGTCTGGGGCACACATTCGTTACAGAACTACTCACTATATCGGGAACAAAGAGGTACAAAAGACAGTAGTAACTCTACTGGACCCTACTCGGCCCAGCGTCCTCTGCAGCCGCTGACTCTGGCTGCTCAACACCTGGTCCTGAAAAAGGTAATGAGTGTAACACGTCAGCTAAACGCTGAGTAGAGTGGCAACTAAAACTAAAGACAACAGTAGAGTGTACAGTAGCTGTTATGTTCAATTACTTTCTTTATTTACATCTTTCAATTGTCTCACTATTTCATTTATTTCTCAGATCTTTTACTTGATCCCGAATGTTCCTCGTGGGAACGATCTTGATTGCAATCTTTTCCAAAAAGTAGAAGTAGCACGTGGTGCTCTCCTGGCCGGGAGAGTCCCCCGTGGTGATCCTACCCTCAGTCAACCACCCCAAGGTCACTGACAGACGTAACGGTGACTACGGCACGCGCGATAAACGCACAGGTAGCTAACCCGTACTGGTACGCGGTCAGTCATTTCCATTAACGGGTGCGCCCAAAGCACAGCACGGAACCAGTACAGGGCAGAGCCCTCTCAGTAATAGGGTCCAACCCCTCCACAGTAACCAAACCGGGGCCTTGCCCCTCCACAGTCCGCGCATCCTCGCCTGACTACCCTGGTTTGCCCCAGCGGGCCTAACAAGTCGGTGTGGGAGGCTAGCAGAACCCCGGGGACCGTAGGGTAGCTAGTACCTCCCTACACTAATAGCTCTCCTCGGTACTACGTACGCGAGGGCGAGCAAGTCGGTACAGAGTGGCCAATCCTAACCCCGGGTCCCTGGGGTGGCTGGCTCCGCTCTGCACTAAACAGGGGGGACAGTCGCTCTCCTTGGTACTCCGTACTCAAGGGCCAGCTCACTTCCCCAAAACTATTCCATTCACTTTCCAGGAGTTCTACTCCTACTTCCCCGTAGGGTTCCATCCTTTTTACTCAAACATCCAGGTTTCACTTTCCAGTTTCACATTCTTACAATCCATGTTCTCAACCACGTTATCTATTCACAACAGGCAGCTTTATATCTCTTTCCATTTTTGTAACGAATGTGTGCCCCAAACGTCTTTTAAGACGTCTTGGAGGTGGCTCAGACGTCGGACAAGACGTCTGGGATCACAACCAGACGTCTGATAAGACGTCTGGGATCGTTTCCAGACTTCTGGAAATCCGTTATTTTCGACACACGCGAGTCGCCTGCGCACCTGAGCGCGCAGACCGCATATTCCCTCTTTTTCTCTCTGCGGCTGTAGGCGGCCTGCCACCTTCTCTCTCCTCCTCGCGCGACCTTAAAAGGGCCATGCCTCCCCTCCCGCCTCCACCGTCTCCTCCTTCTTCTCCTTCCTGTGCACGAGAGCGAGCGGACGCGAGGGCGGCAGTGGCGGCCGCAGTGAGCGCGGAGGTGCGGCGTTCGAGGGCGGAGCTCTGCCTTGAGGGCGAGCTCGCCGGAGCGGCTTGGTCGGCCGGCGGAGGGCGCAGGGGGCGCGGAGCGACGCGGAGAGGGACCTGCTGCGGTCCGAGCAGCAGGAGCGCGAGGTGCGACGCGGGCGGCGTCGCGAGCGGAGGCCGAGCAGGGTCCTGATTCTGGAAAAATTTCCAGAATCAGACGTCTGGATTGATAGCCAGACGGCAAGGTCGACGTCTGTAAGATCATACAGACGTCTGAAAGGTGAGTTTCCGCCTTCTTCTTCCTTCTTGTCGACTGACCGTACTGAGCGAGGGGGTTAGCTGTGCGCAGGTTCGCTGATTCGCCATCCTTTGCGAATCAGACGTCTGGAAGTTGTACCAGACGGCGGGAGTGACCTCCAGACGTCTGGATGGACCATCGGACGTCTGGGATCTAGGGCAGACGTCCCCGCAGACTTCTGGACGTCTGGGAAACCACGCTGAACAGGTAATTCTCTGATCCATTTTTTAAGACGTCTGGAAGGAGTTCCAGACGTCTGATTTTGCACAGTATCATCTTTTTTGACCCGTTTAGGGCCCGTTCGGGCTCCGTTTTCCGCGATTCGAGTTGCGTTCTTTTCAGAAGTAATTCCTCTACCCGTCTACAGTAGCTATACACTATTTTGAGACACTCCTTGTGTTTGATCCTTGTGATAGGACCTCGTTCGGTTGCAGTCTTGAGAGTCGCGGAGGCACGCGGGATTCCCGATCACGCCCCCATTACTCCCGTTGTACCTGGTAGAGTGGCTTAAGTTTATTAGTAAAATCTGTTAAAGTATGGAACCATAACTAGAAGCTAGGACATTGCATGAATCCTAGGAATGAGAAATGTATGGAATGATAGCTCCTAGGTGATGCATGAATCCTAGGGCTGGAAAACTAGTTGTATGCTAGATCCTAGGATGTGACATGAACCCTAGGATGGAAGAACTAGTGGAATGTATAATACTGCAGTCTTGGAAAAAAATGGAAAGGAATATAAAGCTGCCTGTAATTTGAATTAATAGCTGTCTGTTATGAATAAAGAAACATGATTGAGATCATGGATTTTGAGAACGTGAATCTGGAAAGTGAAACATATGATGTTCTGAGATAAAGAGCTGGAACCCTACGGGGAATTAGGAGTGGAACTCCTGGAAAGAAAAAGGAATGGAAACTGAGATGTAGTTTGTACTGTCTCTTGGTACGCAGTACCAAGGGAAGTCCCTGTACCTGTTTAGTGTAGAGTGGGGCCAGCCGCCCCAGGGACCCGGGGTTAGGATTGGCCGCTCTGTACCGACTTGTTGGCCCTCGTGTACGTAGTAGCAAGGAGAGATAGTAGTGTTAGGAGAGTACTAGCTACCCCACAGGCCCCGGGGTTCTGCTAGCCTCCTTCATCGACTTGTTAGGCCCACTAGGGCAAACCAGGGTAGTCAGGCGAGGGTGCGCGGACTGTGGAGGGGCAAGGCCCCGGTTTGGTTACTGTGGAGGGGTTGGACCCCTGTTACTGAGAGGGCTCTGCCCTGGTTCCGTGCTGTGCTTTGGGCGCACCCGTTAACGGAAACGACTGACCGCGTGCCAGTGCGGGCTAGCTACCTGTGCGTTTATCGCGCGTTCCGTAGTCACCGTTACGTCTGTCAGTGACCTTGGGGTGGTTGACTGAGGGTAGGATCACCACGGGGGACTCTCCCGGCCAGGAGAGCACCACGTGCTACTTCTACTTTTGGAAAAGACTGCAATCAAGATCGTTCCCACGAGGACATTCGAGATCAAGTAAAGGATCTGAGAAACAAATGAAATAGTGAGAAAAATTGAAGGATGTGAATAAAGGAAGTAATAGAACATAACAGCTACTGTACACTCTACTGTTGCCTTTAGTTAGTCTGCCACTCTACTCAGCGTTTTGCTGACGTGTTACACTCGTTACCTTTTTCAGGACCAGGTGTTGAGCAGCCAAGGTCGGCGGCTACAGAGGACGCTGGGCCGAGTAGGGTCCAGTAGAGTTACCACAGCCTTTTGTACCTCTTTTGTTTCTGTTCTAGTGAGTAGTTTTTGTTTCCGCTGTACCTTCTTTACCTGCAGTTCTTGTTATATGATAAATGCTGTTTTACCATTGTGGTGGTACCTACTGTAGTAGTTTCTTTCCTTACTGCTGTACTTTCTTACTGTTAGTTATATTCATGCTGAATGTGGTTTATTTTACTGTATTTTGGTTACTTCCTCGTTGGACGACTAGGTCTTGGGATTAGTCGAGTCGGTCCGGTTCTCGTGTCTCGTAGGGACTCGGGAACCGGGTCGTTACAATTTTCCAAGACTGCAGTATTATACATTCCACTAGTTTTCCCATCCTAGGATTCATGCCATATCCTAGGATCTATCATACAATCTAGTTTTCCAGTCCTAGGATTCATGCAACACCTAGGAGCTATCATTCCATATATTTCTCATTCCTAGGATTCATGCAATGTCCTAGGTTCTATTTATGGTTTCATAATTTAACAGATTTTATTAATAACTTAAAGCCACAATACCAGGTACAACCGGAGTAATGGGGGTGTGATCGGGAATCCCGCGTGCCTCCGCGACTCCCAAGACTGCAACTGAACGAGGTCCTATCACAAGGATCAAACACAAGGAAAGTCTCAAAATAGTGTATAGCTACTGTAGACGGGTAGAGGAATTAATTCTGAAAAGAACGCAACTCGAATCACGGAAAACGGAGCCCGAACGGGCCCTAAACGGGTCGAAAAAGACGATACTGTGCAAAATCAGACGTCTGGAACTTCTTCCAGACGTCTTAAAAAGTGGATCAGAGAATTACCTGCTCAGCGTGGTTTCCTAGACGTCCAGAAGTCTGCGGGGACGTCTGGCCTAGCTCCCAGACGTCCTATGGTCACCCCGGACGTCTGGAGGTCGCTTCCGCCATCTGGTACAACAGCCAGACGTCTGATTCGCGTTGGATGGCGAATCACCGAGCCTGCGCACAGCCAACTCCCTCCCTCAGTACGGTCAGTCGACAGGAAGGAAGAAGAAAGCAGAATACTCACCTTTCAGACATCTGTATGAGCTTCCAGACGTCTCCCTCGCCGTCTGGCTATCAACCCAGACGTCTGATTCTGGGAATTTTTTCCAGAATCAGGGCGCCACTCTGTCTCCGCTCGCGACGCCGCCCACGTCACACCCCGCGCGTCTACTGCTCAGACCGTAGCAAGTCCCTCTCGGCGTCGTTCCGCTCCCCCTGCGCCCTCCGCCGGCCGGCCAAGCCGCTCCGGCGAGCTCGCCTCACGGCAGAGCTCCGCCCTCGCACGCCGCACCTCCTCCGCACTCACTGCGGCCGCTGCTGCCGCCCTCGCGCTCGCTCGCTCTCGCGTACAGGAAGGAGAAGAGGAAGGGGACGGTGGAGACGACAGGAGGGGGGGCGTGGCCTTTTAAGGCCGCGCGAGGAGGAGGGAGAGAGTGCGCGGCAGGTCTGCAGCCGCAGAGAGAGAGGGAAAAAGAGAGAGAGAGGAATCGTGGGTCTGCGTGCACAGGCGCGCAGACGAATTTCTCGTGCGAAAAATAACTGTTTTCCAGACGTCTGGAAACGATCCCAGACGTCTGGTAAGACGTCTGGATGTGATCCCAGACGTCTTATCCGACGTCTGGGCCACCTCCCAGACGTCTTAAAAGACGTCTGGGGCATGCGTTCGTAACAATATAACAAACTCAAAGGAAGTTTCATCCCCGAAACTTGCGCCAACTATGGTGCGGGGAAAAGATGTCCAAATAACCATAACAAACTCAAAGAGGACTGAAGCCGATCCGAAAAGATGTACCCGCGAAAATCTCCGGGTACCGCTCCCGCATTGCCGCCTCAGGCTCCCAGGTAGCCTCCTCGTACCGCCGGCTCCTCCACAAAACCTTTACCAGGGGTACTTGCTTTCGTCTCAAACTGCGGATGGCTAGGTCTAGGATCTGCACTGGCCGCTCGGGGTAGGTCAGGTCGTCGCTCATCTCGACGCTCTCGTGACTCAGTACGTGACTGGAATCGGCTACGTACTTCCTGAGGTTGGACACGTGGAACACGTCGTGCACACCAGAAAGCTGCGGGGGAAGGGCAAGTCTGTAAGCAACGGGTCCAACCCGCTCCAGGACCTCAAAGGGCCCTACGAACCTCGGCGCGAGCTTCCCTCTCACCCCAAACTGCTGTAGGCCCTTCATGGGCAAAACACAAAGGAAGACGTGGTCCCCAACCTCAAACTGCACCTCTCTGCGTCTCCGATCCGCGTAGCTCTTCTGTCTGCTCCTGACAGTGCGGAGTCGTCTGTGGATCTGCTCAACTACCTCCTGACTCTGCCGGATCAACCTGGGGCCAACCTCCCACTTGGTCCCCACCTCAACCCAACTCAAGGGTGCCGTACACTTCCGTCCGTACAGAGCCTCGTAGGGAGCCATGCCGATGCTCGAGTGATAACTGTTGTTGTATGCAAACTCTGCCAGGGGCAGGTGCTCCTCCCAAGAGCCCCTCCAGTCCAGTACACAGGCACGCAAAAGGTCCTCAAGTGTCTGTATCGTGCGCTCAGACTGTCCGTCCGTCTGGGGATGGTAAGCCGTGCTAAACCTCAACCTCGTCCCCAAAGCCTGCTGAAACTCTGCCCAAAACTGGGACGTAAAGCGGGTATCCCGGTCGGATACGATCTCCCGTGGAACTCCGTGTATTCGTACCACATCACGGATATACCTCTCTACCAACTGTGCTGGTCCTAAAGTGATTCGGATCGGCAAGAAACGCGCCGTCTTCGTCAGTCTATCCACTATTACCCAGACTGCGTCGTGTCCCCGCTGGGTAACAGGTAAGCCCACCACCAAGTCCATGGTGATGCTCTCCCACTTCCACTCTGGCATTGGAAGCAGCTGAAGCGGCCCTGCAAGCCTCTGATGCTCGGCTTTCACCTGCTGGCACGCTAAACACTGTTGCACGAACTCACCCACATCCCACTTCATCCCTCTCCACCAAAACTCGCGCCTCAAGTCGTGGTACATTTTCATGTTTCCGGGATGTATGGTGAATCTGGAACCGTGTGCCTCAGTCAAGAGCTCTCTCAACAGCTCCTCGTCTCTGGGAACGCACAACCGTCCCCTCAAGCGTAGCACCTGGTCTGTGAAAGAGAAGTCCCCTGGGTCTCCTGATAGTACTCTGTCGCGCAAAGACTGCAAGTACGGATCGGCCATCTGTCCTGTGATGATATGGTCTATCAGCTCTGGCCTGGTCTGCTGTGTCACCGTCACTGCCCCACAGTATCCTCGTAACTCTAGAGGTCGCCAACTGCCCACCTCCTCCAAAAGGCTCCAACCCTGTAACTGTAGGCTGGCCAAGCGTGCGGGCGCCTTACGGCTCAAGGCGTCAGCCACCACATTGGCCTTTCCCGGGTGGTAGGAGATGCTGCAGTTGTAGTCCTTCAGGAGCTCCAACCAACGTCTCTGTCTCATGTTGAGCTCCTTCTGGTCAAAAAGATATCTGAAGCTCTTGTGATCTGTAAAAATCTCGAAGGTCTCACCGTACAAGTAGTGCCTCCATGTCTTCAGCGCGAAGACAACAACTGCTAACTCTAGGTCATGGGTAGGGTAGGTATGCTCATGGGACTTCAGTTGCCGCGAAGTGTAAGCGACCACGTGACCCCTCTGCATGAGCACACATCCTAACCCCTGTAAGGAAGCGTCCGTGTACACAACGAACCTGCCACTACTGTCAGGGATGGTGAGCACGGGAGCCGAGGTCAACCTCTCCTTCAGCTCTAGAAAACACGCCTCACAGGCGTCTGTCCAAGCGAAAGGCACGTCCTTCCGGGTCAACTGTGTCATAGGACGCGCAATCTGCGAAAATCCTCTGATGAACCGTCTATAGTAACCTGCCAGTCCCAGGAAACTGCGAATCTCAGTGACTGAACGCGGTCTCTCCCACCTGAGCACTGCCTCGACCTTGGCGGGGTCCACCGCCAGGCCGTCTCCAGAGATCACATGACCCAAGAAGGTCACCTCCCTCAACCAGAACTCGCACTTGCTGTATTTGGCGTACAGCCTGCGTCGCCTCAGAGTGTCCAGAACCATCCGCAAGTGCTGTCCGTGCTTGGTCCGATCTCCAGAATAGATGAGTACATCATCCATGAAAACCACTACGAACTGGTCCAAGTACGGTCTAAACACCCGGTTCATCAGGTCCATGAAAGCGGCGGGGGCATTGGTCAGCCCAAACGGCATGACCAAAAACTCGTAGTGTCCGTACCGTGTGCGAAAAGCTGTCTTGGAGACGTCGGTCTCCCTGATCCTCAACTGGTGGTATCCAGACCAGAAGTCTATCTTGGAAAACACCGTGGCACCCCGCAACTGGTCAAACAAATCGTCGATCCTCGGCAGCGGATATCTATTCTTGATGGTGACCCTATTCAGCTGTCGGTAGTCCACACAAGGGCGTAGGGTCCCATCCTTCTTCTTCACAAACAGTACCGGGGCTCCCCAGGGAGACGCACTGGGCCTCACGAAACCTTTCTCCAAAAGGTCCTGCAACTGGGACTTAAGCTCTCGCAGCTCAAGCGGTGCCATCCTGTATGGCGCGGTGGAGATGGGGCTGGTCCCTGGTACTAGTGAGATCTCAAACTCGATCTCGCGCTCGGGCGGTAGACCTGGTAACTCGTCTGGAAACACGTCGGGGTACTCTCTGACCACCGGGATGCTCTGGAAGTCTGCCACGGGGTTGGGTTCTGCCACCACACAAGCTAGGAAGCCCTCACATCCCTGGATCAAAAGTCTCGCCGCCCGAAGTGCCGATATGCACTTGAAACCTCCGTCCACTGGCTGTCCGTGAAACTCGAAAGAAGGTATCTCCAGAATGGAGAAGACGATCTTCCTCTCAAAATAGTCCACCAAGGCGTGGTAAGCGGACAGCCAATCCATCCCCAGAATCACACCAAAGTCCTCCATCTGGATCATAATCAGGTCAGCTGGCAGGCTATGTCCCCCGACGCTGACCCTGCAATCCGTGTACACCTCCTCAGCTACAAACAGCTGACCACTCGGACCTCTGATTACGAACGGATTCTCTAACAGTGTATAATCCTGGTCCAGACTAACTGCGAAACTGGCTGCGACAAACGAGTGCGTAGCGCCGGAATCGAAAAGGGTGTAAACGAGTCTGCCAGAAACTGAAACCATACCTGCTACCACGGATCCCGAAGCTCTGGCGTCCCTGTGTGTTAGGGCGTTGATACGCCCCTTAGCTCTAGGTGCGGACGAAGCAGCCACACTCTGCGTCGGACGGGTAGGTGCTGGCCGGTAACCTCCTTGCGACTGCTGTCCTCCTCCTCGTGCCTGGGAACCGCGGCCTCCTGTGCGCCCTCCAGTGCTCTGCACGGGAAGTATCTGCTGACCTCCTGCCCTAGATGGGCAGTCCCTCCTGACGTGGCCCGGCTGGCCACACTGGTAGCAGAGGGGAACCCGACTCCCGCCCTCAGTGAGTCCCTGCTATCGACTAGGCGGGGGTCCAGTGCTGGCGACTGGCCCCTGTCGAGGGCCCCCAAAGGCAACTGATGGCCCTGCACAACGTGACGGCTCTCCTGCGGACGCCATGTGTCTCCGTTCTCGCCGGCCTTGTGAGAAGTCTGGCTGAAAGGGCCTCTTCCGCCCGCCGTCGGTCTCTCGCGCGGACGGGTTGGTCTCCTCGTAAGTCATAGCTGCCTCTACCACCCTCGAAAACATAGGCAGCTTCAGGGGTTTGACATACCCCCGGATCGCAGGCCGGAGCCCCTCGGTGAACCTCTAAAGGCGCTCCTCCTCAGTGGCTACCGCTGTCGCTGCAAAGCGGGACAGCTCCAAGAAACGCGTGTGGTACGCGCTCACAGTCATCGTCCCTTGGCGGAGAGTGTGGAACTCCCGCCTCCTCTGGTCCTGCCACGTCTGGGGAAAGTAATGCTCGCAGAAGAAGGTGACGAACTGGTCCCACGTCGGCTCGTCCCTCTCCTGTCCCCGGACCGCCCTCCACCACCGGTGTGCCGCACTCTCCAGCTGGTATGTGGCAAAGGCCACGCGGCAATCCACCGGGGGGCGAAGGGTGTCGAAGATCTTCTCCAGCTGCTCAAGCCAGTCCTCTGCCTTGGTCGGGTCCTCATACCCCTTGAAGGAGGGGGGCTTCAGCTTCCGGAACTGTCCGAAAAGCTCGAAGTGGCGCTGTAGGGGAGGTGCTGGTGCACCTCCAGGCGAAGGTGCCTCGTGTACAGAAGTGTCGGAGGAAGGTGGGGGCGGCAACGGCCCATCCCCTCCCTCGTGTCCAGCGCCGTGTCCGTCACGTGGTCCCACAGAGGACTCCCCCTCTGCAGCCCCAGGAGGAGGCGCTCGTGGCGGTGGGTGGAGCTCCTCTCGTACAATATCTCGTATCAGTCTGGCGAGGTCCTGGGCCTGGATGTCCGGGAGTGGTGGCTGGTCCACCGAGACGTCAACAACAGCACGTCCACCTTGCCGACCTCGCCCTCGGCCGCGCCCGCGGCCAGTCTCGCCATTCCCGCGACGAGGCATCTCCTGCAAGGAGACGCGAAACCAAACGGAAACGTCAAAACAGACGGTACCTAACAAAACTTCTAAGAGCTCATGTCAAGAGATATGTTGTGGTGGCTACTCTAGCTATAAACATGTGAATTGGTTATTTTCCAGTCAGTTGATTCACTTCTCGGGACGACCTTGCTCTGATACCATCTTGTAACGACCCGGTTCCCGAGTCCCTACGAGACATGAGAACCGGACCGACTCGACAAATCCCAAGACCTAGTCGTCCAACGAGGAAGTAACCAAAAGAGCAGTAAAATAAACCACATTCAGCATGAATATAACTAACAATAAGAAAGTACAGCAGCAAGGAAAGAAACTACTACAGTATATACCACCACAACAGTAGAACAACATTTATCATATAACATGAACTGCAGGTAAAGAAAAGTACAGCGGAAACAAGAACTACTCACTATAACAGGAACAAAGAGGTACAAAAGACAGTAGTAACTCTACTGGACCCTACTCGGCCCAGCGTCCTCTGCAGCCGCTGACCCTGGCTGCTCAACACCTGGTCCTGAAAAAGGTAACGAGTGTAACACGTCAGCTAAACGCTGAGTAGAGTGGCAACTAAAACTAAAGACAACAATAGAGTGTACAGTAGCTGTTATGTTCTATTACTTTCTTTATTTACATCTTTCAATTGTCTCACTATTTCATTTATTTCTCAGATCTTTTACTTGATCTCGAATGTTCCTTGTGGGAACGATCTTGATTGCAGTCTTTTCCAAAAAGTAGAAGTAGCACGTGGTGCTCTCCTGGTCGGGAGAGTCCCCCGTGGTGATCCTACCCTCAGTCAACCACCCCAAGGTCACTGACAGACGTAACGGTGACTACGGCACGTGCGATAAACGCACAGGTAGCTAACCCGTACTGGCACGCGGTCAGTCGTTTCCGTTAACGGGTGTGCCCAAAGCACAGCACGGAACCAGTACAGGGCAGAGCCCTCTCAGTAACAGGGGTCCAACCCCTCCACAGTAACCAAACCGGGGCCTTGCCCCTCCACAGTCCGCGCATCCTCGCCTGACTACCCTGGTTTGCCCCAGCGGGCCTAACAAGTCGGTGTGGGAGGCTAGCAGAACCCCGGGGCCCGTGGGGTAGCTAGTACCTCCCTACACTAGTAGCTCTCCTCGGTACTACGTACGCGAGGGCCAGCAAGTCGGTACAGAGTGGCCAGTCCTAACCCCGGGTCCCTGGGGCGGCTGGCTCCGCTCTACACTAAACAGGGGGGGACAGTCGCTCTCCTTGGTACTCCGTACTCAAGGGCCAGCTCACTTCCTGATGAGAACCTCATCATGAGCCATAACTAGCTCATTTTGACCTAATACAAAGGATAAAAGCTCCTATATAACTCAAGGAAAGGCTTAACTCAGAGAATTCTGAGTTTAAGGAGAAAACAAGTCATAAGGGGTAAAAATGCAATTTTACCAGTATAATCTGCATACAGGATAATTCAGGGTCCAAACATAGGTCAAAGCAACCTAATAAGAATAAAAGTGGGATGAGATGATCTGGCAAGGGCTACAGCAATTCCAAGGAAATAAATGATAATCTGTAACCCTAAAACAAACCCACTTCAATTCACGAGGTTCAAGGCAAAGCAAAAATGGAATAAACCCTCTCAAATTCATAGAAAAATACTCTCTAGGGTTTAGAACCTTCAATTTGACCTTAGGAACCCATCTTGACCTACATTGAGAACCATACCCAATTAATAACTTAATTTGGGTTTTTGCGTAAATTGACCAGTCAAACAAGGTTTAATCTAGAAATAAAATTCACCATCAGATTCCTTAGGTCCTAATTAGTCATGTATAAAAACTTGAGCCTAAGAAGAAACCTTCTTGACCAACCTTACACTTTGGTCCTCATATATTTACTTTTTGGCCCTCAACTTTTGAACCCTCGCATTTTGGCCCCTAACTCTCCTTCGTTCTTTGCGTTCAGGTCCTCCCTGCAAAACCTGCCAGCACCATGCTCCGGTGACCTTGCGCGGAGCATGGCGCCGCGCAGGGTGAGGGGGAGGGTCTGGCAAGTAAACCAGGGGTGCCCTGCGTCGTCAGCCGTCGCAGGGACACCCCCTGGTCGCTGTAACCCACCATACCGGCCGTGCGAACGCACGGATGGTATGGGTTTCCATCTCCGGCGTCCTCCGGCGAGGGAGACACGTCGTCTCCCTCCGCCTTCCTCTCTGATTCGGTCCCTATAAATGCCCCCGTCGCTCCACCGTTCTTCGGAGCTCGGTCCTGACGGAGAAAGACCCCCACTTCCTCTCTTCCCACTCCGACAGGAAGCCTTCCAGCTCCGGAGGCCTCTCCTCTTCCTCCTCATCGCTCTGCCGCACTACCAGCTGTAGGGTTGCCCCCCCTCGCTCTTCCCGCGCCACGCCGTACCCAGCTGGCGCCTCTCCAGCCCTCTCCTCGCCGCCGCCCCTTCCCCTGGGCATCTTCTTATCCGGCGACAGTCGATACGACTGTCGCCCTGCTGCTCCCCCTTCGTCCCTGCAAGTAAGTTAGAACTACTTCCCTTCCTCTCCTCTTTCTTTCCCCGGTTTCAATTTGTTCAATTAAGCCCTCGACCGACCCTGACCATCGTCACCCCCTTCGTCTCCGGCCACCCTCCGGCGAGATGCCCCCATCGCTCCACAGCCTCACACGCCTCGCCGACCCTCACCGAACCTCCGCCTCATCACACTGAGCACGCCCCACCCCTCCACTGCCACTCCACACCTTCGTAACGCTCCCCCAAACAAACCCATTTCTCCGGTTGCAGTCCGACCTAGGGCTGCCGCCAGACACCGCCTTGAGGCTTGCCGCACAGCTCAACACCTTCGCCGTGCCACGGCGAAGGTTCCCCAGTAGTTTGATCAGGCCGAGAGGCCATATTCGTGTCCGACAGGTTCTGAGGCTCGACCGCCATTAACGCCACATTGAAGCAGCTTCTCCCACGCTCCAGGCTTGAGGACTCCAGGTCTCCAGCTGCTGCGGATTACGGAGACTCCTGCGAAGGCAGCCAGCCAGCAACCGACGAAAATCGAAGCTGCAGCTGCAGAAGCAAGGCCGCGGTCTTCCAGCAGGCGCACGCGAGGAGAGGCCTCAGTTTAGTCCCACATCGGTAAGCCTCGCAACTCTTTCACCGTTTAAATTGTTTTTGTGAATAAGCCTTATCGCCTCAGCACACGGGGTGAGGTCCCCTTCACCCGCCCGATTACTCGGCCTCGTCCGCGCTCACGCCCCGCGGACCTGGCTCCGACCCGATTAGCCCAACCTGCACTCCTCGCCCACCACCGCACGCCGGTGGGCCTGGACCCGGGCGCGACCCGCGTACTCGATTTACCCGGTTGCTCTGGGAGAGCTTTCCTAAGAGCGAATTCTGAGAGAGAGTGACGCCGGGGGGGGGGGTAGAGTAGGTTTTGCCCACTGACGTAAACTTTGAAGTGTGCAGGCATAGGTAAACAAAGAAGAAGAACCATGGAAGAAGAGAAGAAGAAGAAGGCCAACGAAGACTGAAAGAAGGTGGAGCACTGTAGCAGCGGCGATTTAAGTCATCTGATTGGAAAATCAGACGATGCCCTGCAGTAAAAGGACTGCAGAGAAAGAAGGAGAACGAAGACGCCGTGCCACTGAGCAAGGGATCGCAAGAAGAAAAGCTTTACAGGTGAGGCAGAAAGAAGAAAGGAGAAGCTGAAGAAAGGCAGAACTGAAAGAAAAGAAGATGAGGAGCTCTGAAGAAGAGAAGAAATAAGAAGAACAGAAGGCAGAAGAAGAAGACCACCAGGAGATAAACAAAGAAGAAAAACCAAAAGCCAAAGAGAAGAGAAAACAAAGAGGAAGAAAGAAGAAACCAAATTTTTATCTCTCCCTCTCTCTCTCTCTTTATTTTTGTAATATTTTTGTAATAAGAATTTGTATCTCTAGAATACAGTTTGCTCCCTGAGTTCGACCTCGGGAACTCTTTTATTTCCGAGTAACAAATTGTATTAAACTGGTAATCACTTCTCTATACTATACTACGACGAAATAATAGAACTATAGAGGAAGGCTGTCACCAGTTTTTGGCACCGTTGCCGGGGAGCAACGGCTATTCTAGAGGTAAACATTCCTGTTTTTTTTTTTAATTTCTGATAATCTCCTCTCTTTTGTGCAGCTACAGGAAATCAAGAAGACAAGCAACCGCACGACAACCACTCCGAGGACAGGTAAAAATTTTTTCCTCTCGCTATTAACCCCTAAACTCTAAAGAGGAAGAAAAGAAAAGAACAAGCAATATAGGGCTAACCTGTCTTCTATACTTAGTAACCATAAAAGTTGCATGTTCTCAACTCATTACTCTTGCACACTATTAAGGGTATTTAAGGGCTAACACATTCTTGCTTGAGCCCTAATTACCCAACAAAGAGCTAACTGGACCAAGTAAAGCCAACCTAGGATCCAACACTAGGGATTTAGAGACACACTCCTTAAGCAAGAATTGAGAAAACCAAATGAAGTGTGCCCAAGCCCTTGTCTGAAAATACCTATCCGAAGAGAACCTAAAACAATTGGCTCTCTAAAACACTTGAACCCTAAAAGACAAGACCTAAAAGCTCTCAAAGGAAACAAGAGGTAAAGTTGACCCCTTGGGTCAACCAACCTTAAATTAGGTCACTCTTTGCACTTAAAAGACTAAAGTTCAAGTGAAACCTTAAGCACCCTGATCTTAAAATAAAAATTGGTAGACTTAAGAGGTCAAGATCCCCATTCTGGTCTACCTGGAACCGCAGTGACAAGAGAGGTCGGGTGGGGGAAACCCTGTAACCCGTGGGGACGCTCTACCGTGTAGGGGTCTTCGCGGGACTCTCCCTCTCTGGCTGCCCAGGTAATTCTCAGGTGGACGATCTTTCTGATCAAGGGGTCCATCTGCCCCGCACCTCTATAGTCACCCAACACATTTGTGGGTGTCTTGATTGGGTCCAGCACCTTCTAAACTTACCTCTTCCAACAGTGCATGTACGGAAGGAGGTCCTTAAGACCACCCTTAAGACCTCCTTTAGAAATTCGCTCTCGTCAAGGCCAAGCCTCGACGCCCGTGTTTGTGCAGCAACACCCTCACATTCTTCTCTCTTCTGATTCAGAACCAAGTTCTTCTTCTTCCCCCACCATGGCTCAGCCAGTTGAGGAAGAAAATAATCTGGAGCACCAGCTCCAGCGACTCAATGACCTCTTCCAAAACTTCGTGCACCCACCACAGCGTCCTATGATGCGGGACCACTACAATCCTGCTGCGGTGGCCATTGAGCCTCGAGTCAGAATCCTGACTGGAGGACCTGATTCCGAATTAAAGCCCAACATGATTCATGCTATACCTAAATTCCATGGGCTTAATTCTGAAGATCCCTTCCAGCACATCAAACAGCTAAAGCATCTGGCCCACACTTTTGGATCAGATGCGCAAAATCAGGATATTCTTCTCATGAAGATGTTCTCCTTTTCTCTTATGGACAAGGCCGCCCATTGGTATCAAACTCAGACCCGGCCGATCAACACTTGGGAAGAACTTCAATCCGAGTTTTTGAAAAAGTTTTTTCCCGTTGGTCGGACCAACGCCTTGCGCCATCAGATTACACACTTCACTCAACAATCAGGAGAACCTCTCCATGAGGCATGGGATCGTTTTCAGGATCTCATGAGAAAGTGCCCCCATCACGGAGTTCCTAAGTGGGAACAAGTCCAATCTTTTTACCAGGGACTCCGTGAGGACATCCGCCTTTTCGTCAATGCAACTTGCGGAGGAAACATCATGGGTCAACATGAAGACACCGTATGGGAGATTCTCGAAAACATGTGCGAGAACTCCATCAACAATGACATGGGATTATTCGACAGGACGAATACCTGCGCAGCGACGAATCTTAAGGGAGCACATGAGGCGCGGGGCCTGTCCGCATCAGTCGACCTGGAATTAATGGCCAGTCGATTGGACAAGGTCTCAATCATTGAGAAGAAGGTGGATGAGCTGACTCAGCACTTGCAGCGAGCCACCTCCGCGCGTAACTCCTTTGCACAACCTCCTTCCACACAGGAGACTGTGCAAAACATCCTTCACCGATCTTCCCCTAGGATGGATCCATATCCATCCCCATCTGATTCTCGGATCGGAGGATCATCCGATCCTTTCTACACCAGCCCGGGGAACTCCATGCCCCCTTTCCCTGATTCTCAAGAGGTTCCTCAGACCTGCGAGGACCTCAACGCCATCCAGAACGACCCATTCTCCAACACTTACAACCCTGGATGGCGAAACCATCCCAATTTTCAGTGGGCGGGAAATTCCCAAACCCAAAGACCACCTTTTCAGTCCCGCCCACAGCCCTCTCGTCATTACCAGCCGCCTCAGCCTCGGCCCAACCCTACTTATCCATCAGGGCCAAATCAGGATCAAATGTCCCTAATCCTTCAGACTCTGGCTGACATTCAAAGAACGAATGCGGCTATTCAAAAACAGCACAAGGACGAACTTACAGAGGTTAAAACTCAACTGGCCCAGTTGGCAAATTCTCGCCAGCCAGGCACACTCCCTTCCCAACCTCTTCCTAACCCGAATAACGTGCCAACCCAGAAGCGCGTTATGAATCCAAATTTAGGCCACGCACAATGGATTTATCAGGCCCCTACTGCTCCATCTCCAGACGAGATGGAAGCTTCAACTTCTTATGTGGGATTTCAGCAGCAGCCACCCCTCTTCCCAAACCCAAACCAAAATCAGGCCGGATTAAATTCTGTAACAACACGTAGTGGTAAAACAACTCAAGACCCGCATTATCCAAACCACTCCAAGCCTGATAACCATGACCCTAGGATAGTTATCCAAGATACCACTGTCCCGAATCCACAACCTGGACCTATCCTAGAAGAACCAACCAAGATCCCGTTTCCCGAGGCCTTGACCAAGGGAAAGAAGACCACCAAACCCGTGGCCCCTGAGGAGGACCTGGTCAAGCTCTTTGAGCAGGTCCACATAAACATCCCCTTAATGGATGCAATCCGCCACGTACCAGCTTACGCACGATTTCTAAAGAATATATGTACACCCCAGCGTAAGCTGCGAACCAAGGGAGGGAGCCCAATTGTTCTGTCAGAGCAAGCCAGCTCTGTAATCCTCAGTAGACTCCCACCCAAGGCAAAAGATCCTGGTACTCCCCTGATTTCCTGCAAGATAGGTGGTACCCAATTTGATAGAGCATTGTTAGACTTGGGTGCATCCATAAACTTGATACCCACATCCTTACTTGACCATCTAGAAGAATCTGAGCTAAAACCAACCGAGGTGACATTACAATTAGCAGATCGATCTATAAAGTCACCAAAAGGGATTCTCGAGGATGTTATCGTAAGAGTGCGAGATTTCTATTTCCCAGTGGACTTTATAATCCTAGATATGGACGCACCTGAGAACCCTAGGGATACACCAATCATTCTAGGGAGACCTTTCTTGGCTACTGCTAGAGCCAACATCAGCTGTGAGGAGGGCCAAATAGAGCTTAAGTTTGGAGATCAAACACTGAAAATTGATATATTTAAGGCCCAACAAGGAATTAATTGCGGCGTCATCGAACAAATTTGTGACATCAGGACTTTGGTTGATGAATCATACTTCCAGAATGACTCGATTATGCCTCATCAACCACAGAAGGATCTTGACCCGCAAACAGAGGAGTCGAATCCAGATATGAATAACCCAGTAACTCCCACCCTTGAACCTCACATCTATACTGAACCACCCGCTGCTGCTGATAACCCCATCCTCGAACTGAAACCCCTTCCTGCTCACTTGAAATACATCTTTTTGGGTTCTAATCAGACCCTTCCTGTGATTATCAATTCCAACTTCAGTCCTGAACAGGAATCCCGTCTGATTGTTGTCCTCCAGCAACATCGCAGAGCCATCGGGTGGACTCTCGATGATTTGACTGGAATAAGTCCCTCTTATTGTACTCATCATATCTATTCAGAAGAGGGCACACGACCTTCTCGTGAAATGCAGAGACGCTTAAACCCCAATCTGCAGGAGGTCGTGAAAAAGGAGATCATCAAGTGGTTAGATGCCGGAATCATCTACCCGATCTCCGATAGTCGTTGGGTGAGCCCAATTTAGGTCGTGCCCAAGAAGGCAGGACTCACCACTATAACGACTGAGACCAGAGAAATCATTCCTACCCGATTAGCCAACTCGTGGAGAGTCTGTATAGATTACCGCCGACTCAATTCCTCCACAAAGAAGGATCATTTCCCACTACCCTTCATTGATCAAATTCTCGAAAAACTTGCGGGAAATAGGTTCTTCTGCTTTCTTGACGGGTACTCTGGTTATAACCAGGTGGCAATCCATCCTGAGGACCAAGAAAAGACCACGTTCACCTGCCCCTTCGGAACATACGCTTTCCGAAGGATGCCTTTCGGTCTTTGCAATGCACCCGCTACTTTTCAGCGATGCATGCTTGCCATATTCTCAGATATGGTAGGTGATTATCTGGAAGTCTTCATGGATGACTTTTCAGTTTTCGGAGCATCATTCGACGATTGCCTCCAACACTTGGTCCAGATACTCAGGCGGTGCATCGATGTGAATTTGGTTCTTTCCTGGGAAAAGAGCCATTTCATGGTGCCTGAGGGAATTGTCCTGGGACACTCAATTTCGGAAAAAGGTATCCAAGTGGATCGAGCTAAGATCAATCTGATTTCTCACCTTCCTATGCCTAGCTCGATCAGGGACATCTGTTCCTTTTTAGGGCATGTCGGTTTTTATCGACGATTTATCCCTGATTTTTCAAAAATCGCGCGCCCCCTAACCACTCTTCTCTCCAAGGATGTTCCTTTCGAAATTTCCAAGGAATGCACTCAAGCATTTGAAATCCTGCGTGACCGAGTCACCCAAGCCCCGATCCTACAGTCCCCTGATTGGTCTCAACCCTTTGAGATCATGTGCGATGCATCCGACTTCGCTGTAGGAGCAGTTTTGGGGCAGAAAATTGACGGGAAACCTGTAGTCATTTACTACGCCAGCAAAACACTCGATGAGGCTCAGCGTAACTATACGGTTACTGAGAAAGAGCTGCTTGCTGTAGTATTTGCCCTAGAAAAATTCAGATCGTACCTTCTGGGTTCCCGTGTCGTCATATACTCGGATCACACAGCTGTGAGGCATCTCCTTGCAAAGAAGGACGCGAAACCTCGATTAATCCGATGGATCTTGCTGTTGCAAGAATTTGACCTTGAGATTCGCGACAAAGCGGGAAAGCAAAATGTGGTAGCTGATCACTTGTCCCGTCTTCCTTCTGAAATAATTGACCCTTCCGGACCCATCACTGAACATTTTCCCGATGAGCACCTGCTGACTATTGGTACTAGCCTTCCATGGTTTGCTAATGTAGTAAATTACTTGGCATCTCATCAGATCCCGTCCGATTGGCCGAAGGCCAAGAAGGATAAATTACGCTCCGATGCCAAGTATTACATTTGGGAAGACCCGTACCTCTTCCACATAGGTGCCGATCAGATCATCCGGAGATGTGTCCCGGAAGAGGAATTCAACAATATCCTCTCTTTCTGCCATGACCAGGCATGCGGTGGCCATTTCGCCGGGCATAAAACCGCATCAAAAGTCCTCCAGTGCGGCTTTTATTGGCCCACACTGTTCAAAGACGCATACAATCACTGCAAGGCATGCAGTCGTTGCCAGACTTTGGGCAACATGAGCCATCGCGACATGATGCCTATGCAACCGATTCTAGTATGCGAAATCTTTGATGTTTGGGGGATTGATTTTATGGGCCCCTTTCCTGTTTCGGATGGTTTCGAATACATTCTATTGGCTGTGGACTACGTGTCCAAATGGATCGAAGCCATACCGACCCGAACCTGTGATCACAAAATCGTTCTCAAATTCATTCATCAAAACATTTTCTCAAGGTTCGGGATTCCTCGTGCAATAATCTCTGATGGGGGGACCCATTTCACAAATGCTCAGTTTAGGTCACTGATGACCAAATACGGGGTGTCTCACCGAATCTCTACTCCTTACCACCCCCAAACTAATGGTCTAGCTGAGCTGTCTAATCAGGAGATCAAGAAAATCCTGCAAGTCACTGTTCGACCTGACAGGAAGGACTGGTCGTCCCAACTTCCAGAAGCATTGTGGGCCTATAGGACCGCCCACAAGACCCAATTGGGCATGTCTCCCTTTAGACTGGTGTACGGAAAGGCATGCCACCTTCCCGTAGAACTGGAGCATAAAGCCTATTGGGCAGTACGGAACTGTAATCTAGATCTTTCCAAGGCTAGGACCCACAGAAAACTCCAAATCAGCGAGATCGATGAATTACGCCTAGACGCGTACGAGAACTCGCAAATCTACAAGGAGCGGGTTAAAGCCTTCCACGACAAACACATCTCGAGAAGGATCTTTCATCCTGATCAGAAGGTCCTACTCTTTGATGCCCGACTAAAACTCTTCCCAGGAAAACTGAGATCCAAGTGGGTCGGACCATATTTGGTCCGACAGGTTTTTGGAAATGGAGCAATCGAAATCAGTCCACTCAGCCACAATTCTGAACCTTTCATCGTAAACGGTCAGAGACTCAAGCCGTTCATTGATGTAACTTCTACTGATTTGGCTGAAGCATCTTATATCCTCCATTCCCCTTGAGCTTATTGCGCCCAGCCGATGGCGTAAAACTCAGCGCTTAACGGGAGGCAACCCGTCATTTTCCTAAAAATCCAAAACTTTTTCTGACACCTTTTTGCACTTAAGGTTCACCCTTGTAGATAGCCGACCCCACCTCAGGTGCTTGCATCTGGGATTAGAAATCGTCCGCAAAAATTCAACCCGACCCATTCACGCATCCAAATTTCTGTCTTAAGGAATGAACTAAGCTAAATAAAAACCCCCTAGGTTACAATGAGGACGTTGCAAATCTTCGGCATGGGGGGGTATGTAAGTGCAAAACTTGTAAGAAAAAGTTTCAAATAAAAAATTCACATATGCCAAAAACACCATAAAAATTAAAAAAATTTTCGAAAAAGAATAAGAGGAAAAGAGGAGAAGGAAATTTTGTGAAAAAAAAAAAAGAAAGAAAAAAAAAGAGAAAAAGAAACAAAAGGAAAAAAAGGAGCACAAAATTATGAGAAAAAAGTGATAGTCATTAGTAAGGAACTAAAGAATTAACCTAAGTTCTAGACCTCATTCAAGAAAATAACTAAAAGTGCATAATGAGATTAGTAAGAACGCAAACCTTAGGCATTCTTGGATAGACTCTTAGTACCCATTAAGATCTGGACACTCCTCAAGAGGTTGAGGAAAATGAAAAGCTGAAGTATTAGGTCTAAGGCTTAGGGAGTATTTGTCCTCGTTAACTAATTTTTGGTTTACGGGACTCAGTAACCTAAGCACCCTAACCTCACACACAGCCTGGTTCAGTAAGCGTAAAAATCAGAATCATGCAGAAGCGTCGCAAAATTCTGAAAAGAACACCTAGAATAGGAGTGGCCGATCAACACAAGTTGATTTGGACGAGTTCCCAGTGCGGAGAGACGGGAAATCCCCTCGAAGATGCGTAACAAAATATCTTCTCCTTGGTGCTTGTCTCTTAGGATATTTACATATCCTACTGGGGGCATGTAAGCACTCTGCTGGTTCAGATTCCATGGATGGCATTATCTCGAAGTGTCAATTGCCAGGGTCTGAATTCAGCCACGGAACACCATGGATGGGATTATCTCGAAATCTCAATAGCCAGGGTTCCGGGGGTTGCCATGGGCGGTGCTATCTAAAAGCATCGATCGCCAGGAACCCTTGAGGATTGATGATGGGAGCAAGGAATCTGATACAGACCGTGTTGAAAAGCCAATCCTAGGCTAGAACTAAAAAAAAAAAAAAGAGAGAGAGAAAACTCTCCAAACAAATTAACTTTCTATCTCTCTCTTACAAAACGCACTGCGAACTGATCCAGGGCTAAAATCATTTCAAGCACGGGTGCTTTAACCACAAAGTCCAATAAACCTTAGGTTAGTTCTTGTGGGCCTTAAAAACCTTTGCTAAGGACTAAGGCTAAGGCTAGACAGATTTGGATCTTGATTGGTACTAGAGTACCTTTTAGGCCTATGGTCAGCATTCTAACCTAATCTGAGCTCAAATGAAAAAGCACTTATCTAAAGCTATTAAGAACTTCATGGTCTAGAACAAGGGTTGAAACCTTAAGTTTTTGCTAAGGGACTAGCAAAAGCTAGGCATGGGGGTATGATGAGAACCTCATCATGAGCCATAACTAGCTCATTTTGACCTAATACAAAGGATAAAAGCTCCTATATAACTCAAGGAAAGGCTTAACTCAGAGAATTCTGAGTTTAAGGAGAAAACAAGTCACAAGGGGTAAAAATGCAATTTTACCAGTATAATCTGCATACAGGATAATTCAGGGTCCAAACATAGGTCAAAGCAACCTAATAAGAATAAAAGTGGGATGAGATGATCTGGCAAGGGCTACAGCAATTCCAAGGAAATAAATGATAATCTGTAACCCTAAAACAAACCCACTTCAATTCACGAGGTTCAAGGCAAAGCAAAAATGGAATAAACCCTCTCAAATTCATAGAAAAATACTCTCTAGGGTTTAGAACCTTCAATTTGACCTTAGGAACCCATCTTGACCTACATTGAGAACCATACCCAATTAATAACTTAATTTGGGTTTTTGCGTAAATTGACCAGTCAAACAAGGTTTAATCTAGAAATAAAATTCACCATCAGATTCCTTAGGTCCTAATTAGTCATGTATAAAAACTTGAGCCTAAGAAGAAACCTTCTTGACCAACCTTACACTTTGGTCCTCATATATTTACTTTTTGGCCCTCAACTTTTGAACCCTCGCATTTTGGCCCCTAACTCTCCTTCGTTCTTTGCGTTCAGGTCCTCCCTGCAAAACTTGCCAGCACCATGCTCCGGTGACCTTGCGCGGAGCATGGCGCCGCGCAGGGTGAGGGGGAGGGTCTGGCAAGTAAACCAGGGGTGCCCTGCGTCGTCAGCCGTCGCAGGGACACCCCCTGGTCGCTGTAACCCACCATACCGGCCGTGCGAACGCACGGATGGTATGGGTTTCCATCTCCGGCGTCCTCCGGCGAGGGAGACACGTCGTCTCCCTCCGCCTTCCTCTCTGATTCGGTCCCTATAAATGCCCCCGTCGCTCCACCGTTCTTCGGAGCTCGGTCCTGACGGAGAAAGACCCCCACTTCCTCTCTTCCCACTCCGACAGGAAGCCTTCCAGCTCCAGCCCTCTCCTCGCCGCCGCCCCTTCCCCTGGGCATCTTCTTCTCCGGCGACAGTCGATACGACTGTCGCCCTGCTGCTCCCCCTTCGTCCCTGCAAGTAAGTTAGAACTACTTCCCTTCCTCTCCTCTTTCTTTCCCCGGTTTCAATTTGTTCAATTAAGCCCTCGACCGACCCTGACCATCGTCACCCCCTTCGTCTCCGGCCACCCTCCGGCGAGATGCCCCCCTCGCTCCATAGCCTCACACGCCTCGCCGACCCTCACCGAACCTCCGCCTCATCACACTGAGCACCCCCCACCCCTCCACTGCCACTCCACACCTCCGTAACGCTCCCCCAAACAAACCCATTTCTCCGGTTGCAGTCCGACTTAGGGCTGCCGCCAGACACCGCCTTGCGGCTTGCGCACAGCTCAACACCTTCGCCGTGCCACGGCGGAGGTTCCCCAGTAGTTTGATCAGGCCGAGAGGCCATATTCATGTCCGACAGGTTCTGAGGCTCGACCGCCATTAACGCCACATTGAAGCAGCTTCTCCCGCGCTCCAGGCTTGAGGACTCCAGGTCTCCAGCTGCTGCGGATTACGGAGACTCCTGCGAAGGCAGCCAGCCAGCAACCAACGAAAATCAAAGCTGCAGCTGCAGAAGCAAGGCCGCGGTCTTCCAGCAGGCGCACGCGAGGAGAGGCCTCAGTTTAGTCCCACATCGGTAAGCCTCGCAACTCTTTCACCGTTTAAATTTTTTTTGTGAATAAGCCTTATCGCCTCAGCACACGGGGTGAGGTCCCCTTCACCTGCCCGATTACCCGGCCTTGTCCGCGCTCACGCCCCGCGGACCTGGCTCCGACCCGATTAGCCCAACCTGCACTCCTCGCCCACCACCGCACGCCGGTGGGCCTAGACCCGGGCGCGACCCGCGTACTCGATATACCCGGTTGCTCTGGGAGAGCTTTCCTAAGAGCGAATTCTGAGAGAGAGTGACGCCGGGGGCGGGGGGGGTAGAGTAGGTTTTGCCCACTGACGTAAACTTTGAAGTGTGCAGGCACAGGTAAACAAAGAAGAAGAACCATGGAAGAAGAGAAGAAGAAGAAGGCCGACGAAGACTGAAAGAAGGTGGAGCACTGTAGCAGCGGCGATTTAAGTCGTCTGATTGGAAAATCAGACGACGCCCTGCAGTAAAAGGACTGCAGAGAAAGAAGGAGAACGAAGACGCCGTGCCACTGAGCAAGGGATCGCAAGAAGAAAAGCTTTACAGGTGAGGCAGAAAGAAGAAAGGAGAAGCTGAAGAAAGGCAGAACTGAAAGAAAAGAAGATGAGGAGCTCTGAAGAAGAGAAGAAATAAGAAGAACAGAAGGCAGAAGAAGAAGACCACCAGGAGATAAACAAAGAAGAAAAACCAAAAGCCAAAGAGAAGAGAAAACAAAGAGGAAGAAAGAAGAAACCAAATTTTTATCTCTCCCTCTCTCTCTCTCTCTTTATTTTTGTAATATTTTTGTAATAAGAATTTGTATCTCTAGAATACAGTTTGCTCCCTGAGTTTGACCTCGGGAACTCTTTTATTTCCAAGTAACAAATTATATTAAATTGGTAATCACTTCTCTATACTATACTACGACGAAATAATAGAACTATAGAGGAAGGCTGTCACCACTTCCCCAAAACTATTCCATTCACTTTCCAGGAGTTCTACTCCTACTTCCCCGTAGGGTTCCATCCTTTTTACTCAAACATCCAGGTTTCACTTTCCAGTTTCACATTCTTACAATCCATGTTCTCAACCACGTTATCTATTCACAACAGGCAGCTTTATATCTCTTTCCATTTTCCAAGACTGCAGTATTATACATTCCACTAGTTTTCCCATCCTAGGATTCATGCCATATCCTAGGATCTATCATACAATCTAGTTTTCCAGTCCTAGGATTCATGCAACACCTAGGAGCTATCATTCCATATATTTCTCATTCCTAGGATTCATGCAATGTCCTAGGTTCTATTTATGGTTTCATAATTTAACAGATTTTATTAATAACTTAAAGCCACTCTACCATGTACAACCGGAGTAATGGGGGCGTGATCGGGAATCCCGCGTGCCTCCGCGACTCCCAAGACTGCAACTGAACGAGGTCCTATCACAAGGATCAAACACAAGGAAAGTCTCAAAACAGTGTATAGCTACTGTTGACGGGTAGAGGAATTAATTCTGAAAAGAACGCAACTCGAATCACGGAAAACGGAGCCCGAACGGGCCCTAAACGGGTCGAAAAAGAAGATACTGTGCAAAATCAGACGTCTGGAACTTCTTCCAGACGTCTTAAAAAGTGGATCAGAGAATTACCTGCTCAGCGTGGTTTCCCAGACGTCCAGAAGTCTGCGGGGACGTCTGGCCTAGCTCCCAGACGTCCTATGGTCACCCCGGACGTCTGGAGGTCGCTTCCGCCGTCTGGTACAACAGCCAGACGTCTGATTCGCGTTGGATGGCGAATCACCGAGCCTGCGCACAGCCAACTCCCTCCCTCAGTACGGTCAGTCGACAGGAAGGAAGAAGAAAGCGGAATACTCACCTTTCAGACGTCTGTATGAGCTTCCAGACGTCTCCCTCTCCATCTGGCTATCAACCCAGACGTCTGATTCTGGGAAATTTTTCAGAATCAGGGTGCCACTCGGCCTCCGCTCGTGACGCCGCCCGCGTCGCACCTCGCACGTCCGCTGCTCAAACCGCAGTAGGTCCCTCTCCTCGTCGTTCCGCGCCCCCTGCGCCCTCCGCCGGCCGGCCAAGCCGCTCCGGCGAGCTCGCCCTCACGGCAGAGCTCCGCCTCGCACGCCGCACCTCCTCCGCGCTCACTGCGGCCGCCGTTGCCGCCCTCGTGCACAGGAAGGAGAAGAGGAAGGGGACGGTGGAGATGACAGGAGGGGGGGCGTGGCCTTTTAAGGCCGCGCGAGGAGGAGGGAGAGAGTGCGCGGCAAGTCTGCAGCCGCAGAGAGAGAGGGAAAAAGAGAGAGAGAGAGGAATCGCGGGTCTGCGCGCACAGGCGCGCAGACGAATTTCTCGTGCGAAAAATAACTGTTTTCCAGACGTCTGGAAACGATCCCAGACGTCTGGATGTGATCCCAGACGTCTTATCCGACGTCTGGGCCACCTCCCAGACGTCTTAAAAGACGTCTGGGGCACGTGTTCCTAACATAGATATATATGTATATACATATATATATATATACATATATATTTGTATATCTCTATATATATATATATATATGTATATACAGACATACATATATGTATATAGATGTATATAGATATACATATAGATATATATGTATATACATATATATATATATATATATATATATATATATATATATATATGTATATACATATATATATATATATATAGACATATATACATATATATATATGTATATATACATACACAGATATATATATATATATATATAGATACAGAGAGATATATACATATATATACTTATATATATATCTATACACACACATATATATATATACACACATATATATATATGTATAGATATTGTATCGACCCGATTCCCAAGTCCCTACGAGATACGAGAACCGGACTGACTCGACTAATCCCAAGACCTAGTCGTCCAATGAGGAAGTAACCAAAAGAGCAGTAAAATAAACCACATTTAGCATGAATATAACTAACTGTTACGAACGCGTACCCCAGACATCTTTTAAGACATCTGGGAGGTGGCCCAGACGTCGGATAAGACGTCTGGGATCACATCCAGATGTCTTACCAGACGTCTGGGATCATTTCTAGACGTCTGGAAAACAGTTATTTTTCGCACGAGAGATTCGTCTGCGCGCCTGTGCGTGCAGACCCGTGATTCCTCTCTCTCTCTTTTTCCCTCTCTCTCTGTGGCTGCAGACCTGCCGCGCACTCTCTCCCTCCTCCTCGCGCGTCCTTAAAAGGCCACGCCTCCCCTCCTGTCGTCTCCACCGTCCCCTTCCTCTTCTCCTTCCTGTGCGCGAGAGCGAGCGAGCGCGAGGGCGGCAGCGGCGGCCGCAGTGAGCGCGGAGGAGGTGCGGCGTGCGAGGGCGGAGCTCTGCCGTGAGGGTGAGCTCGCCGGAGCGGCTTGGCCGACCGGCGGAGGGCGCAGGTGGCGCGGAATGACGCGGAGAGGGACCTGCTGCGGTTTGAGCAGCAGACGCGTGGGGTGCGACGCAGGCGGCGACGCGAGCGGAGGCCGAGTGGCGCCCTGATTCTGGAAAAAATTCCCAGAATCTGACGTCTGGGTTGATAGACAGACGGCAAGGGAGACGTCTGGAAGCTCATACAGACGTCTGA
The DNA here is from genome assembly GCA_037157565.1 of Thalassia testudinum. Lineage (NCBI taxonomy): Eukaryota > Viridiplantae > Streptophyta > Magnoliopsida > Alismatales > Hydrocharitaceae > Thalassia > Thalassia testudinum. The sequence continues at coordinate 87,234,293 of JAZHRO010000056.1, read as the reverse complement.
AAGGTGAGTATTCCGCTTTCTTCTTCCTTCCTGTCGACTGACCGTACTGAGGGAGGGAGTTGGCTGTACGCAGGCTCGTTGATTCGCCATCCTTTGCGAATCAGACGTCTGGCTGTTGTACCAGACGGCGGGAGAGACCTCCAGACGTCCGGGGTAACCATCGGACGTCTGGAAGCTAGGCCAGACGTCCCCGCAGACTTCTGGACGTCCGGGAAACCACGCTGAACAGGTAATTCCCTGATCCACCTTTTTAAGACGTCTGGAATAAGTTACAGACGTCTGATTTTGCACAGTATCGTCCTTTTTTGACCCGTTTAGGGCCCGTTCGGGCTCCGTTTTCCGCGATTCGAGTTGCGTTCTTTTCAGAATTAATTCCTCTACCCGTCTACAGTAGCTATACACTATTTTGAGACACTCCTTGTGTTTGACCCTTGTGATAGGACCTCATTCAGTTGCAGTCTTGGGAGTTGCGGAGGCACGCGGGATTCCCGATCACGCCCCCATTACTCCCGTTGTACCTGGTAGAGTGGCTTAAGTTATTATTAAAACCTGTTAAAGTATGGAACCATAACTAGAATCTAAGACATTATATGAATCCTAGGAATGAGAAATGTATGGAATGATAGCTCCTAGGTGATGCATGAATCCTAGGGCTGGAAAACTAGTTGTATGCTAGATCCTAGGATGTGGCATGAATCCTAGGATGGAAAAACTAGTGGAATGTATAATACTGCAGTCTTGGAAAAAAATGGAAAGGAATATAAAGCTGCCTGTAAATTGAATTAACAGCTGCCTGTTACGAATAAAGAAACATGAATGAGATCATGGGTCGTAAGAACGTGAAACTGGAAAGTGACACCTGGATGTTGAGTTAAAAGGATGGAACCCTACGGGGAATTAGGAGTGGAACTCCTGGAAAGGGAAACGAATGGAAGTGAGATGTAGTTTGTACTGTCTCTTGGGTACGCAGTACCAAGGGAAGTACCTGTACCTGTTTAGTGCAGAGTGGGGCCAGCCACCCCAGGGACTCGGGGTTAGGATTGGCCGCTCTGTACCGACTTGCTGGCCCTCGTGTACGTAGTACCGAGGAGAGCTACTAGTGTTAGGAGAGTACTAGCTACCCCACGGGCCCCGGGGTTCTACTAGCCTCCTTCACTGACTTGTTAGGCCCACTAGGGCAAACCAGGGTAGTCAGGCGGGGGTGCGGGGACTGTGGAGGGGCAAGGCCCCGGTTTGGTTACTGTGGAGGGGTTGGACCCCTGTTACTAAGAGGGCTCTACCCTGTACTGGTTCCGTGTTGTGCTTTGGGCGCATCCGTTAACGGAAACGACTGACCGCGTGCCAGTACGGGTTAGCTACCTGTGCGTTTATCGCGCGTGCCGTAGTCACCGTTACATCTGTCAGTGACCTTGGGGTGGTTGACTGAGGGTAGGATCACCACGGGGGACTCTTCCGGCCAGGAGAGCACCACATGCTACTTCTACTTTTTGGAAAAGACTGTAATCAAGATCGTTCCCACGAGGAACATTCGAGATCAAGTAAAAGATCTGAGAAATAAATGAAATAGTGAGATAATTGAAAGATGTAAATAAAGAAAGTAATAGAACATAACAGCTACTGTACACTCTACTGTTGTCATTAGTTTTAGTTGCCACTCTACTCAGCGTTTTGCTGATGTGTTACACTCGTTACCTTTCTCAGGACCAGGTGTTGAGCAGCCAGGGTCAGCGGTTGCAGAGGACGCTAGGCCGAGTAGGGTCCAGTAGAGTTTACCGCAGTCTTTTGTACCTCTTTTGTTTCTGTTACAGTGAGTAGTTCTTATTTCCGCTGTACTTTTTTTACCTGCAGTTCATGTTATATGATAAATGTTGTTCTACTGTTGTGGTGGTATCTACTGTAGTAGTTTCTTTCCTTGCTGCTGTACTTTCTTACTGTTAGTTATATTCATGCTGAATGTGGTTTATTTTACTGCACTTTTGGTTACTTCCTCGTTGGACGACTAGGTCTTGGGATTAGTTGAGTCGGTCCGGTTCTCGTGTCTCGTAGGGACTCGGGAGACGGGTCGTTACACTAACTGTAAGGAAATACAGCAGTAAGGAAAGAAACTACTACAGTATATACCACCACAACAGTAGAACAACATTCACAACATAATATGAACTGCAGGTAAAGAAAAGTACCGCGGAAACAAGAACTACTTACTATAACGGAACAAAAAGTGGTACAAGAGAACAGTGGTAACTCTAATGGACCCTACTCGGCCCAGCGTCCTCTGCAGCCGCTGACCCTGGCTGCTCAACACCGGGTCCTGAAAGGTAACGAGTGTAACACGTCAGCAAAACGCTGAGTAGAGTGGCAGCTAAACTAAAGAAGCTGTAAAGTGTACAGTAGCTGTTAATTTTCTTTCTTCCTTTATTTACGTCTTTCTATTGTTTCACAATTTATCTATTTCTCAGATCCTTCACTTGATCTCGAATGTTCCTCGTGGAAACGATCTTGATTGCAGTCTTTTCCGAACAGTAGAAGTAGCACGTGGTGCTCTCCTGGCTGGGAGAGTCCCCCGTGGTGATCCTACTCTCAGTCAACCACCCGAAGGTCACTGGCAGACGTAACGCTGACTACGGTACGCGCGGTAAACGCACGGGTAGCTAACCCGCACTGGCACGCGATCAGTCGTTTCCGTTAACGGGTGCGCCCAAAGCACAGCACGGAATCAGTACAGGGTAGAGCCCTCTCAGTAACAGGGGTCCAACCCCTCCACAGTAACCAAACAGGGGCCTTGCCCCTCCACAATCCGTGCACCCTCTCCTGACTACCCTGGTTTGCCCTAGTGGGCCTAACAAGTTGGTGCGGGAGGCTAGCAGAACCCCGGGGCCCGTGGGGTAGCTAGTACCTCCCTACACTAGTAGCTCTCCTCGGTACTACGTACACGAGGGCCAGCAAGTCGGTATAGAGTGGCCAGTCCTAACCCCGGGTCCCTGGGGCGGCTGGCTCCGCTCTACACTAAACAGGGGGGACAGTCGCTCTCCTTGGTACTCCGTACTCAAGGGTCAGCTCACTTCCCCAATTCTATTCCATTCACCTTCCAGGAGTTCTACTCCTAATTCCCCGTAGGGTTCCAGCTCTTTAACTCAGAACATTCCAGTTTCACCATTCCAGTTTCACGTTCATACATCCCATATTCTTAATCATGTTCATTTATTCATAACAGGCAACTGTTAACTCAATTCACAGGCAGCTATTATTTCCTTTCCACATTTTCCAAGACTGCAGTATTCATACATTCCGCTAGTTTTCCCATCCTAGGATTCATGCCATATCCTAGGATCTATCATACAATCTAGTTTTCCAGCCCTAGGATTCATGAAACACCCTAGGAATCTACCATTCAATCTATTTCTCATTCCTAGGATTCATGCAATGTCCTAGGTTCTATTTATGGTTTCATAATTTAACAGATTATACTTAAAGCCACTCTACCGGTTACAACAGGCGAACTGGGGGGGTGGTCGGGAATCCCGCGTGCCTCCGCAACCCTCGGGACTGCAACGGAACGGGATCCTATCACAAGAATCAAACACAAGGAGTGTCTCAAAATAGTGTATAGCTACTGTAGACGGGTAGAGGATTTAATTCCGAAAAGGACGCAACTCGAAATGTGGAAATGGAACCCGAACGGGCCCTAAACGGGTCGAAAACGATGAAACTGTGCAAAATCAGACGTCTGGAACTTCTTCCAGACGTCTTAAAAAGTGGATCAGGAATTACCTTGCTCTGCGTGGGCTCTCAGACATCCAGAATCCTGCGGGGGCGTCTGGCCTATTTCCCAGACGTCCGATGGTCACCCAAGACGTCTGGAAGTCGTTCCAGCCGTCTGGCACTGCAGCCAGACGTTTGATTCGCGTTGGATGCGAATCTCCGACCCTGCGCGTATCCATTTCCTCTCTCTCTTAGTACGGTCAATCGAAGGGAAGGAAGAAGAGGGAAAAACTCACCGTCGTTCCCGTCGTCTGGCTAGAAGCACAGACGTCTGATTCTGGAAAATTTTCCAGAACCAGGGCGCCACTCGCCCTCCGCTGGTGACGTCCGGCCGCACTGCGAGTGCTCCGCCTGCTGCTCGAGTCGCAGCAGTCCTCCCGCGTCGCTCCGCGCCCGCTACGCCCCCCGTCGGCTGGCCCTAGCAGCCCCGGCGAGCTCGTCCTCACGGCCGAGCGCCTCTCCCACGCGCAGCACCTCCTCCCACGCTCACCGCGGCTGTCGCTGCCGCTGCACCCTCGCGCTCGCTCTCGCGCACTGGCTGAAGGAGAAGAGGAAGGAGGCGGAGGTGACGGGAGTGAGGGAGAGGCGTGGCCCTTTTAAGGTCGCGCGAGGAGGAGAGAGACAACGCATGTAACGACCCGATTCCCAAGTCCCTACGAGACACGAGAACCGGACCGACTCGACTAATCCCAAGACCCAGTCGTCCAACGAGGAAGTAACCAAAAGAGCAGTAAAATAAACCACATTTAGCATGAATATAACTAACAGTAAGGAAATACAGCAGTAAGGAAAGAAACACTACAGTATATACCACCACAACAGTAGAACAACATTCATAACATAATATGAACTGCAGGTAAAGAAAAGTACAGCGGAAACAAGAACTACTCACTATAACGGAACAAAAAGAGGTACAAGAGAACAGTGGTAACTCTACTGGACCCTACTCGGCCCAGCGTCCTCTGCAGCCGTTGACCCTGGCTGCTCAACACCGGGTCCTAAAAGGTAACGAGTGTAACACGTCAGCAAAACGCTGAGTAGAGTGGCAGCTAAACTAAAGAAACTGTAAAGTGTACAGTAGCTGTTTAATTTTCTTTCTTCCTTTATTTACGTCTTTCTATTGTTTCACAATTTATCTATTTCTCAGATCCTTCACTTGATCTCGAATGTTCCTCGCGGGAACGATCTTGATTGCAGTCCTTTCCGAATAGTAGAAGTAGCACGTGGTGCTCTCCTGGCCGGGAGAGTCCCCCGTGGTGATCCTACTCTTAGTCAACCACCCCAAGGTCACTGACAGACGTAACGGTGACTACGGCACTCGCGGTAAACGCACGGGTAGCTAACCCGCACTGGCACGCGATCAGTCGTTTCCGTTAACGGGTGCACCCAAGGCACAGTACGGAACCAGTACAGGGCAGAGCCCTCTCAGTAACTGGGGTCCAACCCCTCCACAGTAACCAAACAGGGGCCTTGCCCCTTCACAGTCCGCGCACCCTCGCCTGACTACCCTGGTTTGCCCCAGTGGGCCTAACAAGTCGGTGTGGGAGGCTAGCAGAACCCCGGGGCCCGTGGGGTAGCTAGTACCTCCCTACACTAGTAGCTCTCCTCGGTACTATGTACACGAGGGCCAGCAAGTCGGTACAGAGTGGCCAGTCCTAACCCCGGGTCCCTGGGGCTGCTGGCTCCGCTCTGCACTAAATAGGGGGGACAGTCGCTCTCCTTGGTACTCCGTACTCAAGGGCCAGCTCACTTCCCCAATTCTATTCCATTCACCTTCCAGGAGTTCTACTCCTAATTCCCCGTAGGGTTCCAGCTCTTTAACTCAGAACATTCCAGTTTCACCATTCCAGTTTCACGTTTATACATCCCATATTCTTAATCATGTTCATTTATTCATAACAGGCAGCTGTTAACTCAATTCACAGGCAGCTATTATTTCCTTTCCACATTTTCCAAGACTGCAGTATTCATACATTCCACTAGTTTTCCCGTCCTAGGATTCATGCCATATCCTAGGATCTATCATACAATCTAGTTTTCCTGCCCTATGATTCATGCAACACCCTAGGAATCTACCATTCAATCTATTTCTCATTCCTAGGATTGATGCAATGTCCTAGGTTCTATTTATGGTTTCATAATTTAACAGATTATACTTAAAGCCACTCTACCGGTTACAACAGGCGAACTGGGGGCGTGGTCGGGAATCCCGCGTGCCTCCGCAACCCCCGAGACAGCAACGGAATGGGGTCCTATGACAAGGATCAAACACAAGGAACTTCTCAAAATAGTATACAGCTACTGTAGACAGGTAGAGGATGTAATTCCGAAAAGAACGCAACTCAAAACGTGGAAAACGGAGCCCGAACGCAACTCAAAACGGGTCGAAAACGACGAAACAGTGCAAAATCAGATGTCTGGAACTTCTTCCAGACGTCTTAAAAAGTGGATCAGGGAATTACCTGGCTCTGCGTGGGCTCTCAGACATCCAGAAGCCTGCGGGGGCATCTGGCCTAGTTCCCAGACGTCCGATGGTCACCCAGGACGTCTGGAAGTCGTTCCCGCCGTCTGGCACTGCAGCCAGACGTTTGATTCGCGTTGGATGCGAATCTCCGACCTTGCGCGTACCCATTTCCTCTCTCTCTTAGTACGGTCAATCGAAGGGAAGGAAGAAGAGGGAAAAACTCACCTTTCGGACATCTGCTAGAAGCACAGACGTCTGATTCTGGAAAATTTTCCAGAACCAGGGTGCCTCTCGCCCTCCGCTCACGACGCCCGCTGCGCTGCGAGTGCTCCGCCCGCTACGCTGCTCGAGCCGCAGCAGTCCTCCCGCGTCGCTCCACGCCCGCTGCGCCCCCCGCCGGCCGGCCCTAGCAGCCCAGGCGAGCTCGCCCTCACGGCCGAGCGCCTCTCCCACGCGCAGCACCTCCTCCCACGCTCACCGCAGCTGTCGCTGCACCCTCGCGCTCGCTCTCGGGCACTGGTTGAAGGAGAAGAGGAAGGAGGCGGAGGTGACGGGAGTGAGGGAGAGGCGTGGCCCTTTTAAGGCCGTGCGAGGAGGAGAGAGAGAACGCGGTAGAGGCGTCTGCTTCCGCAGGAGAGAGGGAAAAAGAGGGAGAGAGAGAGAAAACGTAGGTCTGCGCGCTTAGGCGCGCAGACGAACAGTAGCGTGCCAAAATAGCCGATTTCCAGACGTCTGGAAATGATCCCAGACGTCTGGTACGACGTCTGGGTCACCTCCCATACGTCTTAAAAGACGTCTAGAGTGCCCGTTCGTAACAATATAACAAACTCAAAGGAAGTTTCGTCCCTGAAACTTGCGCTAACTGGGGTGCGGGAAAACGCCATAAAAACCATAAGAAACTCAAAGAGGACCGAAGCCGGTCCGAAAAGACGTACCCGCGAAGAGTTCCGAGTACCGCTCCCGCAATGCCGCCTCAGGCTCCCAGGTAGCCTCCTCGTACCGCTGGCTCCTCCACAAAACCTTTACCAGGGGTACTTGCTTTCGTCTCAAACTGCGGATGGCACGGTCTACAATCTGCACTGGCCGCTCGGGGTAGGTCAGGTCGTCGCTCACCTCGACACTCTCGTGACTCAGTATGTGACTGGGATCGGCTACGTACTTCCTGAGGTTGGACACGTGGAAGACGCCGTGCACACCAGAAAGCTGCGTGGGGAGGGCAAGCCTGTAAGCAACGGGTCCAACCCGCTCCAGGACCTCAAAGGGCCCCACAAACCTCGGCGCGAGCTTCCCTCTCACCCCAAACCACTGCAGGCCCTTCATGGGCGAAACACGAAGAAAGACGTGGTCCCCAACCTCAAACTGCACCTCTCTACGTCTCCGATCCGCGTAGCTCTTCTGTCTGCTCCTGACAGTGCGGAGTCGCCTGTGGATCTGCTCGACTACCTCCTGACTCTGCCGAATCAACCTGGGGCCAACCTCCCACTTGGTCCCCACCTCAACTCAACTCAAGGGTGCCGTACACTTCCGTCCGTACAGAGCCTCGTAGGGAGCCATGCCGATGCTCGAGTGATAACTGTTGTTGTATGCAAACTTCGCCAGGGGCAGGTGCTCCTCCCAAGAGCCCCTCCAGTCCAGTACACAGGCACGCAAAAGGTCTTCAAGTGTCTGTATCGTGCGCTCAGACTGTCCGTCCGTCTGGGGGTGGTAAGCTGTACTAAACCTCAACCGTGTCCCCAAGGCCTGCTGAAACTCAGCCCAAAATTGGGACGTAAAGCGGGTATCCCGGTCGGATACGATCTCCCGCGGAACTCCGTGTAGTCGTACCACATCCCGGATATACCTCTCTGCCAACTATGCTGGTCCCAAGGTGACTCGGATCGGCAAGAATCGCGCCGTCTTCGTCAGTCTATCCACTATTACCCAGACTGCGTCGTGTCCCGGCTGGGTAATAGGTAAGCCCACCACCAAGTCCATGGTGATGCTCTCCCACTTCCACTCTGGCACTGGAAGCGGCTGTAGCGGCCCTGCAGGCTTCTGATGCTCGACTTTCACCTGCTGGCACACTAAGCACTGCTGCACGAATTCACCCACATCCCGCTTCATCCCCCTCCACCAAAACTCGCGTCTCAAGTCGTGGTACATCTTCGTGTTTCCGGGATGTATGGTGAATCTGGAACTGTGTGCCTTAGTCAGGAGCTCTCTCAACAGCTCCTCGTCTCTGGGAACGCACAACCGTCCCCTCAAGCGCAGCACCTGGTCTGTGAAAGAGAAGTCCCCCGGGTCTCCTGACAGTACTCTGTCGCGCAAGGACTGCAAGTATGGATCGGCCATCTGTCCTGTGATGATGCAGTCTATCAGCTCTGGCCTGGTCTGTCGTGTCACCGTCACTGCCCCACAGTGCCCCCGTAACTCCAGGGGTCGCCACCTGCCCACCTCCTCCAAAAGGCTCCAACTCTGTAACAGTAGACTGGCCAAGTGTGCGGGCGCCTTACGGCTCAAGGTGTCAGCCACCACATTGGCCTTTCCCGGGTGGTAGGAGATGCTGCAGTGGTAGTCCTTTAGGAGCTCCAACCAACGTCTCTATCTCATGTTGAGCTCCTTCTGATCAAAAAGGTATCTGAGACTCTTGTGATATGTGAAAATCTCGAAGGTCTCACCGTACAAGTAGTGCCTCTAGGTCTTCAGCGCGAAGACAACAGCTGCCAACTCTAGGTCGTGGGTAGGGTAGGTATGCTCATGGGGCTTCAGTTGCCGCGAAGCGTAAGCGACAACGTGACCCCTCTGCATGAGCACACCTCCTAACCCCTGCAAGGAGGCGTCTGTGTACACAACGAACTCGCCACTACTGTCAGGGATGGTGATTACGGGAGCCGAGGTCAACCTCTCCTTCAGCTCCAGAAAACACGCCTCACAGGCGTCTGTCCAAGCGAAGGGCACGTCCTTCCGGGTCAACTGTGTCATAGGACGCGCAATCTGTGAAAAACCTCTGATGAATCGTCTGTAGTAGCCTGCCAGTCCCAGGAAACTACGAATCTCAATGACTGAACGCGGTCTCTCCCACCTGAGTACTGCCTTGACCTTGGCTGGGTCCACCGCCAAGCAGTCTCCAGAGATCACATGACCTAAGAAGGTCACCTCCCTCAACTAGAACTCGCACTTGATGTACTTGGCGTACAGCCTGCGTCGTCTCAGAGTGTCCAGAACCATCCGTAAATGCTGTCCGTGCTACGTCCGATCTCTAGAATAGACGAGTACAACATCTATGAAAACCACCATGAACTGGTCCAAGTATGGTCTAAACACCCGGTTCATCAGATCCATGAAAGCAGCGGGGGCATTGGTCAGCCCAAACGGCATGACCAAAAACTCGTAGTGTCCGTACCGGGTGCGGGAAGCTGTCTTGGAGACGTCGGTCTCCCTAATCCTCAACTGGTGGTATCCAGACCTCAAGTCGATCTTGGAAAACATCGTGGCACCCCGCAACTGGTCAAACAAGTCGTCGATCCTCGGCAGCGGATATCTGTTCTTGATGGTGACCCTATTCAGCTGTCGGTAGTCCACACAAAGGCGTAGGGTACCATCCTTCTTCTACACAAACAGTACCGGGGCTCCCCATGGAGACGCACTGGGCCTCACGAAACCTTTCTCCAAAAGGTCCTGCAACTGGGACTTGAGCTCTCGCAGCTCAAGCGGTGCCATCCTGTATGGCGCGGTGGAGATGGGGCTGGTCCATGGTACTAGTGAGATCTCAAACTCGATCTCACGCTCAGGCGGTAGTCCTGGTAACTCATTTGGAAACACGTCAGGGTACTCTCTGACCATCGGGATACTCTGGAAGTCTGCCACAGGGCTAGGCTCTGCCACCACACAAGCTAGGAAGCCCTCACACCCCTGGATCAAAAGTCCCGCCGCCCGAAGTGCCGAAATGCACCTGAAACCTCCGTCCACTGGCTGTCCGTGAAACTCGAAAGAAGGCAACTCCGGCATGGAGAAGACAATCTTCCTCTCAAAACAGTCCACCAAGGCGTGGTAAGCAGATAGCCAATCCATCCCCAGAATCACTCCAAAGTCCTCCATCTGTATCATAATCAGGTCAGCTGGCAGGCTATGTCCCCCGACGCTGACCTCGCAATCCGTGTACACCTCCTCAGCTACAAACAACTGACCACTTGGACCTCTGATTACGAACGGATTTTCTAATGTTGTATAATCCTGGTCCAAACTAACTACGAAGCTGGCTGCGACAAACGAGTGCGTAGCGTCGGAATCGAAAAGCGTGTAAACGAGTCTGTCGGAAACTGAAACCATACCTGCTACCACCGATCCCGAAGCTCTGGCATCCTTGTGTGTTAGGACGTTGATACGCCCCTCAGCTCTAGGTGCGGACGAAGCAGCCACACTCTGCGTCGGACGGGTAGGTGCTGGCCGGTACCCTCCACCCGACTGCTGTCCTCCTCCTCGCGCCTGGGAACCGCGGCCTCCTGCGCGCCCTCCAGTGCTCTGCGCGGGAAGTATCTGCTGACCTCCTGCCCTAGACGGGCAGTCCCTCCTGATGTGGCCCGGCTGGCCACACAGGTAACAGAGGGGAACCCGACTCCCACCCTCAGTGGGTCCCTACTATCGACTGGGCGGGGGTTCGGTGCTGGCGACTGGCCCCTGTTGAGGGCCCCCAAAGGCCACTGATGGCCCTGTAAAACGTGACGGCTCTCCTGCGGATGCCACGTGTCTTCTCTCTCGCCGGCCCTGTGAAAAGTCTGGCTGAAAGTGCCTCTTTCGCCCGCCGTCAGTGTCTCGCGCGGACGGGTTGGTCTCCTCGTAAGTCATCGTTGCCTCTACCACCCTCGAAAACGTAGGCAGCTTCAGGGGTTTGACATACCCCCGAATCGCAGGCCGGAGCCCCTCGATGAACCTCCAAAGGCGCTCCTCCTCAGTAGCTACCGCTGTCGCTGCAAAGCGGGACAGCTCCAGGAAACGCGTGCGGTACGTGCTCACGGTCATCGTCCCTTGGCGGAGAGTGTGGAACTCCCGCCTCCTCTGGTCCTGCCACGTCTGGGGAAAGTACTGCTCGTAGAAGAGGGTGACGAACTGGTCCCACGTCGGCTTGTCCCTCTCCTGTCCCCGGACCACCCTCCACCACCTGTGTGCCGTACTCTCCAGCTGGTACGTGGCAAAGACCACGCGGCACTCCACCGGGGGGCGAAGGGTGTCGAAGATCTTCTCCAGCTGCTCAAGCCAATCCTCTGCCTCGGTCGGGTCCTCATCCCCCTTGAAGGAGGGGGGCTTCAGCTTCCGGAACTGCCCGAAGAGCTCGGAGTGGCGCTGTAGTGGGGTGCTGGTCCACCCCCAGGCAACGGTGCCTCGTGCACAGAAGTATCGGAGGAAGGTGGGGGCTGCGGTGGCCCATCCCCTCCCCCGTGTCCAGTGCCGCGTCTGTCGAGTGGTCCCACAGAGGACTCCCCCTCCGCAACCCCAGGGTGAGGCGCTCGGGGCGGTGGGTGGAGCTCCTCTCGTACAATGTCTCGTATCAGCCGGGCGAGGTCCTGGGCCTGGACACCCGGGAGTAGTGGCTGGTCCACTGGGGTGTTGGCAACGGCACGCCCACCTCGCCGACCTCGTCCTCGGCCGCGCCCGCGGCTTGCCTCACTGGTCCCATGACGAGGCATCTCCTGCAAGGAGACGCGAAACAAAACGGAACACGTCACTACGGAACGATACCGAACGGAAATGTCTAAGAGCTCATGTCAAAAGATATGTTGTGGTGGCTACTCTAGTTATAGACATGTGAATTGGTTATTTTCCAGTCAGTTGATTCACTTCTCGGGACGACCTTGCTCTGATACCATCTTGTAACGACCCGATTCCCGAGTCCCTACAAGACACGAGAACCAGACCGACTCGACTAATCCCAAGACCCAGTCGTCCAACGAGGAACTAACCAAAAGAGCAGTAAATTAAACCACATTCAGCATGAATATAACTAACAGTAAGGAAATACAGCAGTAAGGAAAGAAACCACTACAGTATATACCACCACAACAGTAGAACAACATTCTACTCACTATAACGGAACAAAAAGAGGTACAAGAGAACAGTGGTAACTCTACTGGACCCTACTCGGCCCAGCGTCCTCTGCAGCCGCTGACCCTGGCTGCTCAACACCGGGTCCTAAAAGGTAACGAGTGTAACACGTCAGCAAAACGCTGAGTAGAGTGGCAGCTAAACTAAAGAAACAGTAAAGTGTACAGTAGCTGTTTAATTTTCTTTCTTCATTTATTTACGTCTTTCTATTGTTTCACAATTTATCTATTTCTCAGATCCTTCACTTGATCTCGAATGTTCCTCGTGGGAACGATCTTGATTGCAGTCTTTTCCGAACAGTAGAAGTAGCACGTGGTGCTCTCCTGGCCGGGAGAGTCCCCCGTGGTGATCCTACTCTCAGTCAACCACCCCAAGGTCACTGACAGACGTAACGGTGAATACGGCACGCGCGGTAAACGCACGGGTAGCTAACCCGCACTGGCACGCGGTCAGTCGTTTCCGTTAACAGGTGCACCCAAAGCACAGCACGGAACCAGTACAGGGCAGAGCCCTCTCAGTAACAGGGGTCCAACCCCTCCACAGTAACCAAACAGGGGCCTTGCCCCTCCACAGTCCGCGCACCCTCGCCTGACTACCCTGGTTTGCCCCAGTGGGCCTAACAAGTCGGTGTGGGAGGCTAGCAGAACCCCGGGGCCCGTGGGGTAGCTAGTACCTCCCTACACTAGTAGCTCTCCTCGGTACTACGTACACGAGGGCCAGCAAGTCGGTATAGAGTGGCCAGTCCTAACCCCGGGTCCCTGGGGCGGCTGGCTCCGCTCTACACTAAATAGGGGGGACAGTCGCTCTCCTTGGTACTCCGTACTCAAGGGCCAGCTCACTTCCCCAATTCTATTCCATTCACCTTCCAGGAGTTCTACTCCTAATTCCCCGTAGGGTTCCAGCTCTTTAACTCAGAACATTCCAGTTTCACCATTCCAGTTTCATGTTCATACATCCCGTATTCTTAATCATGTTCATTTATTCATAACAGGCAGCTGTTAACTCAATTCACAGGCAGCTATTATTTCCTTTCCACATTTTCCAAGACTGCAGTATTCATACATTCCGCTAGTTTTCCCATCCTAGGATTCATGCCATATCCTAGGATCTATCATACAATCTAGTTTTCCAGCCCTAGGATTCATGAAACACCCTAGGAATCTACCATTCAATCTATTTCTCATTCCTAGGATTCATACAATGTCCTAGGTTCTATTTATGGTTTCATAATTTAACAGATTATACTTAAAGCCACTCTACCGGTTACAACAGGCGAACTGGGGGCGTGGTCGGGAATCCCGCGTGCCTCCGCAACCCTCGAGACTGCAACGGAATGGGGTCCTATCACAAGGATCAAACACAAGGAACTTCTCAAAACAGTATACAGCTACTGTAGATAGGTAGAGGATGTAATTCCGAAAAGAACGCAACTCAAAACATGGAAAACGGAGCCCGAACGGGCCCGAAACGGGTCGAAGACGATGAAACAGTGCAAAATCAGACGTCTGGAACTTCTTCCAAACGTCTTAAAAAGTGGATCAGGGAATTACCTCGCTCTGCGTGGGCTCTCAGACGTCCAGAAGCCTGCGGGGGCGTTTGGTCTATTTCCCAGACGTCCGATGGTCACCCAGGACGTCTGAAAGTCGTTCCCGCCGTCTAGCACTACAGCCAGACGTCTGATTCGCGTTGGATGCGAATCTCCGACCCTGCTCGTACCCATTTCCTCTCTCTCTTAGTACGGTCAATCGAAGGGAAGGATGAAGAGGGAAAAACTCACCTTTCAGATGTCTGGAAAGTCTTCCGGACGTCGTTCCCGTCGTCTGGCTAGAAGCACAGACGTCTGATTCTGGAAAATTTTCCAGAACCAGGGCGCCTCTCGCCCTCCGCTCGCGACGCCCGCTGCGCTGCGAGTGCTCCGCCTGCTGCTCGAGCCGCAGCAGTCCTCCCGCGTCGCTCTGCGCCCGTTGCGCCCCCCGCCGGCCGGCCCTAGCAGCCCCGGCGAGCTCCCCCTCACGGCCGAGTGCCTCTCCCACGCGCAGCACCTCCTCCCACGCTCACCACGGCTGTCGCTGCCGCTGCACCCTCGCGCTCGCTCTCGCGCACTGGCTAAAGGAGAAGAGGAAGGAGGCGGAGGTGACGGGAGTGAGGGAGAGGCATGGCCCTTTTAAGGCCGCGCGAGGAGGAGAGAGAGAACGCTGCAGAGGTGTCTGCGGCCGTAGGAGAGAGGGAAAAAGAGGGAGAGAGAGAGAAAACGCAGGTCTGCGCGCTCAGGCGTGCAGACGAACAGTAGCGTGTCAAAATAACCGATTTCCAGACGTTTGGAAATGATCCCAGACGTCTGGTACGACGTCTGTAAGTGATTACAGACGTCTGGTACGACATCTGGGTCACCTCCCAGACGTCTAGAGCGCCTGTTCGTAATAATATAACAAACTCAAAGGAAGTTAGACAAATATACATATATATCTAGTTATAAGTATATATATATACATACATCTATCTATATATTTACATATCTATATTTATACATATCTATATATTTATATATATATATATATATATACATATACATATATATCTAGTTATAAATATATATATATATATATACATACATCTATCTATATGTTTACATATCTATATTTATACATATATATATATATGTATATATATATATATCTATATATATTTATATGTATATATATATATATACACAGCTATATATATATATCTATACATATATATATATGTACATATATATACATATATAGATATATATCTATATGTATATATATATGTATATATATATATAACTACATATACACCTATATAATTATAACGCTATCTATATATACACATATAAATATATACTTACATATCACCTACCACGCTTTATATCGCGGGAATATCTGCACCAGTTGCTAATATTCCTTGATACCCTCATACAGAAAGCATCTCCTCACACACACTTCCACCCATCCATCCTACACTCCACGCGGCACTTCGTCCTGTTGATTGAGTCTTCTTAGACATCGATTAACTCGACACCGTGCTGCATGCCATTTCCATCCCCACCCCTATATATATACAATATATATATATCTATATATATATAGACTATATTTATCTTATTCTTATTTCTCTTTCCTGCTATTAAAAAGATAAAAAAAATAGTAAAAGAGAAAAGATAAACCTTGTCTTGTAGGTACTTGGTCTTGCAATCAGTAAGGCCAATTTTTAGAACCCTAAGTTGGCTCAAAGCCAAGAACATTTTGGCTCTAAGCCAAAGACCTGATTTTGAAAGTGTACCTCAAGGACAAAATTATCAGAAAAAAATCTTAAATAGAAAAACACCAAAAACATAATAAGCGAATGGAAGAGATTCGTTGTAGGAAAGGCGTAGAAACTTATTCACCTTTAATTCCTGCCTTCCTGAGTTCGACCCTGGGCCTAAAAGTGACCAAGGTAAAATCAAATAGGCCAGGTAAAAAAATTTTGTAAAAAGATGGTTAGGCTCAATTGAGGTTGACCACTATACTCATTTCAACGATTATTTCGCTATATTAACACAACCCATCCGGGTCTCGACCAAACGCCTACCAAGCATGTACTACAAACACAATTCAGAATGACTTGTTCGGTCTTTACAAATTTAGGCTTTTAACTTTAGTTCAAATTGTTGGTGACAAAGCAAGTTGCCCAATCAATTACGCACCTATTGTCAACCTTCGAAATGCCTAAAAAGACCTAGTTGGAGCTTAGGTATTCTTCCCTAAATCTCAAATGGTAAAGCAAATCCAAAGACGAAAAATCGAGGGATGCAAGTAGGCCTAAGCCTTCCTTTGAAGTTGTGCTTTCGTGGTGCTTCTCAACTACCCCCAAAAATCCATGACAAGGTATCCCCCTCTTTGGATTTACAAAACCTTTGATCTCAAGTTCCAAACACTTCAGAATCCAATGGTAGGAGGGCTCTTGTCCTAGTCATTCCAAGACTTAGGAGTGTCTAAATGTGTGCCGTGGTGCAAAAGATATAAGTGTGCATTCACCGCAAAAAGATTTTGAATTTTGAATCGCACACCATGTTTGAAAATCAAGTCCTTGATTTTTAGATGTCCCTCCTTTAATTAGTCCTTTTTCAAGAATATATGTGACCACTTGTTAGATCACTTCAAGACAAATTATGTGGTCTTCGAATTGAGTCCAAATGCAATGCATGATCAAGAATAGGATGCAAAGTAAGAGAATGCGTACCTTGCTTCTAGCAATCAATGATGCGAGAATGCACGCAACGCAGAGAAGTAAATCTAGAGGCTGCTCATACAGACCTAAATGGTTCGTCCTAGGGGCAGGCAGGTTCTAGCAGGCAGCTCATCTTTTATTATTATTATTTTTTTAACTATTTATGTACAAGCAAATAAAGGTAAACAATCCACAAAATAAACTAAAAACCTAAATCTAAAGAAAAGGGAACAGGCTCCCAAAAATTACCCAACACGGGACTAAAACAAAATCAGGGAACAAACCCCTCAAAATATACCCCACAACAAGGGTTTCAAACCAAATGTGCAATGAAAAATTAAGTCTAAAGTCTTAATCCTACTCTAATCAAATCAGCGACTAAATGTACAGAGATGATCATCGCGTCCTCGCCCTTCCCCTCCTTTGCAACGTAGCTCGATCAATTTCTCCTCTGGCGATGTCAAGGGTCGCCTCTCACGATGGCTGGTGTGACTGCAAGTCGTAGAATATGTGTCGCGGATCGTTGCACTCGCCTCTCTCTAATTCCTCGCACAAATTTCTCGCACAAAAAAAATAATAAATGGTCAGATCACTACGTAATGAGAAATAATCAAAAATAAAATCAATTGAAATTATTGCGTCTGTTGCCTCCCTGGCAATGGTGTCATTTGACGAGTCAATTCTTCTCTTTTAAAGTCGTTTGTCACATAAAATGGTGCGTCATTTGTAGTTCTATGTGATGAAAAAAGCAACTAATCAATAATTAAAATACCACTCGTAGAAAAGCAGGTCGTGCCCACAGGGAGGCAATGACATATTTAAACTCTCACTGGTTAAAAACATATGTTCACAGTTAGTTTTGACGAGAATCGAGCCAAATCTGCCTTCAGATTAAGAAAACATCAAAAGAACATGCTGAAATGGCAATTTTGCACAACTAAAGGATATATTTTGCAATGCAGCTTAATAAAATAATAATAAAATTTAACAATGGCATAGAATGTAAATATTAATAGAGGCTTTTATTGTATCAAAATAGGGGAACTTCTTCCCCTTGTCCGTGCGTGAGGAGGGAATGGCCGAAGGTGTGAAGCTCGAAGGAGGATCTCTAGACTGAGGGCTCCGTGATGGTGATCGCGGCGAAGTGCGAGGTACCCCGAGGTGGCCAGATGGAGGTACGATGGTGGTGGGTTCTGGTGGCTACTAAAGGAGGTTCACGCGGTGAATGCGCAAGCCGTACGGACGCGCGTGGGTGCGGCTGAGCTCGGCCGCAGCAGCTGCTGCTGTGTACTGCTGGCCACACGCTGCAAGTGTCGATGGTGCGCTGCAGGGAGTGCGGCGGAAGTGCAGCGCGCTCTACGCATGCGGCTGGAGGGCGTTTGCTACTGCTGGTGTGTGGCAGGGGCACGTGTAGGCTGGAGTGTGGAGGATGGTGCACGCAGCAAGGGCGTGAGCAGGGATGGCGGTGCTGCAGGAGATGAGTGCACGCGGTGGAGCTGTGGACGGTGCTACACACTGGCGGGTAAGTGCGTGCATCTACACGGGGAGCCGGCGGAGCACTTACTGCATGTGTGGTTTCTGCAGGGCGGTGAGGTGATGGTCGCGTGCTGCTGGTCGTGCCCGTTGCACGCGAAGGTGCGCGTGGGCTGGAAGTGCTCCTGGCTGGTGAAGGCGCACGATGGATTGGAGATGAAGGTGCGGGCAGGGTATGTAGGCACGGAGGTGCTAAGGAACACACGAGGCTGATGAAGAAGAAACACGGTGATGGCCAAGCCCACTGGATTGGCGCGACGAGCTATCACCTCGCCGGCCCATGGTGTGGTGGAGGTTGGCCTTGGAGACCACAGTGAGGAGCGGGTGCACGGTGATGGGTAGGCGGTGTCTCATCTAGCTCGACTGTCTCCTCCTCTCTCTTGTAGTCAGCTGCCTCGACCAGATCCAACACACCCGCTCCTCCATGAATGGGGCCTTGACTGCGGCAGCTGGAGGAAATACAGCCATTGCTGAAAGAAGAAGAATAAAATAATAATAAAATATTATGGTTATTTATATACAAACCCTCAACTTTTATGTTAACTTAAAATAATGTATGCAATGCACCTAATTGGTTAACTAATTAAATGAATGCAATTCTAAATGCGTTTAGTTATAAATGCAATGCATGAATTATGTAATTAAGTTAGAAATATGAATTAATCTATTTACGTCCTAATATATGTTAAATAAATGTTAGAGTTAACTTAATGTCTAGTTACTTAAATGCCTAAATAGCCCACAAACATGGGCTAATCAGTAATTAGCTCTACAGAGGTCAGCGTGCACAAACAGGGATGGGTCAGAACAGTCGTCACAGGGTTGGGTCTGATGGTCAGCTAAAGAACTAAGGGTAAGGCATTCCTCAACTAGAGGTTCCACGGGATTGTGCTCCTCAATCCAGTTGCAATCGAAAGACTTGGTCGCCTTGAAGATATCCAACTGCATCTTCCTGTCTCCGAAGGCAATTTCCATGCATCCCATGTCACAATCGATGTTTGCCTTTGTCGTAGCTAAGAAAGGTCTGCCTAGGATGATGGGTGTGTTCTGTAGTTGTTCAGGGACTTCCATGTCGAGCACCAAGAAGTCGATCGGGAAGTAGAAGTCCTTGACCCGAACAATCACATCCTCGACAACCCCCTTCGGGTTCTTCACGGATCTATGAGCCAACTGGATGGTCACAGGTGTGGCCATCAACTCTCCAAATCCAAATTAGTGATACAGGGTCGTCAGGATCAGATTGATAGAGGCACCTAAGTCCAGGAGTGCTCTATCAAATGTCATGTCCCTGATATTGCAGGATATCAAGGGTGCCCCTAGGTCATTTCGTTTGAGCGAGAGGTTGCTTGATATCACGGAACTCACTTGCTCTGAGAGCACAACCTTCCTAGGTGCTTAGGGTTGTGGCTTACACTTCGACGTACAGGAGTCCTTTAGAAACTTAGCATAAGCTGGGATGTGCTTGACTACCTCGAGGGGCGGGATATTAATCTGAACCTGCTTGAAGATTTCCAAAAGCTCCTCATTTTCCACAACAACTTTCTTTTTCTTTATCTTCTCTAAGACCTCGGGATATGGTGTCTGGATGTCAATAGGGTCCGTCTCCGGGTCCTTGGGCATTTCCTACTCATCTTCAGAGTCGGGTATCTCAGGGGGTGAAGTCACGAGAGGAGTCGTCCATTTGGGATCTTGGGTTTTAGTGCCACTTCTCAAGGTCACCGCATTTGCAGAGGCATTGGGACCATGGGTTGATCCTTGAGAAGAGGAGGGAGAAGAAGAGCCAAACCCAGGGGGTGTTTGTGGGGCTGGCTGGATCATGTGGGCCTACCTAGGATTGCCTTGGAACCCTTGCAAATTAGGGCCTCTGTTAATTACGTTTTGCGGCTTCAGTTGTGGCTGAGAAGGAAGGGATTCCTGTTGTTTGCAATCCAACAGTTGGCTCAATTGTCCCTTCACTAAAGCCATTTCCTCCTTGTGTTTTTGGTTCATTTCAGCCATCATTTTTATTAAGGTGTCCATTTGGTTTTGTGGGGGAGGGGCCGCCCTATTCGGATTATAGGGGGTCTAACTGGTGAACTTTGCTGATAGGAAGTCGGGTTTGGCTGATGGTTTAGCCTGGGCTGGTTTTGAAATTGGTTCGATTTCTGGTTCGTACAAGCGAAGTTTGGGTGATTACGCCATCCGACGTTGTAGGTGTTGGAGAAGGGGTCAGGTTTGGAATAACCTTGGATAGCCTGGACATCTTTAAAGATAGAAGGTATCGAGGGGGAGGGAAGAGGATAATCAAGGGTTGAGGGAGCAAAGGTCCCTTCTTGGAACATGGTCAGGGGTTGTTCCAGGTGCATATGGCTTAGTGGCTGGACTAGGTCGACATTGTGAGCTCCCTTTGCTAGGGAGAGAGTCTGTAGTGGGTTCCTAGTCTAGTTCAATAGTTCATCTATCTTCTTGTCCACCAATTCCACTTGATCCAACTTCTTGGCAATGAGATCCATGTCAACCATTCTAGAATTTGCTTGTACCTCATAGATCCCACCACAGGGTTGACCGGATCAACTAAACTGGGTCATGGAGGCATTATTGAGCGAATTTTCGCTCATAGACTCGAAAAGCTCAAACGTGCATTCCTCATCTTTGTTTAGAAAGTTTCCTCCCATGAGGCATCGACAAAGTTCTGAAGGTTGCTGTCCAGACTGTGGTAGAAGATTTGGGCCAATTGCCACCTTGGAACCTCATGATGTGGGCATTTCCTCAATAATTTGTTAAATCTCTGCCACGCCTCATGGAATTGTTCCCCGCCCTAGAGTGTAAAGGTGGTAATGGCTCTTTTAAGGGTGTTGGTCATTCTATGGGGAAGAATTTCTTTAAGAATGCATGCCTCAGTTCTTCCCAGGTGGAGATAGGTTTTCCAAAAGTTCTAAGCTAGTGAGATGCTTTGTCTCTCAGTGAAAAGGGTAACATCTTAATCGAAACAATGTCTAAGCTGATGTTCCTGGGCTTGACAGTCCTGGCGATCCGGTCAAGGTCCTCTAGGTGTTGGAAGGGGTCTTCATTTGAGCTTCCATAGAAGTGGTTTTGAATCAGGCTTAGGACATTAGGTTTTAGCTCAAAATCATCTCCCCCTTTGGGGACCCTAAGATGTGGTTCAATCCGAATAGCAGAAGGATTGTAGAAGTCGCGGAGGGGCCTAGGTTGGCCCTAGAATTGTGGTGGATCAGGTGGTGGTTGCCCCTGCGAGTTCTACAACAGGTGTATGGCTTGCATGATAGTGTGGATCTGTTGCAGCTGAAGCTGGTGGTTTGCATTGATCTGGGCCTAGATGATGGCCATTGTATCTGGTGGAGGTTGGTCCTCAACCTCATCTACTCTAGGTTCGACCATATCTCTAGCAAGATCAAGTCTCCTGGTTTCTCGTCCCAAAATAAACAACTCAGGATGAAGTGATCATCTCCCGTGCATACACTAGAGAAGAACGGGGGAGGGATGCAGAGAGAGACAGATGCGAGAAGCGTGTGTGCATAACCAAGTAGACAAGACTAGTCCTTACAGTGTATTCCTTAGGGGACCTAGAAATCTCCAAAGGAACGATCAAGTCTGTAGGCATGGGACTGCCCTTCCCAAAGCTAATCTGGCCAGGTTGATTACAAGGGGATTGTGGGGAAGGTTCTTCTTTTGGCTTGTGCCGCCGGTTCTGTAGACCCCACAACTGCTGTTGTTTGACACTTCCCCATAGCCTAGTCACCAGATTCTACTAAGGGAATGAAGGCCAAGTGCCCAAAAAATAAAACCACGCCTCTTGAGACTTAACCCAGTCCTGCCTAGGGCACGTCTACTCCATTTTAATGGGGCTTGGATAGTGTTTGTGCTCGGGTTATGTGATGAGGTGTTAATTGGGGTGGTGCCTCTTAGTTATCCAATTCAGATGTGTGTGCTCCTAACAAGACATAGTTTTCAAGCAAGAATTTAAGATGTGGTGTCTTTTAACATTTGTTCTTACTTTAGTGTCTTTTAGGGTTGACGTGTTTTAGTGTTTTCAGGCAAGTTTCAAGTGGGCATGCCAAGTTTTGCACACAACAGATAAGAGTGAATTTCCTTTAATGTGATGAGGCTCTAAAATCGTAATGTGCTCATCCTAATGTTCATGCAGTTTCTACCAGATGAGTCGATTTTATGGGTGAGTGGTGCAGCTCATGTTAATTCACGGTGACTTTGCAAACACCACTAAAAAAGAAGAGAACACTCCAAAAAGATTAATTCTTTAAGAACGTTAGACTGTATTTTTTTTGTAGGGTGATGAGTTAAGGATAAGGATTAGGCAATCATTCACCACGTCAATTTTTTTCTGATTTTAATTTTTTTTTAGATTTTTTTAAGCAAGCAAACAACCACAGGAAAAGAAATACTCACAATCGATCCTTATTGCATTTACTCCATCCCTGCCTTCACGAGTCGTGCTCCTTCGTCGCCTCGACGCCAAATTCCTGCGATCAATCAAGTAGAGGGAGAAAATGAGTCAAACGATGTGAGTATGGATGTAGAATGGAAGCGACAAAATAAATTCGTTGCCTCCCCGGCAACGGTGCCAAAAACTGATGTGGTCCGAGCGCATTTGTTTAAGAAT
Organism: Thalassia testudinum; assembly: GCA_037157565.1. Classification (NCBI taxonomy): domain Eukaryota; kingdom Viridiplantae; phylum Streptophyta; class Magnoliopsida; order Alismatales; family Hydrocharitaceae; genus Thalassia; species Thalassia testudinum. The sequence continues at coordinate 87,211,605 of JAZHRO010000056.1, read as the reverse complement.
GTCGTTGTAGCTTGCGTTCGCACATCGATTTTGAATAAAGAAACGGACGTGAGTCTGAGTGTTGAACACACGGAGGTGTGAAAATCAGGTTTTCTATCACTTCGTTGTCACGAAAATGGCAGGTTCTGCTTACGAGAAAACGCGGGAGAAGAGAAATGAGTGAGGGGGAGAGAGTAGGGTTAGAATCTTTTGATCATGTCATTCATGCAACTCACGATAAGGAAAAAACTTGGTAAAAAAAAAGAGTGACAATAGCTAGAAAAGAAACATCTTCGTTTAACATGCAACTTAAGTTTTTGTAAATATAGCCATAGACGAATGTTTAAGCTAAAGTAAAGTAATGCTAAGACAAAAAGAGAGAAAGCAGACGGCGAGGCGGCCACGGTGGTGGAGGGGGGCTCCGTCGGGGGCTCGTCAACTCCAGCGATTACAAAAGGGTGTTAAGGGTGGCTAAGCGTAGGGTAGAAGACTTGCAAGTGTAATGAATGCTTTACATGGGTAGTTGGAAGGGGTTTATATAGGAGGAAGGGCTTTCTAAATGAAGTAGGGGATTTAGCGACGTCCGGGATGTTGCTAAACCCATGCCAAAATCGTCGATGTAGCCTCCTTGCCCGCTGGTCCTTCGTGCGTGCCGTGCTTCCTCCTCTTTGCAATCCAAGTGCGCGCCTTGAGGGTCGTCCGATAGAAGATCGGACGGTCGAGATCATGCGCTAAGTGCGCTTTGGATCGTGACTCACGAGTGCTTCTTCGAGATCTCGCATCTGCGGTTGCCACGTAGCTGCAATCCCAGCCGTCTGCTCGCACATCGACGGTCAAATTCCAGTCGCGTGCGCCTTCGCCCCAGATTGCTGCTTCGACGCATTTCGAACCCTCGCCTCTCAGTGCGAGGTCGAGGCGTGAACCTTTTTGCTAAGAGCGGGGATTGTCACAGAGATGATCTCCGTTCGCCTGCTACTGACTGTTGGATGGAGATCCAACAGTCGGATCTTTGTTTGGATGCTCGGCTCTGGTGGATGCTGCAAAGGGTGCGCAGCTCTCAGCCATCCGATCAAAGATCTGGCGGCTCAGATTTGTCTTTGCGATGATGGAAGAGGCAGCGCGGTGGTTTGGATGCGCCGATCAGGTGCCACGTGGCACTCTGTGGATCGTTGATCATCAAATCAACAGCCAGAACTTCTTGAGCCAATTGCGGGAGCTCCGGATGTCGGATTGGGTCGCTTTTGAGTCTGTTGGACTCCATTCGTCGTTCTGAATCCATCCGTCCGGTCCAGTTGCTCATCTGAGGCATATTTTGACATGAACTTGTACAAATGTCTATTAACATTAAATTACAAGCAATCTTGATGTGCGATGCTTGCATGCTCCCATGCCCATTTACAATGTATTCTTTGTGCATATTATCCTTAAGATAATTCCCGATTGGCAGAATTATCACCATAAAATGTAGCATTATCATTATCCTATTTACTTTATACAACTTTATTTTGAAAGAATCAAATTTGAGTTTTAAAATGAATGAACAAATGATATTCTGAACCCTAATTATCTCTACTTTGATTTTAACTCCTAAATTATGTTTTACTTGTTAGAACTACAAAGATTCTAAAATACAATGAATACGACAAAAACTATAGTCTTCTTCCTTCATATGCTATCTTGTTGCTTGTATCTACAGATTCTTTTGACCTGTAATACTTCATAAACACATTAGATTTTAAAACGATTTTCTCAACACCAAAACACAGAAGAGAGATGGAACTAGGTTCCAACAATCTCTCCCTTTTTGATGTTAACAAAACAAACAAGATACTCATATTTAAAAATAAGCAGAGACTTAATAAGAGAAGAATAAAAAGCTTCACAAGGAGTGAAAAACCTCCCCCTCAAACTAAGCTCACCCTATTTTAAATATAAAGTATCCAATCATTTCTCCCCCTTTTTGTCAAGCAAGCAAAAAGATGAGCAAATAATACATTTTTAAGTAATCAAAGCATGATACATGAACAACCAACTCTATACAACCTTCATAAAAACTAAACATGATAAAGTTCATAAAGGTAAAGGTTGAGACAATTTTAGCAAAGCCACACATAAGAAATCTTAAAAGTCATACAAGTTTAGCAAGATATAAATGTTATACAAGTTCAACAAGCAACAAAATGAAAACTAAACTAATTTCGAGGACGTTTTCTGATAAGCTTTTGTACATGTCCACCACCATCATCATCATCATCGACATCATCATCATCGTTGTCGTCATCATCTTCATCTTCATCATCACTATCTTCATATGAAACTTCTTCATCTTCAGTGTCTTCTTCTTCATCATCATGAAGAACAGGTTCTTCTTTCGCCATTGAAGATGAAACATGAGATGGGTCTTGAAAGTGTTGTTGCTTTCTTTCACTGTATTCTTGAGGTGCTTTCGATTGAGTCTGCTTCCTTTGTTTAGGTTGTTGAGTGGAAGAAGTGACATGGGAAGGTTCAATAGAAAAAGAAAGGTCATGAAATTTGTGTTCCATGTGACAGAAGGCAAAATTGAGATTGGTTAAATTTTGACCAATGTAATTGAAAGTATTTATCAAATTGGGATCAGTTCCAGACACATTAGACATATTTACCCAAGGAGTTTCAACTTCTAGATATGGGTAGGTTATAAGAACGAAAGTGGAGGATGATTCAGGAGGTGGATGAGAAGAAGATTGAGCATTTGGATCAACTTCTTTTTCTTCATCATCACTAGAGGATTCCTCTCAAGTAAGTTTCACTCCCATTTTTCGGAGAGTGAACCATTTGAAATAGACCACTTTTCTAATAGAAGTAAAATTAGAGAGGTAAATTTTATTTTTATGAAGAAAGTGGGACACCAAATATCCAATGGTAAAGCCGATGCACGGTAATGGGGTCTAAGAAAATGAATGAAAACTGTGTTCCAATTTACCGGAAAGCTTGTAATGATAGCATAAATTAAGGGTAAAATATCAACAAGAATTTTGTGGAATCTTGAATTTTTAGCCCTTAAGTTTCATGCTAAGATACGAAAAAGGACGTGAGCAAATAGAGTCATGTTTGGGGCAACCAATGATTTTCCCTGGCAGTTAGGGAGTAAGAGAGTTTCATGGATTTTATGAGTAGGAAATTGATCCTTAAGTGTGTTAGTAATGGTTGACAAGAATTTCGGTGTGATGGTGATTTTCTGACCAAAAACATTTGTTGTTAAGACAAGGTGACCTCAGTTTTCTTGTTCTTGGAGATTAGCAAAGAATAGACAATTAACATCAAGGTATACTCCAGTAACATCAGCAAAAAATGATTCATCACAGAAATGCATGAATTTTGTTCGGAAAGATGAGTGGTAAAATTAAAGAGTTGAAGAGAGAAATCTTTCCTCTCAACTGGCCTACAATGATAAAGTTTTAGTCTTTTATACCAATCAAACTTCGACCTAGCATCCTCATTGATGCAAAACTTGTGAAAAGCATCTTGAGATGCTTTTCCCTTACTCTTAGATTTAGGTTCCATCTGAAAACATGTAATAACAAGGAATAGCAATACGATTAGAAATATAGAAAACTTCCTTTCATGTGTTTGTACAAAAAAAAAAACACATTTAAGCATGCATGTACCGGTACTGGTTGGTTTATGTTCCAACCAGAAATTCAAGCTAGTACCAATATTCATATTCAGTACCGATACCTACTCACTAAAGCAGGCACTACTGCACTCAGCTAGTACCGATACCAGTGATGGCTACCAGTACCATCTAGTACCCGACATGAATGGAGTGTAGCAGCAGGAATGGTTTTGAGAGAAAGAAAATGAGATATAGGATGACTCAATGAAGCACGAAATGACAAGAAGATAAGAGTGTACATAGAGTTGAGGCTTGGAGATGATCTTTCTCTTCTTGGCTAGGGCATGGAGAGGCTCTTGTGAAGAGAATTAGGGTTTGCAAGTGACAAAATGAGGCCAGTGTTTGCACTTGGCTTCTTTGATATGAGATGGGTCATGTGTTAATCACATGACCACTTAAGTGGTTGAGAGAATTGAAATTGACAACTTAGGTATTGAAAAAATAATGTAGTCAACAACCTAAGTTAAACAACCATATTGCAAACAATACTGTGATATTTCCAGACATATGGAAATATTACAGTTTACCCCCCTTTTTTGGCAAGAATGGGTAAATTGCAGTGAGGCCCTCAGGGATTTTTATAAATACAAACAAATTACATATCAATCAAATTATTAGTTTTGAATCTCTTCTAATGTACAAAGTCCTAATTTTCTTCTTATAGAGCAGAATCTCTCTACTGTAAGAGGTTTTGTAAAGATATTTGCCAATTGGTTTTGTGTGTCAACGAATTCTAATTGAATTGAACCTTGAAGCACATTATCTCTAAGGAAATGATGTCTAACATCTATGTGCCTGGTACATAAATGATGTATCAGATTTTTGGATAAATTTATTACACTTGTATTATCACATAAAATTTTGGATTACGTAAAAATCAATCCAAAGTCGGACAAAGTCTGTCTCATCCAAATGACCTGATAGCAAGTAAGTGAAGCAGCAATATACTCTGCTTCAATCGTAGAAAGTGAAACACAAGTCTGTTTCTTAGAGAACCATGAGACCAGAGATTCTCCAATAAAATGACATGTGCCGCTAGTGCTCTTTCGGTCGATCTGACTCCCTGCATAGTCGGCATCACTATAAGATAACAGATCTAAGGTCTGTGCTTTAGGATAGAAAAGACCAAGATCTTTCGTGCTGTTTATGTATCTAAATATTCTTTTTACTACATTAAAATGAGATCCTTGGATTTGGATTGGAATCTTACACATAAACACATAGCAAAAAGAATATTAGGTCTAGAAGCTGTAAGATATAGCAGTGAACCTATCATGCTCCGGTATTTCTTTTCATCTACCCTCTTGCCGGATAAATCTTCACCAAGAGAAGTAGATAGAGCAATCAGAGTTTCTTTGCCATTTACATTTTCAAAGTCAAATTTCTTGAGAATTTCAAGAACATATTTTGTTTGACTAATGTAAATTTCTGTGTCTAATTATTGAATTTGAAGTCCTAAAAAGAATCTGAGTTCACCCATCATACTCATTTCAAACTCAGTTTTCATAGTCTCACAAAAATGTTGACACAAGGACTCCTTAGTTGATCCAAATATAATATTGTCAACATAGTTGAACTAGTAGGATGTCATTTCCTTCTTTTACAAAAAGAGTTGAATCAACAACTTCAATTCTAAATCCGTGCTGAAGAAGAAAGGTCCTAAGCCTATCATACCAAGCCCTGGGAGCTTGTTTAAGTCCATATAATGCCTTGTTGAGCTTGTATACATGCTCTGGGTGTGCTGGGTCTTCGAACCTAGGAGGCTGATGAACATAAACTTCCTCCTTAATATAACCATTAAGAAAGATGCTCTTGACATCCATTTGATATAGCTTGAAGTCCTTTGCACTTGCAAAGGCAAGTAGCATTCGTATGGACTCTAAGCGAGCAACAGGAGCATATGTCTCATCAAAGTTAATACCCTCTTGTTGGTTATAGCTTTGAGCTACAAGTCTGGCTTTATTCCTGATCACTGAACTAGATTCATCCAATTTATTTCGGAACACTCACTTGGTTCCAATGATGGAATTACCCTCAAGAGTAGGTACCAAGTTCCATACATTGTTCCTTGTAAATTGGAGTAGCTCCTCCTGCATAGCTACAACCCATGACTCATTCCTTAATGCCTCATCAACTTTCTTGGGTTCAAGTTGAAAAACAAAGGCATTAAGGACAAAATCAGCTCTAAAGTGAGAACGGATTTTTACACCTTGTTCAATATTACTTATGATATGTTCTTGAGGGTGATCCTTATGGTGTACCCATTCTTTTGGAAGATCATGTACATTTCGTGTATCTTCCATTTTTGATACATCGATGAAGGGGTTATCTTCATCATCAGAATCTAAATGATTTGGTTCAGGTTCACCTAAGTTTGTTTCATCAAATGAAACATGCAGGGATTCTTTTATAACAAAAGTCCTTTTATTAAAGACTCAATAAGCTTTGCTTCTTGTTGAATAACCAATAAAAATACCTTCATCACCTTTAGCATCAAACTTATCAAGCCGATCATGGGTGTTTAATAAATAACATCGACTTCTAAACACCCTAAAATATGAAATCCTAGGAGACTTCTCATAATAAAGCTCATATGGAGTTTTCTTAATAATAGGCCTTAAGAGAGTTCTATTAAGAACATAACATGCCATATTAATGACTTCCGCTTAGAAATATTTTTGAAGCCTAGACTCTAAGAGCAAAGTTCCAGCGCATTCTTGTAGAGTGCATTGCGCTCTACAACACCATTTTGAGATGGTGCCCGTGGAAATGAAAATTCATGGGTTAAGCCAAAATTGACACAAAAACTTGAACATTTTTCATTTTCAAATTCACCCCCATGATCAGTCCTAAGTCTAAGAATTGAGGATGATTTTTCCTTTTGAAGTCTTCGAGCAAGACTTAGGAAGGAATTAAATGAATCATCCTTATGTTTCAAGAAGATGACCCAAGTGAACATAGAGAAGTCATCAACAATAACTAGGCAAAATTTTGATCCATTTAGACTCTCGAATTGTGTTGGTCCAAATAGATTAAGGTGTAAGAACTCTAAAGGTCATGTTGTTGAAACTAAGTCTTTAGGTTAAAAAGAAGCCTTGTGCATTTTTCCGAGTTCACAAGACTTACACAAAGCATCCTTTTTATAAGTTAGTTTGGGTAAGCCCCTTACTAACTCATTTTTGGCTAACCTATTAAGATGTTTGTGATTAATGTGACCTAGGCTACATGCCAAAGATCTACTTCAACATAAGAGGCAAGCAAACATTTTACAAATTTCTCTTGTAGAAAATGAAGAGCATAGATATTTTCATATCTAAAGCCTTCAATTAAAACCGTATTTGTTCCTTCTTTTAATATTTTAAATCCAACTTTAGTAAACAAAACATCATATCCATTATCACATATTTGACTAACACTAAGCATGTTATGTTTTAAGTTTTCTACTAAAAGAACATTACGTACCTGCTTAGAAGAATTACCTATTGTACCTTCACCAATAATGCAACAACGTTTGTTGTTGCCCAACTTGACGTGTCCTCCATCTTCGATCTGGTCCACTTGATAAAGAGGTCGGAGTGTCCCGTCATGTGTTTGGAACACCCACCGTCTAGGATCCATTTGTCCTTCTTGACCTGCAAAATAGTTTATTAAATCTATTTTATGTACCCATTTTCTTTTGGGTCATTGATGGTTAGTATCCTTCAAATCCTTAGGCTTATAGATCACCTTAATGTTAGATCTATAATTCTTAGGATTCTTGACCTTTTGATAAATCAATGCATGTCTAGGTGTATGTGATTTATTTTGTGTGTTCTTTTTATTATTGAACTTAGCTTTTAAATTATTATAAAATTCTGTATTCAGCGTAGTTGTTTTTAGATTATTCAAAGTGTCCTCAAAGTGTTCATAAATATCTTTTAATTCTACTATTTTTGCATGCAATTGATTGTTAGTTTCTTTTGACATTTATAATTCTATTTCTAAACAAGATTTTTCTATTTCTAGAGTTTTATAGCTATCATGCAAGACCTTATTTTCTTTTTTAATCAACCTAACTTTGTGATATAAATCTTCATATGCTTGTAATAACTCATTAAAAGTGACTTCAGAATCTACCTCATTTTATGAGCTGTCATTGTTCGTCATTAAGCAAAAATGTGTAACTTCCGTTTCTTCAGATTCTTCGGAAGATGATTCCGTGCCGGAATCACTATCATCCCAAGTCGCCTTGTATGCCTTTCTTGAAATCTTCTTCTTCCGATCAAGTTCTTTGTCCTTCTTTTCTTCCTTCTTCTTCTTGATCATTGGATAATCTTTTCGTACATGTCCCTTCTTCTTGCACTCAAAATAAATAATGTCATTTGTAAATTTATTAACTTTGTTACCTTATTTTCGGATGAATATTCTGAATCTTCTCGTTAGAAGAGCAAGCTCCTCTTCTTCGTTTGAGTTGGAATCGTCGAAGTTTGACTCCTCCTCTATAGCTTTGAAAGCAAGCTCCTTCTTGCTTATAGATTTTTCTTCATTCTTCTTCATATTCTCCAATTGGACTTCATATGCCATGAGGCTTTTAATCAAGTCATCCAAGGAGAGAGTAGAGAAGTCCTTCGCCTCTTGGATGGTTGTGGACTTTGGAGACCATTCGCTTGTAAGGGATCTCAATATCTTCCTTACAAGCTGCTCCTCCTTCAGCTTGACTCCAAGGTTCTTCATTGGATTCACAGTCTCTCCAAATCTTGTGTACGTCTCTTTGGTTGTTTCACCTTTCTGCATCCTGAAACACTCATAACTTTCTATTAGAATAGAAATATACATTTCTTTTACCTTACTTGTACCTTCATAGGTGACTTGCAACATTTTCCATATCTCGTACGTAGATTCACATGCAGCGATACAGTTAAATTCTTCCCTTGATAACACACAATAGAGTGCATTCATCACTTTTGCATTTCCTGCGATATTTTTCTTTTGGTCCGTGGTTCAAACAACACCTTCCTGTGGCTCCAGATCCATGTACTTCTCTTGAATGAGAGTCCACGAGTCCTCATCCATGGCCTTGAGGAAGATTTGCATCCTCCTCTTCCAGTATCCATAGTCTGTCCCATCAAAGTAGGGAGGATGTATGGATGACTATCCTTTGATGCACTTGATTGATGATGCCATTGCGAGAGAGAAAGATTACTTCTTCTATTCGCGACCCACTCTGATACAACCTGTAGGATCTGTAAAGCACAAGTACACTACAAGGGGGGATGAATAGTGTGGTAGATAAAAAGTTGCAGGAATAAAAAATCACAAAAACACACAAGATATATAGTGGTTCCTCTCACTTAGGTACTCCACTACCTAAGTCTCCCGACAAAGGATTTTTAACCTGATTCCCTCAACCCGGAGGGAATCAATTTACTAATAGCTGAGGTGATTAATGGGTTACCTCAACCCAATTACAAGATATCAAAAAGAAATAAAGATACAAGTGTAAGCAAGATGCAAATAAAAGCTTACAACAAATTCCTAAGTCTCCAACAAGTATATTGCTTAATAAGAGTATATAAATTAATCTAACGAGAATACTAAGGCGTAAACGAACGATTGAACAATGAAGAACATGGTCACCTTTGATGACTTGTTGCAGATGGAGAGAGGCCATAAGAGGAATGCAACAAATCAAACTCCTTTATAGCTAGAAAAGTTAAGAATTGGAGGTGTAGGCAAGGATAGTATTTTTGGCTTCTTAGTTGTGTGCAAAAGACACTCAAAGAGTGCTTATATAAGCCACTAAACATCTCTCCTATGAAAATACTAGCCGTTAGGGGCAATTTAGGAAGATTAAAGATAGGTTCAATTGCAAAATAGCCGTTCATATTAGTCACAACGGTTAGTTGGTACCGATACTAAACTTTTGGTACCGATACTGACTGCCTACAGTAAGCCCAACTAAGTCACTAGGTACTGGTACTAATGATGAGTACCGGTACTTGTGACTCACAGATTTGAGTCCAGTGACCTACATGTACTGGTACTGGTGATTAGTACCGGTACTTGTAAGGTCCAGGCAAAACCAAGTGCACAAACTGTGACCACTTGGTATCGATACTCACGATGAGTACCGGTACTTGTTGTTCATAGTTTGGGACTTAGGCCCAAACCTGTGCCTAGCATGTATCGATACTTATGACTAGTACTAGTACTTGCTACAAGTACCTAATATTTTAAGTGTAAATCAATTTTTAGAGTTATCGCATCTACTCTATACGACTTTATTTTGAAAGAATCGAATTTGAGTTTTGAAATGAATGAATGAACGATATTCTAAACCTTAATTATCTCTACCTTGATTTTAACTCCTAGATTATGTTTTACTTGTTAGGAGGCATACAAAGATTCTAAAATAAAATGAATACAAGAAAAACTATAGTCTTCTTCCCTCATATGCTATCTTGTTGCTTGCATCCACAGATTCTTTTGACCTGTAATACTTCATAAACACATTAGATTTTAAAACGGTTTTGTTATCACCAAAACACATAAGAGAGATGGAACTAGGTTCCAACAAAGCCCTCTTTGGTGTAGATGTGATGCGTGTAATATGAGGGGCTAATGCCAGTCAGGTCATCGAGAGTCCAACCAATGGCTTTCTGATGTTGCTGGAGGACAGAAATCAGACATGTTTCCTGATCAGAGGTAAGGTGGGAAATGATAATTACAGGAAATGTCTGATCAGAACCCAAAAAGACATATTTTAGGTGATCGGGAAGAGGCTTCAATTCCATAACGGGATTATCAACAGTAGTAGGCAGGTCAGGATGGGCCTCAAAAGAAAAGGTGGGAGCTGTATGTAGGTTTAGATCGGTGCTAGGCTCCTTTATCTGCGAGGTATGATTTACTTGGGGCTAAGGACCAGAAATAATCGGGTTGCCCTAGAGAAATGTGTCCTCAACCATGGAACTGATGTCGCATATTTGTTCCACTACCTCGCAATTAATTCCTTTCTAGGCCTTAAATATATCAATTTTTAGTATCTCGTTCCCAAGTTTCAATTCAATCTGGCCCTCCTTGCAACTAATGTTTGCCCTAGCTGCCGCTAAGAATGGTCTACCTAATATAATCGGTGTATTCTTCATATTCTTAGGAGTCTCCATGTCCAACACAATGAAATCCACAGGAAAGTAGAAATCGTGGATCCGAACCAGAACTTCCTCGAGAACTCCTCTAGGTGACTTGATTAATCGGTTAGCTAACTGTAAAGTCACCTCAGTTGATTTTAGCTCAGTTTCCTCGAAATGACCTAGTAGGGACGTAGGGATCAAATTGATGGAAGCTCCTATGTCTAAAAGGGATCTGTCGAATTCTAAATCACCAATTTTGCATGAAATCAGAGGGGTACCAGGGTCTTTTGCTTTAGGTGAGAGTCTGCTCAAAATGATGGAGCTGGCTTGCTCCGATAGTACGATTGGATTCCCACCTTTGGTTCGCAGCTTATGCTTATGTGTACATACGTCCTTTAGACATCTCACATAAGCCGGTACGTGGTGAATCGCATCCATCAATGGGATGTTTATTTGGACCTACTCAAAGAGCTTGACCAGGTCTTCCTCAAGAGCCACGGGTTTGGGTTTCCTCTTTCCTTTGGACAAGGCCTCTGGAAATGGAACCTTTGCAGGTTCCTCTATAATTAGTCCAGGTTCTTGATCTGGGATAGGGGTATCCTGGATGACCATCCTAGGGTTTGGGTTTGAACTACCAGGCTGAGAGTGACTCGGGTAAAGTGGTTCCTGAGTTGTTTTGCCACTACGGGTGGTAACAGAATTCAGTCCTACCTGGTTTTGGGTTGGGGTAGTCAAAAGAGGTTGTTGCTGCTGATAACCTGCATATGATGTCGAAGACTCCATCCCGTCGGGTGATGGAGCAGAAGGGGCCTGATAGACATAGTCAACCTGGCCCTGAGTTGGGTTCATAACACACCTCTGGTTCGGTACATTATTTAGATTGGGTAGAGGTTGCGAAGGGAGTGCACCAGGTTGGCAGAGATTTTCCATCTAGGCGAGTTGATTACGAACCTCTGTGATCTTGTCTTTGTGCTATTTTTGCATAGCCGCATTCGTCTTCTAAATGTCTGCCAGAGTCTGAAGGATAAGAGTCATTTGATCTTCTCGAGTTGGCTCAGTTTGGTAAGTTGGGTTGGGCTGAGGATGAGGCGGCTGATATGGATGAGAAACTTATGGTCTGGACTGATATTGAGGTCTCTGATTTTGATTGTTCCTTGACCATGTGAAATTAGGATGATTACGCCATCCAAGGTTGTAGGTGTTTGTAGAAAGGACCATTCTGGATGGCGTTGAGGTCCTCGCATGTTTAAGGAACCTCGGAGAAATCAAAAGATGAGGGCTCAGAGTTCCCCAACTAGAGTAGGTGGATCCTGAGTTTCCTCCGAACCCTAGATCAGACGGGGGTAGGTATGAATCCAACCCCTAAGAAGATCGGTGGTAGATGTTTTGCACAGCCTCCCTCCCAGATGGTGGTTGTGCGAATAGGTTTTACACAGAAGTGGCTCACTGCAGATGTTGAGTCAACTCATCCACCTTCTTTTTAATGATCGAGACCTTATCCAGGTGACTGGCCATTAACTCCAAGTCAACGGAAGAGGACAGGCCCTACGTCTCATGTGCTCCCCGCGGATTCGTCAATGCATGGGCATTCGTCTGGTTGAACATGCCCATGGATTCATTATTGATGAAGTTCTCACACATGTTCTCGAGAATCTCCCACATGGTGTCTTCGTGTTGACCCATGATGTTTCCTCTACAGGTCACATTGACGAACAATCGAATATCCTCATGGAGTCCATGGTAAAAAGACTTGACTTGTTCCCATTTAGGAACTCCGTAGTGGGGGCACTTTCGAATGAGATCCAGAAAGCGATCCCATGCCTTATGAAGCGATTCTCCTGCTTGCTACGTGAAATGTGTGATCTGGTGTCGCAGAGATTTGTTCGACCAACAGGGAAGAACTTTTTAAGAAACTTGGATTTTAGTTCAGCCCACATGTTGATTAGACGAGTTAGGGTTTGGTATCAGTGTGCGGCCTTGTCCATGAGAGAGAAGGAGAACATTTTCATGAGCAAGATATCCCAATCTTGAGCTTCTGACCCGAAGGTCTGAGCCAGATGCTTGAGTTGCTTAATATGCTAAAAAGGATCTTTGGAATTAAGCCCATGAAATTTAATAATAGTATGAATCATGTTGAGCTTGAGTTCATTATCAGGATCTCCAGCCAGGATTTGGACTTGAGGTTCGATCACCACCGCAGTGGGATTGTAATGATCTCGCATCATAGGACGCTATGGTGGATTCATGAAGGCCTGGAATAGATAGTTGAGGAGATGAAGTTGATTCTGGAGATTGTTTTCTTCTTCTGCTTGTTGTTCCATGAGTATGGATGAAGGAGATCTAGGCTCAGATGAATCAGAAGATATGTCGATCTGGTCGAGTGGTTGCACAAACAAGGAAGTTGAGGCTTGGCCTCGACGAGAGTGAATGGCTAATGGAGGCCTCAAGGGTGGTCTTAGGGACCTCCTCCCAAACATGCAGTGATGGAGAAGACGAGGGATAGAAAGTCTGATGGACCCAATCAAGACACCCAAATATCTTTGGATGACTATAGAGGTTCGAAGCGGATGATACCCCTAGTTCAGAAAGTCATCCACCTGAGAATTACCTGGGCAGCCAGGAAGGGAGAGTCTCGCAAAGACCCCTACACGGTAGAGCATCCCCATGGGTTACAGGGTTTCCCCCACCCAACCATCCTTGTCACTGAGGGTCCAGGTAGACCAGAATGGACAACTTGACCTCTTAAGTCTGCCAATTTTAAGTTTAGAGTGTGGGTGCTTTGGATTTCAGTTGAACTTTAAGATGTTTTTGTGAGTGGTGACCTAATTTGAAGATTGGTTGACCCCGCAAAGTGGGTCAACTTCACCTAATTTGTCCTTGATTATTAGGACCCTCCTTTTAGGATTCAAGTGAGATTTAGAGCTTGATTCTTAGGGTTTGCTTCTTAGATAAGTTTAATCAAGGCTTAGGACACACACAGTTTGAGAAGATTGATTCTTGTTTTAAGCATGTCTCTAAAACCCTAGAATGGAAACTCTAATTGGCTCTTAATTGGTCAATCAATTAATTACAAATCTGGCACCTAAGGCAGAATCAAGAAGGTGGTAGCCCTAGGTGTCTTAAATCCCTAAGTAGGTGCAAGAATCAGGTTTGGGATGTTTAAAAGAATGTATCAAATCAGGCAACTTGTGATGATTAATCTAAGAATAGAATGCAAGTTAGCCCTAATTGATTTTTTCTTCTTTTAGCTTTTTTAGAATCAGGGGCTTAGGAGAAAGTGGATGGAGTTTACCTACCCCTGGAGTGTTCGGTGCGTGTTTGACTCTCCTTGATTGGATTCCCCTGCACAGATCACAACAAAATAGATAGAGTAAGTTAGTATCAAATCAGATATTGCAATCAAGAGATCGAATTATGCGTTGCTCCCTAGCAACATGCCAAAATGTTAACGCACTGAATCGGTGTTTTAAAAGTAATGCGCTATAGTATAGCCAATAAATCACGTAGAACACTTAAAATTTATAGCTCCAAAGAAATCTGAAGTTGAACGCAGGGAGCAATATGGCAATTTATCTCAGGATCACAATTGTAAGCAGAAATATAACAATGTAATAGCAATTTCAAGCACAAGTGATATACATATAAATTCAAGAGTCAATGTGGCAAAAAGATTAGGGTAAAAATGGTGATTTGAATCTCCAAATTATCCTATTAAAATTATACCCAAATAATGCTACAGTATCAATCAACCAAATGCCACATCAACTTAAGTGTCTCAATAGTGCAACAATAATTCAGAACCAGCAACAGAGGCAAAGGCCTCTCTTTTTCCTTCAGGCCTCAAGGAGAGGCACAAGCATAGCACAGCACCAACAGAGGTGAAGGCCTCTTTTTTTGCTAAGTGTAGAGAGCAGCAGAGGGCAAACCCCCCCTCTTTCTCTCTCTTTTCTGATCTTCTCTCTCAGAATTTGGCCAACCAGACCTGGGTAACCGGATCCACCACCCAAACCCGCATGGCATGTGCACGGGTGAGGGTGTGGACGAGTGCGTGAGGTGCTGCGTGTGCGAGGGTGTGGTAGGGACCTAACCCCAGTGACTCAAAGGCAATAAGCCCTCGTCACTTTTTGCCTATATGCACTACTAGGGATCCTGCTGTCAACGATGTGGGACTATCTTTCCACATTTCTTCGGGCAGTGGTTGCAGTAGGTGAAGGCATTAATTGAGGTCGAAGGAGAAGTAGGCAGCGTCAATTGACCACCTGGGAGGCTTCTTAGGACTGGGTCGCACGACCTGGAGAGGGAATTGAAGATGAACACGGCCGGAGATCTACAGTTGGAGCTGAAGATGATGCTGGCAACAACGGAGACCGGCTGGTTATGATCCGTGACAGCCAGTGAAGAAGCTTGGAGGAAGGGGTCGCCGAAGCGAGGCGGAGCAAGCCGAGGAGGAGAGGAAATAGGGCTAGATTTGGCTTAATTTCTCGTTAAGGAATGCCATGGGGTGTCTTCTATAGGCCAGAGGGCGAGCTTTCAAGCTTGGAAGCTCCCAAGCTTCACGAAATAGGAGACCCGAATCTTTAAAGGATTCGCACAAGCTTTTTAGAGATATTTGGACACTTGGACATGGCTCAATAGGAAGGAGATTACCTGACAAATCTCCCTTTCAATTTTGAGAGGGATTCGTCAAGTAATCACAGAGTTCTTGCCAAAAGAAGCTTGCCGGAGTAGGACTTCTCCACAAAAATGGTGGAAGCACTTTTTTATAAATAGACAACAAAGATAGGGGGTATTTGCAAGGAATTTCAAAAGCTAAGGAGTTGTGTGAGAGAGAAAGAGTCAAACTGAACCGAATTGCAAATTAGGTCAAGATGATCTCTGATTGGGCCCAAATTTTGATAAAATCCTCATTTGGACCTAAGGAATCGAATGGTGAAGTTAGATTTTGGTTTTGACCTAGTTTGATAAGGTAATTTATGCAAAAACCTAAATTAGGGCAATAATCTATCTAAAACTCTATTTCAAGTCAAAATGGATTTAGATGGTCAAATTAAGAATGCCAAACTTTAGAGAATATTTTTCTATGATTTTTAGAGGGTTTAGATGAATTTTATCCTAACCAGAACCTCAGTTAATTAAGTAGGTCTATTTTTAAGATTTCATATGTCCATTAATTATTGAAATACGTGAAAACCCATTTCTGTCTGCATAGACCCACTTATTAGTCATTAATAACTAAATGACCTTTAATAAACCCCCGGCATACCCCGTGGTTATTCTGTATTTGTGATAAGATGGTAAAATTACAAAAATAACCCTATTTTCATCTTTTCTTCTAAAAATAATTCAACCTGCCCAAGAAACCTTCTGACTGATATGTAGGAGCTTTTATTGATTTTATCTGATCAGAGTGAGCTAGTTATGGCTCATGATGGGGTTCCCATCACCTCCCCTTCGGCACCTTCTACCCTGGAAGATGCCAATGCCATCCAGGGTTACTCCAAACCTGACCCTTTCTCTAACACATACAACGTCTGATGGTGCAGTCACCCAAATTTTGCTTGGCTAAACAAAAAATCGAACCAATTCCAGAACCAACCCAGGCCAAACCCTCCCCCTATCAGCAAGGTCCACCTACAAGACCACTTTATAACAAAAATAAGGCGGCTCCTACACAACAAAACCAACTGGACACCCTGATCAAGATGATGGCTGATATGAATCAGAAACATCAAGAGGAGATGGCTTTAGTGAAGGGACAATTGAGTCAACTGCTGGATAACAAACAACAGGGGTCCCTTCCATCTCAGCCACAACCAAACCCAAGGAATGTCATGAAAAAAGGCCACAATCCTCAAGGGTTCCAACAAAATCAGGGGCAAGCCCATGTGATTCTATAAGGCCCACAGACACCCCCTGGGTTTGCTACTTCTTGTTCTTATCAGGGACCTAACCCTGGTCCCAATGCCTCAGCCAATGCGGTTACCTTGAGAAGTGGCACCCAAACCCAGGATCCCAAATGGTCGGCTCCTCCCGTGGCTACACTACTCGAGATAGTTGATTCTGAAGATGAGTGAGAGGAACCCAAGAATCAGGAACCTGACCCAGTTCAAATCCAAATCCGATACCTTGAAGCCTTGGATAAGGCCAAGAAGTAAAGAAATATAGCTGAGAACGAGGAGTTGTTAGAAATATTCAAACAAGTATAGATCAATATATCCCTCCTCGATGTAATCAAACATATCCTGGCTTACACAAAGTTTCTGAAGGATGTTTGCACACCCAAGTGTAAGCCAAGAACCCAAGCACCGAGGAAGGTAGTGCTATTTGAGCAGGCTAGTTCAGTGATATTGAGTAGCCTACCTCCAAAAAGGATTGACCTTGGAGCACCTTTGATCTCATGTAATATTAGTGATTTGACTTTTGACCGAGCACTCCTGGATCTAGGTGCTTCAATAAACTTGATCCCAACTACCCTTTACCACCAGTTTGGATTTGGAGAATTAAAGCCTACACCCGTGATTATCTAATTGGTCGATCGATCCGTGAAAACCCTGAAAGGGGTTGTTGAGGATGTAATTGTTTAGGTTAAGGACTTCTACTTCCCAGTTGACTTCTTTGTCTTTGACATGGAGGTCCCTGAACAATTACAGAACACACCCATCATCCTAGGCAAACCCTTTTTGGCTATGACCAAGGCTAACATTGACTGCAACATGGGATGTATGGAATTGCCTTTGGAGATAAGAAGATGCATTTAGATATCTTCAAGGCAACAAAGTCTTTCGATTGCGGTTGGGTTGAGTAATGCGATCCCATGGAAACCCTTGTTGAGGAATGCCTAATAGCAATCTCTTTAGAGGACCATCTAACTCAACCAGTTGTAGACTACCCTAACCCACCCCAATCTCTGGAGGTCTCTGGAGGTTGCAGAACTTTACAGAACTGATTTCCACCAGCAACCCCAATTTGAGGAGATTGATGTCACTCAACTCCCTCCTTTCCTTTACCCATCAAATATTGTACCATCTGCTCCTAATTGAATCCTCTGCCCGACAACCTCGAGTATGTATTCCTAGGACTTGAACATACTTTCCTTGTGATTATCAATGCACACCTAACCAGGGACCAAGAGCTTAGGTTGACTACAACTCTTTCTAAATATCGGGCAGTAATTGGGTGAACAATTTCTGACCTAAGAGGCATTAGCCCTAGCTATTGTACACATAAAATCTATGTGGAAAACAGGGCTCGACCTTGTCACCAGATGCAAAGGTGACTAAATCCAACCATGCGATAGGTCGTTAAAAATGAGATCATCAAATGGCTCGATGCGGGAATCATCTACCCAATTTCCGACAGCCTCTAGGTGAGCCCTACTCAAGTGGTACCAAAGAAGGCTAGGCTCACCATTGTCACGAATGACCATGGCGAATCCATCCCTACCTACACCACCACCGCATGGTGGGTATGCATTGACTATAGGAAGCTCAGTGAGGCTACTAAGAAGGATCATTTCCCTCTGCCATTCATTGACTAGATTCTCGAACGATTGCCAGGAAGGAAATAATTTTGCTTTCTGGATGGATATTGGGGATATAACCAGGTTGCTACTGCACCCAAGGACTAAGAGAAGATCACATTCACTTACCCTTACGGCAAGTTTGCATTCTGCCGTATGCCATTTGGGTTACCCGCTACCTTTCAGCATTGCATGTTGGCCATCTTTTAAGAGATGGTGGGGGAATATTTAGAAGTCTTTATGAATGATTTCTCCATTTTTGGAGACTCATTCGACCATTTCCATAGCAACCTAAAGAAAATCTTGAAGCAATGTATTGAGGTCAACCTTGTTTTAAGATGGGAAAAGAGCCATTTATGGTTCAAGAAGGGATTGTCCTCGATCACATCGTCTCGCATAGGGACATAGAAGTCGACCAAGCTAAAGTTGACTTAATCTCCAAACTTCCACCTCTGAGATCGGTTAAACAAATCAGATCTTTCCAAGGACATGTTGGCCTCTACAAAAGGTTCATAAAAGACTTCTCCAAGGTATCCAAGCCCTTAACTGACCTTCTAGCCAACAATGTACACTTTGACATGACACCTGAGTGCATCCAAGCCTACACCACTCTAAGGGACACAGTCTCGACTGCACCTATCTTACAACCCTCAGACTAGACCCAAGATTTTGAGATAATGTGTGATGCATTAGACCTTGCCGTTGGGGCAGTCTTAGGACAGAGGCAGGGAAAGAAACCCATGGTGATCAACTACACGAGCAAAACATTGGATGACACTCAATGGAACTATAGTGTGATAGAGAAGGAGTTACTCGCCGTAGTTTTCAGAC
The DNA here is from genome assembly GCA_037157565.1 of Thalassia testudinum. Taxonomy (NCBI): domain Eukaryota; kingdom Viridiplantae; phylum Streptophyta; class Magnoliopsida; order Alismatales; family Hydrocharitaceae; genus Thalassia; species Thalassia testudinum. The sequence goes on along the minus strand of JAZHRO010000056.1, from coordinate 87,192,512 downwards.
TAGAAAAGTTCAGATGATACCTGTCGGGGTCCTACGCCATCATTTATACCGACCGCTCGGCTATCCGACACTTGTTAGCCAAAAAGGATGCTAAACACAGGCTAATTAGATGGATCTTCCTCCTGTAGCAATTTAACTTGGAAATACGCGACAAGGTCGGATCCAAGAATGTCTAGCTGACCACCTATCTAGACTTCACCCGGAGCATATTGGACCTTCGCTACCTTTGACTGATACATTTCCTGATGAGCAAATCCTGGCTGTGCAAGCAAAAAGTCTCCCCTGGTATGCTGACTTAGTTAATTGCTTAGTGTTAGGGTAGATTCCGCATGGCTGGTCCAGACAACAGCAGGACAGGTTCTTGGCTCAGGCCAAACATTATCTCTAGGATGACCCCATGCTGTTAGACTTTGTGCTGATCAGATCATTAGGAGATGTATATTTGAAGAGGAGATTCAAAGTGTGCTATCCTTCTATCATGACCAAGCTTGTGGTGGCTACTTCTCCGGGAAACAGACGGCTGCAAAGGTTTTGTAATCCGGTTTCTACTGGCCATCACTATTCAAGGATGCACACAACTTTGCTAGAACCTGCAATAGATGCCAGACTTTAGGGACCATGACCAAAAAGAATATGATGCTTCTACAACTGATTCTTGTCATTGAAATATTCAATGTTTAGAGCATTGATTTCATGGGTCCCTTCCTACCATCAAACAGCTTTGAATATATACTAGTCTCAGTAGACTACGTCTCGAAATGGATCGAAGCTGTACCTACTCGAAAATGTGATCATAAGGTCATCATGGACTTTGTGAAGAACATCTATTCCTGGTTTAGGATACCCAAGGCCATGATCAGTGATGGTGGGAGTCGCTTCATCAATGCCCAGTTTCGTGCTTTACTTAAGAAATACGGGGTTACTTACCACATTGCCACCCTGTATCACCCACAAATGAATGGGCAAACTGAGGTCTTAAATAGATAGATCAAGAATATTCTGCAAAAGACCATGAGACCTGACCGGAGGGATTGGTCCACATGATTCGATGATGCCCTATGGGCATATAGGACCGCTTTTAAGATCTCGATTGGCATGTCACCATACCGATTGGTCTTTGGAAAAGCTTGCTACCTTCCAGTTGAGTTAGAGCACCGGACATACTGGGCTGTCAAACAATGCAATATGGATTCCCATATGGTCGGAACTCAAAGGAAGCTCCAACTCTTTGAGCTTGAAGAAACTCGTCAGGATGCTTATGAGAATAGTAGACTTTATAAGGAGAAGATGAAAGCTATCCATGACCGGCATATCTCTAGAAAAACCTTCAAGCCAAATCAACAAGTCTGGCTCTTTAATGCGCAACTCAAACTTTTCCCCAGAAAGTTAAGATCTAAGTGGACGACACCTTACCAGGTGGTCAGACCATCTTCAAACGGGGTAGTAGAAATTATTGATCCTAAAATTGGGAAAACCTTCACAGTCAATGGCCAAATATTAAAACATTTTCTTGCCCAGGTACCCCCAAAGGAAGTTGTAACCCTCATTGAGGGTTAAATCGGAGCTTCGCCTATCTGGAGGCAATAAACTCAGTGCTTCCTGGGAGGCAACCCAGAGGATTCAGGCTGACCGGATACATAGCTAAACTCAGGTTACTTCTTTCCTTACTCCCCTGCATATATTTATCTTCCAATGAGGACATTATCCAACTTAAGCATGGAGGGGTGGTAAATTCATATTTTTTGAGTTCATACCATCAGCTTGAATTATATTGTGATAAAAAAAAGAGAGAATTAGGAAAAGAAAACTTACCCATTAGAAGTTTGTCAACTGTAGGAAATAATACGTTAAGGGTCTGAACACTTAGACTCTTCGAGTCGTCAAGCTTAATCAGGCCAAGTGTCCACTAAAAGGTGGATTTGATTTCGAGTCCTCGCCACCTTAATTTATATTAATCTGATTAATAAAGTAGGGTGATAAGTATACAACTTATCAACCCACCCTTTGATTCGCAGGGATTTTTAGCCTAAGCATCTGCACACATTTTGCACTGACTCACTCCTCGGCGATTCTAATAGAAATTGGGTAGCTAATGAACATTCTGGGGTGGTACGGCTGGCAATTTGTCGTGGGTAATAGCCCATTGCCGGTTGTCCAGAGCCCAGCCACAAGATCACTCTCTTTTACTATTGTCTTTAGGTAAATCTTAGATCAAGGAAGACAACTACTTAAAAAAAAATAGAAGAAATAGAAAAAAAAATAGAAAAAGGAGAAAAAGAAATAAGCCACACTTTACCGCACGAGTATGGCTGGAAAGTTATTGTGGGTAACAGCCCATTGGCCATTTGTCTAGATCCCAGCTCATAAAACGCACAAAAAAATTCCAAAACACTTAAGGAAGAAGCGGGGAAGTAGGACAATCCGAGGAGATATACACTGGGATTGTCCTTGTGTTGACCACACATAAAATAAAAGTAGTGAGAAAGATACCGGTCAGACAGATACACCTTTAGGCAGCATTTTCTTTTCCAGTCACCTAGGGATGTAGAAACCTGAAGTCTATTTTAATTACCATTGAGTGAGTCTATCACAATTTTCACACCAAGATGCTTAGCAATTAGAGTCCATTTCGAGTTTTTGGTGGCTTGGGTAGCCGTAAAAAGTTACCCCGAAACTCTCAAGTCTAAAAATAAAAAAAAGATAAGAAAATATGAAAAGAATATATATATATTGCTTCTATATAGAATAAAGCGAGGACTTGGGCGGTTTGCATTTTGGCAGACACCTGGGTGCTATTTAGTCTCTGTGGATTAGGTTCTTAGTATAAATTTCCTCTTGTTGACAAGTAACTTGTGCCTGAGCAGTCGATTCCTAATTCTAGCTGAAAATAACATCTAGGATAACCTTGCTAGGGACTAGAAAGGGATGAGCATGGGGGTATAATGACTCTACTTCTTATGATGATAATTCTATCAACTAGGGTCAATCTTGAGGGTATATGTGCATGAATGACATATCATAATGGGCTTGGAGGCATTGCATGCATAATGAGTTGAGATTGCTTGCAATTAATGTTTAATGACATGTGAAAGTGCATACTGAAATAGGTCTTAGATGAGTAATCAGACCACATGGATGGATCTGAATTGACAAATGGAGTCCAATGGACTCAAAATCACCTCAATCCGACCTCCTTAGCTCTCACAATAAGTCCAAGAAGCCCTAACCGTTGATCTCCATGATCATCCGATCTTTGATCGAACGATTGAGGGACCGCAAGAAATGCGACCTTTTCGCAAGTATAGCACAGCGGTCGCGCTTCCACTTCACACACAGAGGGTGCAGGTTTGAGACGCACGCCACATCGAATATGCGGAGATCGAGCATGCATCCAAATTAAACCACCCGATCACCATCAAGCGATCTAAATAGTGGCTACATGGCACCCCCGGGAGCACACGATGGCTCCATGCCTGCACCAATGCCCAATCAAACGCGCGCATAAGGCGCGATCCAATGCGTGACCTCACGCGGGATCTCAACCCTTCGCACACGATTAAATGGCCAGGATCTTCTCCCGCGTGATGGGTGAGGTGCTTAAGTCTTCGGGAAGGGACCTCAGCCCTCCGATGGCGATCTGCACCACCATCCAATGGCTGAGGTTGTAAGCACATGGCTTGCGAAGGAAGAAGCGCACGAGCATGGACAGCCTGGCGGGTGGAGGCCTTCACCAACATTTGTGGAATGGTTTACAACGCTAAAACCCTTGCCTAATTTAGAAACCCTTTCTTTACCATAAAAACCCCCACACCTACTCCATTTAAGAGCATCCCTTCCTAGCTTCTCCTTACCTCTTGATGTGCATACATCTAATTAACTTAAAATGTCTATTAATGCATGTTCTTAGTGTCACATTAATATCATACGTTGTAAATATTGCATAACATGAGTGTGGGTTTTAGGTGCGGAAGGAGAGCAGGCGCGTGAGTGTCACCCATGAAGGCCACGTTCAAGCTTTTAGTGACGGATTTATCCGTCACTAAAGGTCCTGAATTAATGTTTTTTAAAATGTAATAACCTAAATGGCCCCACTCCTTGCAACTATAAAAGGAGACCCCCTCCATACGAATTTCTCATCCCTTCCTTCTCTTCTCTCCCTCTCTAAAGCTCAAGAGAAGCTTGTCCCACACCTATGATGCTCCTCAAGAGATAAAATCAATTTTTTGCCCCCATTTCGGAAGCGGATCCCATACTTCCTGCCTCGTTCCCATTCTTCCTGCCTCGACCTCCTTCTTTCCACTTCGTTCCTCGTCTTCCAGATGTCATCTTGTCCGGCTCGTCCTCCAAGCGATCATCGAGGAGGATAACTTCTCTCTCCCATTCTTTTTTCCTACTTTCTAGAGTAGAACTTTCCTACTTTCTAGTTGTAATAGTTTTCCTGCTTTCTAGTGTAATTTCTCGCTTTCTTAGTTGTACAAACCTTTTGCAATATCAAGTGGATGTTTTCTCTCTCTCTCTATCTCTCTCTTATTGTCTATAGTACTTCATTTCATTGTAATTACTCCATTTTTTAACAAAAGCACAAAAAGAATATAATTGCGAATTTTGATTGACGTAGTCTCCCTGAGTTCGACCCGAGATTTCTATTCCAGTATAAATTTTATTTGTTGAACCTGGGTTCATCTCTATTCAAACTACAACGACAGGTTTTCAAAACCAAATTCAATAATGTAGTACTTCGGCGTTTCAACACCTCTACCAAGCATACTTCCACACCCTTAGAAGGCAATCACCATCCTGGAGAATACTGAACCGCCGATGAAAGCCCCTCCACCGTCGTGGTTACCTCGCCTCTCCATTTTTGCGCATCTTTACCTTAGTTTAATGTTTATGTTGTTCTAAGCTTTTCTCTAGCATTGTAATCTTAAAACACTTCTACTTGTGCAATATATTTTCATTTTATTTCATCATGTCATGTTTCATGCCTAGCTAAGTAATCATCATGCTATCATAATTGATTTCTAACTCTCTCACTCTCTCGTCTTTCGCAAGTAAACTAAATAATCATTTTGTGACACCTTAAAGTAATAAACTGATCCAATTTCATGTCTCCTCGTGTTCGACACTTAGACTCACCTAATCCATATCTTCATTTAAAATTGATGTTGTAAATGCATGCTATAGCGATGAAGTAAACTTAACGTGTTTTGCGACGTCACTAGGCAATGCCTTAAAAACCATCAGGTCATTGTAGAGTTCATGAATCATTGCATCTGATTCTCATTGACCTAAGCTACCTGGGTGACGAACTTAAAACATGAACTCAAGCTAAAATTGGATGTGAGCTCAATATACCATGAAAATCTAATTACAACAGCTCAAACCCATCGTAATCAATCCAATTAAACAATTATTAACTCAATTCATTCAATTCAATTCAATAAAAACCAATTTGACTCTCTAATCTTCCTATCAGACATGAAAACCAAACTCCATTCAATCGATTGAATTAAACCAATTCAACTCAGGTGGAGGGCCTTTGGGATCTGTGGAATGTATGAGATCCTCATTTGATCTTAGAGTGACATTAGATCTGATAGGTAATGAACTTTAGATCTAATGACTACTGTGTTGGAGGAAATGAATTGCGGATTAAATCGGAAAGGGAAGAAATCAGAAGAAATCGTGATATGTAAAGCGACATGAATGAATCGAAATGAAGGTGAGAAATCACCTCTTTGATCTGAATTGATTAAAGAGGGAGTTTTGGTGGAACAACAACTACACTAATCTATTCCTAGATCAAATCAATTCAACAGCTAATGCTAATCTACACTATCTAATTAAGCTATGAAAGCCATGCATCTAATCTACAAAAGTAGTAAATCCTAATGTAAATGGACAAATGGGACTTGAGGAACCATGGCTAATGGCCAATGGATTTGAATGGAGGGAGAGTGACTTCAGTTGACAAAGAGCTTGCTAGTGGAGCTCTTGGGTCGCCTTCAAGTGTTGTGTGACCTCTAGTGACGAGGATGAATGAAGAGAGGAAGCTCCACATCTATCATAGACGACGACGAAGGGAGAAGAAGAGCTAGAGTGGGATGATGGTGACTGAGCTTGAGGAAGTAGGGGGGAGCTTGGTAGGGGTCGTAAGGTTGAGGGGGAGCTCTATATATAGGCTCTGGGAGTTGGGGTGATCGGATTAGTGGGTGAGGAGAAAGAGTGAATGAAGGGCTGAGATGGAATCTGGGAGAGCACACACACAATTAGGATGAAAGTTGACCGTAGGATCAAATCTAGAAATGGATGCAAAGCTTTTGGCACCAGTGCTGGCTAGTTGGTGCAAGATTGACCATTAGATCAAGATTGGGAATAACAGACGGCTGACATTGCACGTGTTCTTCGCATGTGAACAGTGCAAGAGTACTTGCAGTTGCAAGTGTGTTGGAGCTTTTTTCGTGGGAGCCCTTAAAGTGAAACGGTGGAAAAATTACTAAAGAACCAATAAGCAATCAGAAATAATGCACCCACGTCCCTAGAAGCTTACAAAGTGGCCCTTAGTAATTTTCAAGTAGGTCCTTAGCAACTTTTGGTGCATGAAATTTGAAGGAAATGTTATAGATGAAGGACCTAAGTGAAAATCATCAATTCCAAGGCCTTAATGATGTCAAAACTCCATGGACTTTTTATGGCATGTTATTTGAACATATTAGAAAATAATCCCACAATTGATTTGTGATTTTGTGCTCGAATTGATGTTCAATTGACAATGAATATAGCCGTATATATATTTAAGTATAGAATCTCTCAAAATAGACTTAATTATGTATTTTTAACACAGAATTGTTGTTTTAGGCCATTTTCCTTAGTTCCCACACTTAACTCATTTCTTGAGTTAATTTGAAAGCGCTTAACCTAGATTCTAGCTTAACTTGGGCATTTTAGCCATGATGAGCCATACCTGATCATTAATTTCTTCATGGCAATTTGGAAGACATTTACATGAAACAGCCTGAGTGGTACATACATGATCGCACTGCAATTATAGGACTTAAATGACCTAAATTAAGTTAGAACTTAGCATAATTGTAGTATAGTTCATGCATTAGTAGCATACATTGCATCTTTCCAGTTTTACTTAGATATTAATGAAATAATGCTATAATGTATTGATTAGTGCACTATTTGGATTGTAGGCAATAAGAAGTTCAGGAGATGACCTGAAGTTGGATCTAAAGCAGGGAAGAAGCCAGAGCTGCAACAGAGCTAGAACTGAAGCCCTAGAATAAAGATGAAGACATAATGTAGGGAAGATGTATACTACCTTACTAGTAGAATTTTAATGTATGAGTTAAATTATGAAGAACATAGGACCTTCCCTAGCCTTAGGATAGCCCTAGAGACCTTCCTGAACCTTAGCCACCCTTAGATTAGGTCACCTTAGCCTAGAATACCTCAAAACCCTTATTCCAGCCCATTCCTGGACATCTAGGTAGGTTGCTGGATGTCCAGGACCCTTCGACACCACCCCCAGAAGCTAGAACCCATTCTTCTGGAATATTGGACGTCTAAACAAGGTGTCAGACGCCCAATTTTTACAGAAATCCAAGTCAGAACCTCAAATTCACCCTGACTCAACATTCGACGTCCAAACCAGAGAGTTAGACTTCTAATTTTGAAGTATAAGTTATCTGATCACTAAATCAGACATCTGGAACCTCTCTCCAGATGTTGTTTTTGAAATCAAGGCTAGATCTTGATTTCTTAAGCTCCTAAACTCAATCCTACACCCTAAGGAACCTAAATTAAGGTATTCTAAGCCCAATACACTACCTTAAGACCCTCCTAAGAACCTAATTAGGTTCTCACTAAACTTAATTGACTTGGATTTAAGTCAATTACACTTCACCTAATCAATTGGACTCATAGAGTCTAATTGAGCTCAAACCTCAACCAACATAATTCTAATTAAGCTCAATGAAAGTCCAATTGACTCAAGCCTAACCTAATTTGGAACTTTCTCTCCTAATTACACACACATTGACCCAATTAAACTTGGTTAAATTTAATTGAATCAACCACTTAGTAATAGGTTACACATACACCTATTTTTAGACATCCTAAACCAACCAACATAGAAGTGGACCTCGGTGGTCCACTTGACCACTTATTGATGCATGTTCGCACGTTTTTGTGATCGGATTTTAAAAGATAACACGTTGTAATATAGCCGACAAAACGTTCAAACAAATATAGAGAATTTTATTACTCGAAAAACTAGAGTCTCCGAGGTTGAACACAGGGAGCAAACTCAGTACTTTTAAAACCAAAGAATACAACTTTTAAATGAAAACAATTGATTCAAAGAGAGAGTTATAAAAAGAATTACTAAAAGAGAACAGATTTGGATGTCTGATTTCTTTATCAGACGTCTTAAAAGTGAGTCTTCTCTCTCTTCTGCCTTCTTCTTCGTTGGCTCTTCTTCTTCTTTTCTTCTGACCCACAGGTCCTTTTCTTCCTTGAACTTCTTTCTCTTCTCTTCTCTTTCCTGCGAAGGCTTCTTCTTCCTGCCTTTGTTTCTCTTTTGTCTTCTTCTTTCTTTTTGTCTTTTCTGCAGTCCTTCTCTCAAATCTCTACCTTGCTCAGCTTCCTTTCTTCAGAGTTCCTTCTTCTTCTGCTCCTGCTCTTCTATTTCTTCAGGTCTTTTTGCTTTCCTTCGCCTCTTCCTTCTCTTCTTTTCCCTTGCTGCAGCGGCTAAGTGTTTGCTTCTTCCTCTCTTCTTTCTTCCCTGTGCATACCACAGCCAATGCAAAACCTACCCCCTTCCCTCTACCCAAACGTCTCTCTCTTTCTCTGTAATTCTCTCAAGGACGCTCTCCCAGAGCCACACTGGTAATCGGGTCGGATTTCGCATCGGGACCAGGCGCACCGGCAGGTGGGTGATGCGCGAGGAGTGTTCAGGTTAGGGTCGGGTCGGATCCCGCCAGATCCGCGAGGTGAAGCCGCGGACGAGGCGAGTGGGTCAGGTGAGGGACCTCACCCCTGTGCTTTCGGAGGCTGCAAGACAATATCACAAAAATAATTTATGGCGCACCTGTGTTTCGCGTTTCCACGATGTGGGACTATCAAGCCTCTGCCCCGCTCTCGCGCGCGCCCGCAGACCTTCGTGCAATCGCCACAGCTGGGAGCTTCGCAATGCTGCTTGCTGGACCCAAGGGCTTCGCAACGCTCTCGTGAATCTGCTACGCCTAGAGCCTGGGAGACCTGACGCCTGGAGCTGCTTTGGAGGCTCTTCAACTGTCGTCAATGGTGGCAGGAGCATCGATACTGTCAAACACCAATACGGCCTATTGGCCTAATCAGACCAGCTGGGCACCTTCGCCGTGGCACGGCAAAGATGGTGCACGGTGCTGCAAGCCATGGGATGGCCTAGGCGTGTGGGCCTAGGTCAACCTGTGGCCGAAAGTGTGGGGTTGTTCGAGGGGCTACTGCGGAGGTGTGGAGTGGCAGTGGAGGGGCGAAAAGTGTTCCTTGTGGTGAGGCGGAGCTTACGAGATGGTTGGTGAGCCGTGTGGAGGGGCGGAGTGGTGGGAGCGGCCTGCCGGAGGTTGGTCGGAGGCGAGGAAGATGGAGGTGCTCAGGCATTGTCGAGGGGCAATTCAATGAAATAACAGGGGGAAAAAAAGAGAGAGGAAGATGGAGAAGGTATCTAGAGTGATCTGGAAGGAAGGGAGGCAGCGGAGCGGACGGCCCGTAACTGCCATCGTCGGGGAAGAAGAACCCTGAGGGAGGGAGCGGCGACGAGGACGAGGTCAGGGGAACGCACACTTGGTATGGCGCAATGCGGGAGGAAGAGGTGGAGTTGACTCTGCTGCTGGTATGGCAGCAGAGCGACGAGAAGGAGGGGAGGAGGTCGCCGGAGCTTGCGGGTCTCTTGGCCGGAGATGGGAGAGAGGAAAACTTGGGGGAATCTCCGTCAAAACAAGGCTGAGGATCTGCGGTCGGGTCTGGGGATCCTTTTATAGGTGTTAGCCGAACCTTCTAGTGCGTGGAGATCGCGCAATCACCTCCGCCGGCTCGCCGGAGATGGAAAGAGGGTGGATACCCAAATCTCTCGTGCGTTCGCACGAGAGATTGGGTTCACACCAGAGATTGTGATTGGCTTTAGAAGGAAGGGAATTCCTCAGAGAATCTCCCTTCCATTTCTGGGAGGGAATCTCTGAGGAATCAGAGAGTAATCCCTCTCTAAACCTCGCCAGAGATCGGTTCTGCCCTAACAATGGCGGCAGGACCTGATTGCAAAGGTGGCGAGGAACTTAGGGGGCTCTCTGCAAAGATATTCAAAAGATAGGGACCAAATTATGATTTAGGTGTACTAAATTGCAAAGTAGGTCAAGATGACCTCCCCTTAGGTCCAAATTTTGGTATAAACCTAATTTGGACCTAAGAAATCCAATGGTGAAGTTGGATTTTAGGTTTGACTGGATATTTTGCATAAAAACCCGAATTAGGTTAACTGAATGGCTAGGACCCTAATCTAGGTCAAACTAGGTTCCAAAGGCCACATTAAGTGTTCTAAACCCTAAGGATTATTTTTCCATGATTTTTAGAGGGTTTAATTGATTTTTATCCTGATCGGAACCTTGTTAATTTAAGCGGGTCTATTTTAGGGTTACCAAATGTCATTTAATTCCTAAATTGCACATAAACCCATTTCTGATTGACTCAACCCACTTTTTATCTTATTTAGATCATTTAACCTATGTTTTGCTTCTAAGAAATCCCGTTTATGTACTACAATGGTAAAATTACAGTTTTACCCTTTAATTCATGTTTCCTTCTCAGAGCACTTATTCCTTTATTTAGGTCTTCTTCTAGGTTATGTAGGAGCTTTTATCTTCTTTATTGGGTCAAAATAAGCTAGTTATGGCTCATGATGAGGCTCTCATCAACGCACACACACACCCACATATTCACTTACACACACCCACACACACACACCTAGCCGCCAACTGTAGAGAAGTCTCTAGAATGTCCATACATGGTCTTTCTTAGATCCACAAAAAGTATTCTTAGACGCACAAAAGTATTCTTAGAATGGCCATACATGGCCATACATGATCATTCTACACACTTTTTGTGGATCTAAGAAGACTAAAAATAGACCCAAGGGGCTGGCCACTCTAGAGAAGTCTAGAGACTTCTCTTGAGACCACTTTGGCTGTCCAAGAGTCTATATAAAACACTCCTTAGATGGCCAAGAGACCCCATCTTGGATGCCATCTCATTTGCACACGCCCTCCACGAGCTCCACCATCATCCACTCCACCATTGCAAGTCCAAGATCCAAGAAGCTTTCCACCACCTTCTTAAGAGGCCGGCCACCCACCTTGGTCATCCCTCTTTCCCCTCCCACCACCTCAAGCCACACAACCATTGGAGGCCACCTCCAATGTTCTAATTTCTTTAGCTAGCTTGAAATTCTTCATAGTTTTTGTAAAGACTCATTATATTCTGAGCCTTTTAAGACGTTTGGACTGTCAGTCAGACGTCTAGACCCCTTCCCAGACATTTGGAAATTAAAAAAATTGTACGCAGGGTCGGTTCTGCACGTTGGCTACATGTAAACCGCTTTCTTCTCTCTCTCTTCTTCTTCTCTCCCCCTCACCAAACCCTAGCCGCTCTCTATATAAGAGCCCTCAGCCCCCCTTCCTCTCTTCTCCACTCCACCACCACCACCTTCCTCTCCACTGCCAAGAGAGGGACGAGCGAGAAAGAGGGAGTGAGAGCGAGGAGCGAGGGGGAGGAGTAGCGTGAAGAGAGGAGGAGGAGGTTGAGCTCACGAGTTCGTGGGAGCTCGCTGGAGGGCGCACGGCCGGAGCGGCGCGTGCGAGAGGGGGAGTGAGTCGGGGGAGCCATCCCTGACTTCCTGCTGCAACTGGAGCTGCAGACGAGAGGGAGGAGCCGCGGCTGAGTGCAGCGAGAGGAGCGGGAGCTCACTCTGGTACTGGGATTTTCCCAGTATCAGACTTCTGGAGTGCCATCCAGACGATGGGTTGGACATCTGGTGACGACACCGGATGTCTGAAAGCAAGGTTTCGCGAAGGTACGTTCTTCTTGCGGTTACGGCCATGCAGGACACACCGCACGGCCGATCTGTTTGGCTAAAAGGAGGGAGATTTGTCTATTGCATGCCAAGGCAGCTTTGGGAAGGCATGCGGCACGCCCTCCCACGCATTTTGGACGTCTGAACAGCTTACCAGATGATTAGAAGCACTCCCAGATGACTGAAGAAGAGATCGGATGTCTGGAGCTGGGTCCAGATGGTTAAGAAGGGGCTCTGGACGTCTGAAGTTGACACAGAACTTGAGGTGAGACTCTGGTTACTTTTAAGAAGTTTGGACCTTGTGCCAGACGTCTAATTTAGGTATGCAGCCCTCTTTTTGACCCGTTTAGGATCCGTTTAAGGTCCGTTTTACTCAAACAAGATATCGGTGTTTTCCTTGTGAGTTCCTCTACTTGTTAGAAGGCCTTTTATACTGTTATGAATGTTCCATTGTGGTATGTTCCTTGGTATAGGACTTCGATCGGTTGCAGGTTCGGGGCTTGTTGAGGCACGTGAGCCTACCGTTTGAGCCCCCAGTACTCTCGGATTGTCTGGTAGAGCGGTTTCCCCCTATTTTAATTATAAAACCTGAATACATATGTGAAATGGGATAACTAGAAACCTAGGATGTGACATGAATCTTAAGACGAGAAGTACTTGCACTGTTTGTATGCGTGTTTGAAATTGCAGTCTTAAATGAATGAATAGAAATGTGAACAACTGCTTGTTAATAAATAAGAGCTGCATGTGAAATATGAAATTCCTGTGCTAGTTAGACAGTTACCTATGACATTACTTGTTGTATATGTTAAATGATGGAAATACGAGCTGCATGTGTATAATCTGAGAATGGAAATGTAAATGATGAAACCTGGTATGGAATGACATGGGAAATATGAGCATGAATCCTACAGGGAATTAGGAGTAGAGCTCCTGTGGATAAATGGAAAGGATCTGAAAATGTGAGTGGGAAGTGTGCTAGCCGTTGAGTACGTGGTAACAAGGAGAACGACTGTCCCCTGTTTAGTGTAGAGCGGAGCTAGTCGCCCTTGGGTTGGGACCTGGGTTAGGATTGGCCACTCTACACCAACTTCTGTCGGCCCTCGCGTACACTGTATCGGGGAGAGCTACTAGTGTAGGGAGAGAGCTAGCCACCCCACGGGGCCCGGGGTTTAGTTAGCCACCCTACACCGACTTGTTTGGCCCACTGGGCAAACCGGGGTAGTCAGACGAGGGTGCACGAACTGCTTTAGTTAGTTTGGTTACCACTCTACTCAACATTCGCTGACTCCATTTACTCATAACCCTTTACAGGTCCAGGAGTTGAGTAGCCCGAGTCACAAGCTGCAGAGGGTGCTGGGCCCAATCAAGCCTAGTAGTAGTCTCTTATTGTTGTAGTACTTCTTTTTGTTAGTGAGTTCAGACTTTGTTTGTTGTTATTGTTCTGTACTTTTATTCTACTTTACTGTTGTGATGGTGATATGTACTGTTAGCAGCTTTTACTTCCCTTTTGCTTGTACACTTTTACTGTTAGTTACCTTGCATAGTGAATGTTGTTTATTTTCTTGCTTTTCAGATTATTTCTTATTGGACGACTGGATCTTGGTATTAGTCGAGTCGAGCTGGTCTCGGGACCTGTAGGGATTCGAGAACCGGGTCGTAACAAGATGGTATCAGAGTAAGGTCGTCCCGAGAAATGAACCAACTAGCTTGAGAATAACCAATTCACGTGCATGTAACTAGAGTAACCACCACAACGTACCGCTTGACATCTGTTCTGAGTTCCTTTCGCTGAAGTCCGTTAGAGTTGACTTCTTTTTATTCTGTCTTCCACGTCTCTTTGTAGGATTTGCCTCGCCGTGGAGTTCTTGAGGGGGGCCACGGACGTGGCCGTGGACGAGGTCGAAGGGGCGGACATGCTGGGCCCGAGATGCCAGTTGACCCACCAGTTCTCCCAGGCGTTCAGGCCAAGGACCTTGCTTAGCTAATTCAAGACATAGTACGAGAGGAGCTCCACCCGCCTCCACGGGCGCCTCTCCCTGGGGACGCGGAGGGGGAGTCCTCTGTGGGGCCAAGAGACCGACGCAGCACTGGATGAGGGGAGGGGGTGGTCCTCCACCACCCTCACCGCACTCTGACACTTCTGAGTACGAGCCCTCCTGCTTGGAGGGTTGCCCGTTCCCCCACTGCAACTGCACTACGAGCTTTTCGGACAGTTTCGGAAGCTAAAGCCCCCCTCCTTCAAGGGGGATGAGGACCCGTCTGAGGCAGAGGACTGGCTGGAGCAGATTGAGAAGGTGTTTGACACCCTTCGCCCCCCTGCGGAGTGCCACGTGGCCTTTGCCACGTACCAGCTAGAGAGTGCGGCACACAGGTGGTGGAGGGCAGTCAGAGGCCAGGAGAGGGGAGAGCCGACATGGGACCAGTTCGTGACCCTCTTCTGCGAGTAGTACTTCCCGCAGACTTGGCAAGACCAGAGGAGGTAGGAGTTTCACACTCTAATCCAGGGGACAATGATTGTTAGCGCATATCGTACGTGCTTCTTGGAGCTGTCACGTTTTGCTGCGACAGCCGTAGCTACGGAGGAGTACCTGTGGAGGTTCACTGAGGGGCTCCGACCTGCCATACGAGGTTATGTCAAGCCCCTGAAGCTGCCCACCTTCTCGAGAGTGGTGGAGACAGCTATGACGTACGAGGAGACTAACCCGGCCGCACGAGACACTGACAGCAGATGGAAGAAACCCTACCAGCCAGAGTACTCACAGTGCCAACAAGAGAGGAGGCACGCGGCACACACAGGAGAGCCGTCTCGTTTTGCGGGGCCGTCAGTGGCCTTTAGGGGCACCCTACAGGGGCCAGCTGTCAGCACTGGACCCTCGACCATCCGTCAGCAGGGACCTACCAAGGGAGGGAGTCGAGTCCCCCTCTGCTACCAGTGTGGCTAGCTGGGCCACATCAGGAGGTGTAGGATCGCCCTACTAGGAGGGGGTGACGTAATAAATTGCGGAAATAAAATGTAACACAATCTCACAAAATTCAATCACATAATGTGCACAATTATTTTTAGGTGGAAACCCAAACCGGGTGAAAACCACCACCTAACTCTCTCGAGTTAGGATTTTCCGATCAACTAAGTTGATCAAATCCACTAAACGAATCACTTAAACGAGGGTGATTCAACTTCAATTACAACCACGCTACAAGTGCGAGGGTAGCGTTCCTCAACCCCTTTTCTTCACGAGAAGTATTTTGTCCCACGAAGGAGACGAGAATTCGCAAAGCGAATACCCAACAAATAACAAAGTAAAATAACAAATATAGTCCTATAGAGCCAACAAAGATTTAAACCTAGCTTCTATAGGAATTAGGAAACTCCCCTTTGCAAGGAGTGCGTCGAATCAATGACGCGGGTGCGTGAGCCACGCGACGGTGCAACGTCGCTCTCGTGAACTTCGGTGGGAGAGCGGGTGTGCAAAGGCTTGATGCTCTCAAGATGTAGAACTTGAGCTTTGAGAGCAAGAGCTTTTCTAGGACACAAAAGAGTAGGAAGTGTATTACTAGGTGTGTCTTGTGTGCAAGAGGTTCCTCTCTATTTATAGAGGCCTTAGGAAGGCTTTGGAAGGTTTTGGAAAGCTTTCATAGCCGTTGGGAGCAAAGCCCAAGAGAATCAGGCCGAAATCAGGAATAATGATTGCACTGACAGGGTTATCAAACGTCTGATCCTGGCATCAGACGTCTGGAAGATCAGTTTAAGATGTCTGGGAACAACATTAGATGAATGATTTTAGGCGGGTTTCTTCCTTACTTGAATCAGATCTAAACAGGGTTCTAGTGCAAGTCCATCAGATGACATACAGGACACCTGGCACTATGTCTGAACGTCTAGAAACCTACTTTTTCTGCGGGAATGGATTTCCAAGCGTTGCAACTGCTAGAAAATCTCTGAGAAGAGATTTTGGGTCAGCCGAGGCAAAACGGTCATTTATCAGACATCTGGAAAGGCTTAAGGACGTCTAATAAGGCTCTAACGGTCAGATCTTCAGTGTTTGCTATGCCAGCCTAACGGTCCACTAATTGGACGTCTGGCAAAATCATCAGACGTCTTCTAAGACGTCTGGACTAAGGTCTGGACGTCTGATTTCATCAGACAGAACTAGCTAAGTCCAGCCTAATTGTTATCAGACGTCTGAATCAACAGTCAGACGTCTTAAAACATATTATCAGACGTCTGATTTTGGAATTAGACGTCTGAAAAAGCTGTTTGAACCCTATATTAGTTTTCTAAGTTTTCTACAGAAAACCTAAGTATCCTAAGGTTGTGCAGGTGTTCCTAGGACTACTGTTAGGGTACTTTGAGGCTCTTTAACATGATGTTCTAAGGGACAAAAAGAGCAAGGAAATAAAGATAAAAGTACATGAAAGAAATAAACAGAATTCTATCCTATTCTTCCTATCCTTCCATCTTCAATCTATCGCTCCTCGCGAATCTCCTTTGTTCTCCATCAAGCTCCTCCAATCCATCCTGGATGTGAGCTCGAACTCCATCTTAATCACGTCTCCATTTGTAATTGACCTGAAATCTAAAACTCCAAGTGCAAATGTTAAATAACACGTGTTTTGTTATCATCAAAACAAACTATTGTGGTGCTCTAGCACCAATAGGAGGGACTGCTCGTCTAGGGCTGGAGCGCAGCAGATTCTCCTCTCATCGAGCATTGGAGATCGAGCTGGTGGTCGTGGTTCTCAGGCACGTGGGGGAGGACAGCAGCTACTCGCCCGACGTAGAGTGTGGCTGTTTCCTCTACACCGAGAGCTGAGGGGCGTATCAACGCCCTGACACACAGAGATGCCAGGGCATCAGGTTCAGTGGTGGCAGGTATGGTTACAGTTTCCGGCAGATTAGTTTACGTACTTTTTGATTCCGGCACCACACACTCTTTTGTCGCTGCGAGTTTTGTTGTCAGTTTGGAACATGATTGCGTGTTGTTAAAGGATCCATTTGTGATCAGAGGTCCAGGTGGTCAGCTATTTGTAGCTGAGGAGGTCTACACAGACTGTGAGGTCAGTATTGGGGGATATAGCCTCCCCGCTGACCTGATCGTGATATCGATGGAGGATTTTGGCATAATTCTGGGGATGGATTGGCTGTCCGCTTACCACGCTTTGGAGGACTGGTTTGGGAAAAAGATCGTCTTCTCCATACCGGAGATGCCTTCCTTTAAGTTTCACGGTTAGCTGGTGAACGAAGGTTTCAAGTGCATTTCTGCACTTCGGGCAGCGAGACTTTTGGGCCAAGGGTGTGAGGGCTTTCTAGCCTGTGTGGTGGCGGAGCCCAGCCCCGTGGCAGACTTTCAGAGCATCTCGGTGGTCAAAGAGTACCCCGACGTGTTTCCAGAGGAGCTACTAGGACTACCGCCTGAGCGTGAGATCGAGTTTGAGATCTCATTGGTACCAAGGACTAGCCCCATTTCTATGGCACTGTACCAGATGGCACCACTTGAGATGCGAGAGCTCAAGTCACAGCTACATGACTTGTTGGAGAAGGGCTTTGTGAGGCTCAGTGCGTCCCCGTGGGGAGCCCCTGTGTTATTTGTGAAGAAGAAGGATGGTACCCTACGCCTTTGTGTTGACTACAGACAGCTGAATAGGGTCATCATCAAGAACAAGTATCCGCTGCAGAGGATTGATGATCTGTTTGACCAGTTACGAGGTGCCACGGTATTCTCCAAGATAGATCTGAGTCATGCTACCACCAGTTGAGGATCAGGGAGACCGACGTCTCCAAGACAGCTTTCCGCACCCGGTACGGACACTACGAGTTTTTGGTCTGCCTTTTGGGCTAACCAACACCCTTGCTGCCTTTATGGATTTGATGAACCGAGTTTTTCAGGCCGTATTTGGATCAGTTTGTGGTGGTATTAATTGATGACGTGCTCGTTTACTCGCGGGATCAGGCACAGCATGGACAACACTTGCGGATAATTCTGGACACTTTGAGACGACGTAGGTTGTATGCCAAATACAGCAAGTGCGAGTTTTGGCTAAGGCAGGTGACTTTCTTGGGCCATGTGATCTTAGGGGATGGTTTGGTTGTGGATTCAGTCAAGGTTGAGGCCGTACTCAGGTGGGAGAGGCCACGTACAGTGACAAAGACATGCAGCTTCTTGGGACTGGCAGGTTACTACCGGCGGTTTATCAGCGGTTTCTCATAGATTGTGTGTCCTATGACTCAGTTGACCCAGAAGGACGTGCCTTTTGCTTGAATAGATGCTTGTGAGGTGTGTTTTCAGGAGTTGAAGGAGCGACTAACTTCAGCTCCTGTGCTTACCATCCCAGATAGCAGTGGCAGGTTTGTGGTCTACACGGATGCCTCGTTTCAAGGGTTAGGGGGTGTGCTCATGCAGCGGGGTCACGTTGTTGCTTACGCTTTGCGGAAACTAAAACCCCATGAGCATAGCTACCCTACCCATGACTTAGAGCTAATAGTTGTTGTCTTCGCACTGAAGATATGGAGGCACTACCTTTATGGTGAGACCTTTGAGATTTTCACGGATCATAAAAGCCTTAGGTACTTGTTTGATCAGAAGGAGCTTAACATGAGACAGCGACGTTGGTTAGAGCTCCTGAAGGACTATGACTATAGCATCTCCTACCATCCGGGGAAGGCCAACGTGGTGGCTGATGTCTTGAGCTAGAAGGCACCCGCCCACTTGGCCAGTTTACAAGCACAGAATTGGAGGCTTATGGAGGAGTTGGGCAGTTGGCGACCCCGAGAGTCACAGGGGCATTATGGGCAGTGACGGTGACATGACATACGAGACCAGAGCTGATAGAACGCATCATCACAGGACAGATGAAAAATCCGTACTTGTAGTCATTACAAGATAGAGTGCTGTCAGGGGACCCAGGAGACTTCTCTTTTACACATAAGGTGCTGTGCATGAGGGGAGGTTTCTGAATTCCCAGGGATGAGGAGTTGTTGAGAGAGCTCCTGACTGAGGTGCATGGGTCCAGGTTCACAATACATCCCAGGAACACGAAGATGTATCATGCTCTGAGACATGACTTTTGGTG
The DNA here is from genome assembly GCA_037157565.1 of Thalassia testudinum. Taxonomy (NCBI): domain Eukaryota; kingdom Viridiplantae; phylum Streptophyta; class Magnoliopsida; order Alismatales; family Hydrocharitaceae; genus Thalassia; species Thalassia testudinum. Next base: position 87,173,329 of record JAZHRO010000056.1, on the reverse strand, counting down.
GAGAGGGATGAAGTGAGATGTAGGTGAGTTCGTGCAGCAGCGTTTGGTGTGCTAGCAGGTGAAGGTCGAGCATCAGAGGCCTGTAGGGCCGTTGTAGGCACTTCCCATGCCAGAGTGGAAGTGGGAAAGCATCACCATGGACTTGGTGGTGGACTTACCCGTTACCCAGCGAGGACACGACGCAGTCAGGGTGATAGTAGACAGATTGATGAAGACGGCAAGCTTCTTGCCAATCCAAGTCACCTTGGGACTAGCACAATTGGCAGAGAGGTATATTCGTGACGTGGTACGCTTTCACAGAGTCCCGCACGAGATTGTATCCGACCGGGACACCCGTTTTGCTTTCTAGTTTTTGGCTGAGTTTCAACAGGCTTTGGGACACGGTTGAGGTTCAGTATGGCGTACCACCCCCAGACGGACGGACAATCAAAGCACACTATATAGACACTTGAGGACCTTTTGCGTGCCTATGTACTAGGCTGAAGGGCCTCTTGGGAGGAGCACTTACCCCTGGTAGAGTTTGCATATAATAACAGCTACCACTCGAGCATTGGCATGGCACCTTACGAGGCTCTGTACGGACGGAGGTGTACTGCACCCTTGAGTTGGGTTGAGGTGAGGACCAAGTGGGAGGTTGGCCCCAGGTTGATCCGGCAGAGTCAGGAGGTGATAGAGTAGATTCACAGATGACTTCTCACTGACAGCAGCAGACAAAAGAGTTATGTTGATCGGAAATGCAGAGAGGTGCAGTTTAAGGTTGGGGATCACGGCTTTCTACGCGTTTCGCCCATGAAGGGCCTGCAGCATTTTGGGGTGAAAGGGAAGCTTGCGCCGAGGTTTGTGGGGCCCTTTGAGGTCCTGGAGCGGGTAGGACCCCTTGCTTACCGGCTTTGCCCTTCCTCCCCAACTTTCTGGTGTGCACGACGTGTTCCACGTGTCCAACCTCAGGAAGTACGTCGCCGATCCCAGTTACGTTCTGAGCCACGAGAGTGTCGAGGTGGGTAACGACCTAACCTACCCCGAGAGACCAGTATAGATACTAGATAGAGCCGTCCGGAGTTTGAGACGGAAGCAGGTACCCTTGGTGAAGGTCTTGTGGAGGAGCCAGTGGTACGAGGAGGCTACCTGGGAGCCTGAGGTGGCGATGTGAGAGCGGTACCCGGAGCTTTTTGAGGGTACGTCTTTTCGGACTAGCTTCGGTCCTCTTTAAGTTTGTTATGCATTTATATTTCCTTTTTTGCACCCTAGCTAGCTCAAGTTTCGGGGACGAAACTCCCTTAAGTTTGTTATGATGTAAAGACCCGTTCTGTCCTAATCCTTTTAAGACGTCTGGACTGCTATTCAGATGCCTATTCAGACGTTTGGACCCCTTCCCAGACGTCTGGAAATTGAAAAATTTGTATGCAGGGTCAGTTTTGCATGCTGCCTGCGTGCAGACCACTTTCTTCTCTCTCTCTTCTTCTTCTCTCCCCCTCACCTAACCTTAGACGCTCTCTATATAAGAGCCCTCAGCCCCCCTTCCTTTCTTCTCCACTCCACCACCACCACCTTCCTTCCTCTCCATTGCCGTAAGAGGGACGAGCGAGAAAGAGGGAGTGAGAGCGAGGAGCGAGGGGGAGGAGTGGCATGAAGAGAGGAGGAGGAGGTTGAGCTCACGAGTTCATGAGAGCTCGTCGAAGGGCGCACGGCCAGAGTGACGCATGCGGGAGGAGTGCGTCAGGGGAGCCGTCCCTGACTTCCTGCTGCAGCTGGAGGTGTAGACGAGAGGGAGGAGCTGCGGCTGCACACAGCGAGAGGAGCGGGAGCTCGCTCTAGTACTGGGATTTTCCCAGTATCAGACGTCTAGAGTGCCCTCCAGACGAAAGGTTGGACGTCTGGTGACGACACTGGACGTCTGAAAATAAGGTTTCGCGAAGGTACGTTCTTGTTGCGGTTATGGCCATGCAGGCCGCACCGCAGAGCCGATCTGTTTGGCTAAAATGGGGAGATTTGTCTGTTGCTCACAGGGGCAGCTTTGGGAAGGCATGCGGCACGCCCTCCCATGCATTTCGGATGTCTGGACAGCTTACCAAACGACCAGAAGCACTCCCAGACGACTGGAGAAGAGGTCAGACGTCTGGAGCTGAGTTCAGATGGTCAAGTAAGGGTCCTAGACATCTAAGGTCGACGCAGGAACTTGAGGTGAGACCCTAGTGACTTTTAAGACGTCTAGACCTTGTGCTAGACGTCTGATTTGGTTCTGCAGTCCTGTTTTTGACCCGTTTAGGGTCCCTTTGGGGTCCATTTTACACAAATGAGATATCTATGGTTTCCTTGTGAGTTCCTCTACATGTTAGAAATCCTTATATATTGTTCTGAACATTCTCTTGTGGTATGTTTTTTGATATAGGACTTCGATCTGTTGCATGTTCGGGGCTTGCAGAGGCACGTGAATCTGTCATTCGAGCCCGCAGTACTCCGGGATTGTCTGGTAGAGTGGTTTCCCCCTGTTTTAATTATAAAACATGAATGCATATGTGAAATTAGATAGCTAGAAACCTAGGATGTGGCATGAATCCTAAGACGAGAAACAGTTACACTGTTTGTATGCGTGTTTGAGATTGCAGTCATAAATGAATGAGTAGAATTGTAAACAATATTCTATTAATAAATACGAGTTGCCTATTGGAATATGAAATGCCTGTGCTAGTTAAACAGTACCTGTAATATCACTTGTTGCATATGTTAATTGTGGAAATACGAGCTGCATGTGTATAAAACAAGAATGGAAATGTGAATGATGAAACCTGGTATGGAACAACATGGTGAATATGAGCATGAACCCTACGGGGAATTAGGAGTAGAGCTCCTGCGGATAAATGGAAAGGATCTGGAAATGTGAGTGGGAAGTGTGCTGGCCCTTGAGTACATGGTACCAAGGAGAGCAATTGTCCCCTGTTTAGTGTAGAGCTGAGCTAGCTGCCCTTGGGTTGGGACCCAGGGTTAGGATTGGCCACTCTACACCAACGTCTATTGGCCCTCGCGTACACTGTACTGGGGAGAGCTACTAGTGTAGAGAGAGAGCTAGCTACCCCACGGGGCCTCAGGTTCAGCTAGCCACCCTACATCGACTTGTTAGGCCCACTAGGCAAACCGGGGTAGTCAGACGAGGGTGCGCGAACTGTGGAGGGGCGAGACCCCTGTTTGATTATAAGGGGCAAGACCCCTATTACTGAGAGAGCTAGACCCTATACTGTTTCGTGCTGTACTTTGGGCATACCCGCTAGCAAAAATGGCTAACCGCGTGCCAGAGCGAGGTAGCTATCTGTGCGTTTATCGCGCGTGCCGTAGTCACCGCTACGTCTGTCCGTGACCTCGGGGTGGTTGACTGGGTGTAGGATCACCACGGGGGACTCTCCCGGCTAGGAGAGCACCACGTGTGCCTTCTACTCTTCGGAAAAGACTGCAATCAAGATCGTTCTCACGAGGAACATGCGAAATAAAGAAAGAAACCTAAAAGTAAACCGATAGATGAAAAGGAATTAATTGTAAAATAAAAAACTTGGAAAAGATAAATTTACCTACTAGCTTTTACTGCTTTAGTTAGTTTCGTTACCACTCTACTCAGCGTTCGCTCACTCCATTTACTCATAACCCTTTACAGGTCCAGGAGTTAAGCAGCCCGAGTCACCAGCTACAGAGGGTGTTGGGCCCAGTCGATCCCAGTAGTAGTCTCTTGCTATTGTAGTACTTCTTTTTGTTAGTGAGTTCAGACTTTGTTTACTGTTCTTGTTCTGTACTTTTGTTCTACTTTACTGTTGTGGTGGTGATATGTACTGTTAACAGCTTTTACTTCCTTACTACTTGTACGCTTTTACTGTCAGTTACCTTGCATAGTGAATATGATTTATTTTCCTGCTTTTTGGATTATTTCTTGTTGGACGACTAGATCTTGAGATTAGTCGAGTTGAGCTGGTCTCGGGCCCTGTAGGGATTCAGAACTGGGTCGTAACAGTTTTAATTCTTGCATTATTATTTCCTAGTAATAGTAGTAATCCTCTACCTTGATGAATGCATGCATAATTTAGCTTGGATCCATGCATGCATATCCGTTCTATTAGTTGGAATAGTATTTTGAAGCTTTCATGTACAAGCTTTCCTCTAAAATCATGTAATGACAATATTTGTGAAGGAATAGAAATCATCATATGCTTGTCTGATTTATATAGATATTGCAATAATATGTCGGTTCCAGAGGTTGTGAATGATTTAGCGATAGATTTATTTTCGGCTAGTCGCCATCTGTTATGACCTGGTTCCCGAATCCCCACAGGACCCGAGACCGGCTTGACTTGACTAATCCCAAGACCCAGTCATCCAATAAGAAATAACCAAAAAGCAGGAAAGTAACCCACATTCACTATGCTAAGTAACTGACAATAAAAGAATATAAGCAGTAAAAGAAGTAAAAACTGCTAACAATACATATCACCACCACAACAGTAAAGCAGAAAAAAAGCACAGAAACAGAAACAATAACAACAGTTTGAACTCACAACAAAAGGAAGTACAACAACAGGAAAGTACGACTGGGCTCGACTGGGCCCAGCACCCTCTGCAGCCGGCAACTCGGGCTGCTCAACTCCTTGACCTGTAAAGGAGTACGAGTAAAACGGAGTCAGCGAACGCTGAGTAGAGTGGTAACCAAACTAACTAAAGCAGTAGAAGCTAATAGGTAATTTATCTTTTCTATTATTTTATTTTACAAGTTATTCCTTTCCACCCATTGGTTTACTTTTTAGATCTCTTTCTTGATCTTGTATGTTCCTCGTGGGAACGATCTTGATTGCAGTGTTTTCCAAAGAGTAGAAGGCACACGTGGTGCTCTCCTGGCCAGGAGAGTCCGCCCATGGTGATCCTACACCCAGTCAACCACCCCGAGGTCACGGATAGACATAGCGGTGACTACGGCACGCGCGATAAGCGCACGGGTAGCTACCCTGCACTGGCACGCGATCAGTCGTTTCTGCTAGCGGGTACGCCTAAAGTACAGCACGGAACAATATAGGGCCTAGCCCTCTCAGTAACAGGGGTCTAGCCCCTCAGAACTAAATAGGGGTCATGCCCCTCCACAGTCCACGCACCCTCGTCTAACTATCCCGGTTTGCCCAGTGGGCCAACAAGTCAGTGTAGGGTGGCTAGCTGAACCCCAGGCCCTGTGGGGTGGCTAGCTCTCTCCCTACACTAGTAGCTCTCCCCCGTACAGTGTACACGAGCACCAAAGAAGTTGATGTAGAGTGGCCAATCCTAACCCTTGGTCCCAACCCAAGGGCGACTAACTCCGCTCTACACTAAACAGGGGACAGTCGCTCTCCTTGGTACCACATACTCAAGGGGCAGCACGCTTCCCACTCACATTTTCAGATCCATTCCATTTATCCATAGGAGTTCTACTCCTAATTCCCCGTAGGGTTCATGTTTGCATTTCCCATGTCGTTCCATACCAGGTTTCATCATTCACATTTTCATTCTTAGATTATACACATGCAGCTCGTATTTCCATCATTTAACATATACAACAAGTAATTTCACAGGTAACTATTTAACTGGTATAAGCATTTCATATTTCACATGTAGCTCTTGTTTATTAACAAGCAGTTGTTCACATTTATATTCATTCATTTAAGACTACAATTTCAAACATGCATACAAATAGTGCAAGTACTTCTCGTCCTAGGATTCATGCCACATCCTAGGTTTCTAGTTATCCCATTTCACATATGCATTCAGATTTTATAATTAAAATAAGGGGAAACCACTCTACCAGACAATCCGGGAGTACTAGGGACTCGAACAGTAGGCTCATGTGCCTCAGCAAGCCCCGAACCCGCAACCGATCGAAGTCCTATACTAAGGAACATACCACAATGGAACATTCAGAACAGTATAAAAGGCCTTCTAACAAGTAGAGGAACTCACAAGGAAAACATCGATATCTTGTTTGCATAAAACGGACCTCAAATGGACCCTAAACAGGTCAAAACAGGGCTACAGACCTAAATCAGACGTTTGGCACAAGGTCCAGACGTCTTAAAAGTAACCAGAGTCTCACCTCAGGTTCTGCGTCAACTTCAGACGTCTAGAGCCCCTTCTTGACCGTCTGGACCCAGCTCTAGACGTCCGACCTCTCCTCCAGTCGTCTGGGAGTGCTTCCGGTCATCTGGTAAGCTGTCTAGACGTCCGAGATGTGTGGGAGGGTGTGCCCCGCGCCTTCCCAAAGCTATCCCTGCACACATCAGAACATATCTTCTACATTTAGCTATGCAGATCGTAGCAGCGGTGCGGCCTGCATGGCTGTAACCGCAAAAGGGTCATACCTCCGCGGAACACTGCTTTCAGATGTCCGGTGTCGTCACCAGACGTCCAGCCCGTCGTCTGGACAGCACGCCAGACATCTAATTCTGGGAAAATCCCAGAACCAGAACGACCTGCTCCTCCTCGCCACGCACAGCCGTGGCCTCTCCTCCTCGCCTGCAGCTCCGGCTGCAGCAAGTGTCAGGGACATCTCCCCCGACGTGCTCCTCCTCCCGTACCCGCCGCTCCGGCCGTGCGTCCTTCGGTGAACTCCCACAAGCTTGCAAGCTCAAGCTCTTCCTCCTCTCCTCACGCTGCCTCTCCTTCTCATCACTCGCTCTCGTGCCCTCTCTTGCGCTCGCCCCTCTCGCTACAGTGGAGAGGAAGGAAGGAAGGTGGCTGTGGTGAAGTGGGGAAGAGAGGAAGGGGGAGAGGGGTTTTATAAGGGTGCACTAGGGTTAAGGTGGAGGAGAGAAGTGGGAAGGAGAGAAGAGCGGTACTATTTGCACGCAGCCTGCGCGCAAACACGAAGTTACGTACCAAATTTTCAATTTCCATATGTTTGGGAAGGGATCCAGACGTTTGACCAGATGTCTGACCGACAGTCCAGATGTCTTAAAGGACTCATAATAGAAGGGGCCTTTACACCATCATATAGTGAATGTCGTGTGAACACAAACACACACATTCACCTTTGTGATATACTTGACAGACGCACATGTTTTCCATGTTAACAACATGATTGGCGTATCCTTCACTCGCACCATTGAAACTGGAGTCTAATTCTAAGCAAGAAAAGAACTTAAAATCAAAAATCAATTTTGTTTTCATACGCCTCCTTGATATCAATCGGGACTCACCGTCTCGATATGAAAATTTTTGTTGGAATCATAATTCGCGCTATACTACAATACTTTTCTGAATCAACTACGTATTTTATGAATTCAAACAATACAACCCAATTATATATGTGCCTTATAGAAGTCCATACATGATCTGAAACAAGCACCACGTGCTTGGTTTAGATTATTAAGTAATTTTTAATGAGAAAGACATTTTGCTCCTTGAAAAATAGATTCCTCACTGTTCGTTTATTGTCAAAGCAGTGTGCTTCTTTATTTTCTAGTCTACGTTGTTAATATTCTCTTGGTTGGCTCTTCTAAAACTGTTATGCAACAGTTCCTCTCAAATTTATAAGATCACTTTCCTCTTGGGCATCCCTCATTTTTCTTAGGGATTGAAATATCATATAGTTCAAAAGTCATTCATTTGTGTCAACAGAGATATATTGCTGACATTTTAATGCAGTTTAAAATGGATGGGGTCAAATCATATAAAACACCATTGACTACAGATATTTTATCTGCAAATGATTTTTCCAATATGGAGAATCCAAGTTTATTTCGACAGCTACTTGGCAAATTGTAATACTTAACGTTCACACGTCTTGATATTTGCTATTCTATAAATCATCTTTCTTAATTCATGCATAAGCCCATAGTACATAATTGTGAAGTTGCAAAAAAGAATTCAACTACTTTACTAAATGCCTTTACTAATGCTCGTTGGGGAAGCTATCTAGATGATCATCACTCCACTATCGGTTATGTCATATTTTTTGGCTCTACTCCAATATCTTGGTCTAGCAAGGGTGGCTAGGTCAAGTATGGAAGTCGAATATCAGGCACTTGCCCATGCTACTTCAGAATTAACTTGGTTGCGGTCATTACTTCGTGAAATTTACTTCTCAATTCCTAGCCCTCCAACAATATGGTACGCTAATTTAGGTGCAATATATATGACATCTAACTTGATTTTTCACACTCATATCAAACATATAAAGGTTGATTTCCATTTTGTGAAGGACAAGGTTGGTCAAAAACAACTACTTGTTCTATTTATTTATGGAAAACATCATATTGTTGGCATTTTAACAAAAATGTTACCTTCAAGTGTCTTCGCTCAACTAAGATTCAAGCTTAATCTTCATCCAAAGCTTTAACTCAACGGGGGATGTTAGCATACCTCGAGTGTTATAAAATGTACTATTCTTACAAGGATGTAACGTGCAAATATACCAAGGGCTTTATCTATAAATAAGACATGGTTGGTATGCGAGAGGGTATAACATACCATTCTCCAATTCGTTACAATGCTTGCACTAATATGAGATCTCTCCCTAGGACTAACTCCTCCCTTCACCCCCCACACTATATCACGAGGTACATTGGACTTACGCCACTAACTTCGATGGTAAAAATATCCATTTAAATCCTATCTTACACTTAGAGCCACAACTTTTCCAATTTACTCGAGGGATAATATGAATAAAACAAATATGCTATCTCGAATCAACCTGATCGACATCAATTCTCGTGTGACCTGCAGGCTCGCTAAATATTCCCAACCCCCACTCGAAAACAAGAGCTAAATTGGAAACGACAAACACCCACAAATATAAGTATATAAATAGAGTCACATGTCTGCCACTCTACCCATTAAATTCCAATTTCACATACCTCCACCCGTTAAATTCCAATGTCACGTACCTCCAACACCACCCTACCCGCCACCCCCACCTCTCTTCCCCATGCACCACTCCCCACATCCACAATGCTCACCACCACTCCCAACCTCCTTCTAAACACCACCTCGGCTCTCATCATCCTCCTCCGTGTCGCCACCGTCGCCGCGCCACCGCCATCGCAGCCACCGATATCCGCCATCTCTGCAGCGCCGTCGTTCCTCCCTGAGTCCCCAATGCCGGCGGCGGTTGTTGCGCCGCCAGCACCGGCTCCGGGCATAACCCCACTGCTCCCCACTCCGCGAGTTGGCTCAGCGGCGGGATCAGCGGGGGCGATGCCCACGATCATACCATCGAGCCCGAGCCCGCCGGATCCCGAGGCGGGCTCGTCGCATTCGTGGGTGGCACCGATTGGACCCTCTTGGTCCGCCACCTCCACGGATGCGCCCACGGCGGCTGCGGCCAAGTGGCACGTCGGTGACGCGGCGGTTGCAATTGGTGGCGGGGTTTTGGTAGGTGTATTGTGGGCAGTACCGTAGAGTGAAATCGTTAATTTGTAGATGTGATTAAAGTTTGAGATTTTGGAGTTGTGGGAACTATTGTAGTGTTCCTTTTTTTTTTTTTTTTGATGTATTGATATTTAGCTGTTCGTAGTGTGCGATTGGAATCGGGTGCTCGCGTTTCTTCTCCGGATCACGAGAATTTGGTAGTTTGAAAATTTAAAGCACGGATCTGTGGATGTAAACATGCAATAATGGATAAATTAGATTTATATGCTTCGCAAGTTCCGGATTTTACGGAAGTTGTAACTTTGCAGAGTTCTGGCCGTTGGTAGTGGTTCTGCCATTTGCAGAATATTCCAGAGATAAATAAAGCGTAATTTAACTTCGCCGTCGAAAAAATATATGCCATTCCATTTCTTTTTGTTGGAGTACACGAAAGCTGCTTAATTTTTTGTAAATTTAAGGGAAAAATACGTAGTTTTCGTCCATCGACGTATACACTGGCTCGTGGCGTTTCGTTTGATTCTTCTCGCTCCAAAAGGTATAGATTCGAATAGAATGCAGTATATATGATCAACTTCACTTGCTTAAAACAAATAAACTTAGGCTTTACGTTGGAGGGAGGGTCGGTGGGTGGATATTTTTTTTTGTTGAAACTTTTTTAAGTTTTTAAAAAATTTTTTCTATCGGATCACCATGATTTGATTTTACTATTAAATAAATATTTATTAATATCTTTTACTTATATTTTTAATATTAAATAAATATTTAATACATTTTTCACTTATATATTTAATATTAAATAAATACTTACTAATATTATATCTATACCTCAATCATTTTATCTTTTACTTATTTTATCGTATAAATAAACATCCGTATTCCGACATATCCTATTTTATAAGGAAAATAAATATATAATATAATATAAAATAATTGAAATAAATGGTAGCTATTTAAATATTTTAATTGATTAAAATTATTCCAACTCTTAAAATAACACAGATAAGAGATGAATTAAGTGAAAAATCCATCAACTAAGTAATATTTTATTAGACGTCGAAATAGGAATTTAAAGAATAGGATGGCAGTCCGGCAAAACTTCTCTGGCTCAAAATAGGGAACGAGGGATGTACGTTATGTTCCACCGCCAATGAGAGAATACTAATCATCTTTTCCACCTCTTTCGCGACCCTAACAAAAGGAAATCGACGGTGGACTCGGCCGTCCATTTACCATTTTTCTTTAAAATAAGTGGGTTTTGGGTCGCTCCCGACCGGTCGTCCACATTGCTGGTCTTAACATTGCAAGTGGAAACATGTTCCTCGTCGACACACCATATGTCATGAAAATTTCCTTCCAACACAAATTGAAATCATTGACCGCTATGACCGTCTAAAAAGTTTAAACCCACCACTGCATCCATTATCCAGGTACAACCTTCGTGGTTGACGTCCTTTCCTTTTCTTTTCTTTGTCGTATAGCACTCCGCCTTCCTCCAATCCTGAGCATCCCACCTCCCCGCCAAACCCTCGAACCCAATACTAGCACAGCCACTACGTCCCTAGCTAGTCATTTTGTGTTGGCTGAGGATCCGAATTAGGAATGTCAATTTAATATTTTTCAATGGAGATCCGACTCTATTGGGGTAGATTTTACTTATCTTATTTAATAAAAAGAATGGATTTAGGTTTACTAAATTATCGTTGATTAGATCTGAATTTAAATATTAAAAATGATATCTCTAAATTTGTATATTCGATTAGGTGTAATATTTATTTTTTGTTAAATTTTATGTGATAATATATTTTTCTTTTGAAATTTTATAAATTATCTCTTATATGATGATGTGTTTGTATAGTTTAATAAATAGTGTACTTACATGATATGAAAGTATTTATTTCTTTAATTGTTTGTTGATACATATCAACAAGTTTTATATAAATTTTATCAAATACCACTTAATTATATATAAATAGGCACCTGAGATATGTTAATAAGTACTCGTTGGGGAAATGGGTACCCGATAGATAAATGGGTATGGGATAGGTTTTCCTCATTAAGTGAGGCGGGTATAGTAAATGGATTTCTAAATGAGGATAGATGTGATATTACCAAAATCCAACCTAAACCTACTCCATTGACATCCCTAGGCTCGACCGCTTCCTTCCACCTCTTATCCTCACCCTCTACCTCCCTCTAACAGGTTAAAGCTTCCTCTGCCTCAAGTGCAGCTCATGTAAATGGTGTTAGATTGTAAGTTCGACTATGCTTGGCAAAGCAGAGCTTATGGTCCTCAGTGGAGATTGTCACAGTTGATGGTGTTAGTGGTGCTCAAAGCCCTCTCTTCTCTCCCTCTTGCATGTCATCATTGACGAGCGTTCCATGAGTCATGATTGCGCTGCAGGTGATGCAGCTACTGCCCTATGTAGAGTGACTTATAGAGTGCTCTGTGGTGTTACGAGGGTCATGACTGGTGAAACACCATGACACTTTGACATCCACCTCAGCATGGAGATAAGAGGGGTTGGTGCTCAATTGTGCTTAGTGTCTTACTCCTATTTGGAGCTGCTCTTGTTGTGTTAGACGTCTTCACTTCAATCACTTGGGGTAGAGCCACCATCCCCTTACCATTGGTCGTGGACTCCATTTCCCTCTGACACCTCTTCTCAATGGTTCATTTTTAGCCTTCTCCTTCACCTCCTCCTTGGTAAAGAGATTGTTGCTTCACTTCACTCTCAAGCTGTGTTTGGTTGGAGGCTTGAGTTATCCCAAGATAGGATTAAAGTGAGATAAGTTGAAAGAGGTGTCTAGTTGGAAGCCTTGTAATGATTGAATGTTTGAAATGATCGGTATGGTGATATAATGTTAGTAAATGATATTTTAATATTATAATATGGTGTGAGTTGATATATTATATTAGAATGGATATATTTTAATATATATGGAAGTTGATGTGAGTAGGTATATTATAGTGTGAGTGAGTATTTATGTTGATGTGATATAGGAAATGATGTTAATGTGATATAGGAAATGATATGAATGTGGCGAGGGTGGAGAATTGTGAAACCTTTTTGGAGAAGCCCTTGACCCATTCCTATCCCACCTGATAACGTATTGCCAAATGCAGCCTTAAGGTTTGTTTATTATGTAGGATACAACGATTTATCGTATGTTTGGTGAGCTTTATCATCCTGGATGAAAGCTTCAAAACTCAAAATAAATTTATTCCATGGGGGGAGGTGGAATAAATTTATCTCTACTCTCGAGAGGCATCATCCTCACCCATCCCTCTAAGCACCCATATTTATCCCATGATTTTACTCATACCTTCCCAAACACCAAAATCAATTTACCTTAAATTTATCCCTCAATTTCACAGCCTACAAAATTATCCCTCAAAATTTATCCCATGAAACAACAAGCCCTTACTCAATTTCCCCCTCCTGTGATTGTTTTTTAATGGCAAAAGAATTTTTCTTTCTCTAGTTTGTCTGACACTGGACCTAAATGTCAGTTAAAGAAGATATCTATCTCAATTGGCTTTACGCTTGTTAGCTTGACTACGCAAGATGAAATTATTTACTTCTTCTGATGCATTTCACGAAAGAAGGTGCTAATGGGGTAAAGCAAGCTTTGGTTGTGTTGAACGTAGGAAGACTACGCTATCAGAATTGGTTTTGAAAACCTGTCGTTGTAGTTCGAGTAGCGAAGAAATCCGTTCAACAAATAAAATTTATGCCGAAAAATCTATAAAAAAATCCCGGGTCGAATTCAGGGAGGCTACGTCGATCAAAATTCATAATTATATATATATATATTTTTTTTCGTGTTTTTGTTTAAAGGGCAGAATAATCACAAGGAAATCATTATAGACAAGAAGAGAGAGAGAGAACATTCACTTGATATTTTAAAATATTTTTACAACTAAGAAAGCGAGAAATAATTACACTGGAAAGCAAGAAATTATTACAACTAGAAAGCAGGAAAAGTCTACTCTAGAAAGCAGTAAAAAGAATGGGATAGAAAAGTTATCTTCCTTGACGATCGCTTGAAGGACGAGCTGGACGAGCCAGACGAGACAACGCCTAGAAGATGAGGAACGAAGCGAGAAGAAGGAGGATGAAGCAGGAGGAACTGGAACGAGGCAGCATGTCGTCATCGTCGCGGGATCTGCTTCTGAAACGAGGGCGAAAACTTGGTTTTAACTCTTGAGGAGCATCCCAGGTGTGGGACAAGCTTCTCTTGAGCTTTCGAGAGGGAGAGAAGAGAAGGAAGGGATGAGAAATCTATATGGAAGGGGTCTCCTTTTATAGTTGCAAGGAGTGGGGGCATTTTGGACATTACAACTTGAAAAAATTAATTCAGGAGCTTTAGTGATGGATTTATCCATCACTAAAGGCCTGAACGTGGCCGACGTGCGCGCCGCTCGCGCGCCCCCTCGCCTCCGCGCCCTTCAACGCTCGCACAAGTTCGCGCGCTCTCAGCCGTTCGATCAAGAGATCGGACAGCTTGAAGTGCCTATGCCTGTGCCGCACGCCCGCATGCAATCACGCGTAAGAGCCGCACGTCTGATCGCGCGTAGGCGTTATCACTCGATCTCCGCCGCTGGATCTTCATCACGCGGCTCCAATCACATGCCCGTTCGCAGCGAATGCGGGCTCGAACGCGTGTCGCGCGCTCGCGTAGCATGCTCGACCGCTATGCTGAGCGTGCGTTTGTGTCGCACGGAGTGTTTAGCGCATGGCTAATCTCGGCCGTTGGATCTTCATCCAACGGTCGAGATCAAACGTTGCATGCACCTTCAGAAAAGGAGAGCATTGGAAGAACGGTGGCATGGAGGGATCTCGACCGTTGGATGGGCATCCAATGGCTGAGATTTGTCGAACGGGTGAAGAAGAAGAGATGCAGTCGGTGTTGGGCGGCTATGATGGTGCCACGTGGCACCATCTAGGCCGTCCATCTTTTGAGTGTTGTAGCTGGTGCCACGGGTGTCGGATTGGACCGATTTTCACGTCGTTAGGCTGCAATCGTCGATCCGAATTCATCTGTGCGGTCAGATTTTTCATCTGAAGTGCAGATTAACACCATCTTGGCCCTTGCTATTTAGGGTTCCTCGATCTCTATCTAATGCTACAGATGTTCAATTAAGGCGATTTTGGAGTCGTTAAACTCCAATCATCGCCCTGATCAGATCTGTATGGTTGGATCTTCAATCCAAGACCCCGATAAAAAGTCACCCTGTCCCTGACCATAAAAAGGAGACAATTACTATATAATTTATACAACTTAATCTAAATGTATGATTATGCATGTTATACACTATTTACAATGTATGATACTAATGTGACATTAAGAACATGCATTAATAGACATTTTAGGTTAATCAAATGTATGCACATCACACCCCCATGCTTATCTTTTGCTAGTCCTTAGCAAAAATTACATGTTATTTATAAAAGAATTAGGTTGGATTACTTGGGCATAAGTCATTTTCAACATTAAAAAATTTTTACTCAGGATCTAAACTTCAAAGACACAACAATGCTTGGGTATCTACCAAAATGCAGACTGCCTCAAGTCCTCGCCTTATTCAAAGAAAAATCTCCTTTTCTCTTTTTCAAGTTTTCTTTTTTTTTTTTTTGGATTTTTGAGTTTAGGGTTTAAAGAGTGGCTTTCTACGGCAACTCAACCCACCCAAGATTTGACGAGAACCCTAAGTTCTAAGCATCTTATTATGAATGTGATAGATTCGTTGATTGGCAATTAGAATGAACTTTAGGTTTCTACGCCTCTAGGTGACCTTAAAAAGGAGTTCTGCCTAAAGGTGTATCTTTACGACTGGTAGCTTTCTCTCTACTTTTATTTTTATGGGGTCAACATAAGGGTGAGTCCAGTGTATATCTCCCAGGCTTATTCTACTTCTCCGCTAATTCCTAAGTGTTTTGGAAATTTTTAGTGCATTTCTTGAGCTAGGTTCTGGACAACCGGTCGATGAGCTGTTACCACCAACAACTTGCCAGCTATACTCATGCGACGAAGTGTGGCTTATTTCTTTTGTTTTCTTTTTTTCTTTCTTTTCTCCTTTTTCTTTTTCTTTTTCTTTTCTTTTTGACTTTCTTTTCCTTTTCAAGTAGGTGGCTTCCCTGGTCTAAGATTTACCTAAAGACAGCAAGAAGAGAGTGGTCTAGTGACTGGGCTCTGGACAACCTATCAATGGGCTATTACCCACGATAACTTGCCAGCCATATCACCCTAGAAGGTTCATTAGCTACCCAATTTCCGTTAAAACTGTCGAACAACGAGTCAGTGACAAGATAGTGTGTAGATGCTTAGACTTAAAGTTCCCTCAAATCAGAGGGTGGGTTGATAAGTCGTGTACTTATCACCCACACTTATTTATTCAAATTAAAATAGAATTTAGGATGGTGAGGACTCGAAAAACAAATCCACATTTTAGTGGATACCCGGGCAGATTAAGTCCAAAGACTTAAAGGGTCTTAGTGTTCAGATCCTATTGTAATATTTCCTAAGATTGAAAAGTCTTAATGTCCAAGTATTCCTTCCTAATTCAAAAATTTTTTTTATGTATATATAAGAGAAGAAATAGAATTTACAAGAATTTCACAGAGCTAACAAAATGATTCAGAAATAAATCCACCCCCCCATGCCTAGCTGATGCAATGTACACATTGAGAATAACAGACATGAAAGGAAGGGTAGAGTACGAAAGATGTCACCTGAATATGAAGCTCGGGTCAACTCTGAGTCAAACTGTACAACTGCTGAGTTTAATGCCGTCAACTAGGCGAAGTCCAGCCAAAGAAATCACAACATGGCTAGAGCAACCGTGTCTAAGACAGGTTCTGGAATAGTATGGTCAATAACAGGCTTCAAACGTTGACCGTTGACTTTGAATGAATTACCCGTCTTTGGGTCAGAGATTTGAACAGCTCTGTTTGGAAATATCTGGTCGATAATGAACGGGCCGCTCTATTTCAACCTAAGTTTGCCGGGAAAAAGCTTAAGTCAAGAATCGAATAGCCATACCTTCTGGTTCGGCTCAAAGCTCTTGTGAGAAATCAATTGGTCATGTAGAGCTTTGGTCCAAGCCTTGTAGATCTTGGCATTCTCATACGCATCATTTCTAAGCTCCTCCAACTCAGATAGTTGGAGTTTCCTGGTCTTCCCGGCTAAACTCAGATCTAGATTACACTGCTTGATTGCCCAGAATGCCTTATATTCAATTTCTATGGGTAAATGGTATGCCTTTCCATACACCAGACGAAATGGAGACATGTTGATGGGCGTTTTATACGCCGTACAGTAGGCCCAAAGAGTGTCCTCAAGCTTTTGAGTCCAGTCTTTGCGATCAGCCCTAACCGTTTTCTGCATAATATTCTTGATCTCCCGATTGGAGATCTCGGCCTGTCCATTCGTCTGGGGATGGTAAGGTGTGGAGATTCGGTGATTAACCCCATATTTTGCTAGCAAATTACGAAACTAAGCATTAGTGAAATGAGTGCCACCATCGCTGATGATGGCCCTCAGAATCCCAAACCTACTGAAGATGTTCTTCTTGACAAAATCGATGACCACCTTGTGATCATTGGTTCGGGTGGGAATCGCCTCAATCCATTTGGACACGTAATCAATAGCGACGAGAATGTACTGATGTCCAAATGAATGGAGGAAGGGTCCCATGAAGTCGATGCCCCAAATGTCGAAGATTTTGACAGGAAGAATCAGGTTTAGGGGCATCATATCTCTCTTAGTTATGCTCCCAAGTGCCTGGCATCGGGAACATGACCTCGAGAATTCCTGGGCATCCTTGAATAAAGACGGCCAATAGAATCCAGATTGCAAAATTTTTGCAGTCGTCTTTTTCCCGAAGAAGTGTCCACCACACACAGATGCATGGCAGAACTCGAGTATACTATTGAATTCGTTCTCCGGAATGCATCAGCGAATAATTTGATCAGAGCCGATGCGGTACAGTTCAGGGTCCTCCCAAAAGTAATATTTGGCCTCAGATTTGAATCTATCCCATTGTTGCTTGGTCCAATCCTGGAGGATTTGACCAATGGGCAAATAATTAACGATGCCAGCAAACCACGAGGTTTGGACACCTGAAACTGTAAGGATGGTTTCATTCGGAAAAGTATTAGCAATTGAAATGTCTGGACGAGAAGAATCACTCAGAAGTCTCAACAGATGATCCGCCACCACATTCTGTACCCCGGATTTATCCTTGATTTCAAGATCAAATTCTTGAAACAGAAGAATCCAACGAATAGGCTGGGGTTTGGCATCCTTTTTGGCCAAGAGATGTCTCAAGGCCGAGTGGTCGATATATAAAATGATGTGAGACCCTAAAAGATAAGCCCTGAATTTCTCCAAAGCAAATACTACGGGTAGTAATTCCTTCTTAGTAACAGTGTAATTCCTCTAGGCCTCGTCTAGAGTTTTACTAGCGTGGTAGATAACAGAGGGCTTCCTATCAACTTTCTGACCCAAAGCAACCCCGATCGCATAATCAGAAGCGTCGATCATGATCTCAAAAGGGGCTGTCCAAACTGGTGGTTGCAACACCGGAGCACAAGTGACTGCCATTTTAAGAAAATCAAATGCCTTACGGCATGATTCATCGAAATCAAACAGCATTTCTTTGGTGAGAAGATTACTCAGAGGATGAGCAACCTTTGAAAAGTCCTTGATGAATCTCCTATAGAATCTCACACGACCAAGAAATGATCGAATTTGTTTAACAGATGTGGAAGGAGGAAGTTTAGCGACGGCATCAACCTTAGCTTTATCCACTTCGATTCCCCGTTCAGAGATTACATGACCCAAGACGATGCCTTCTTGTGTCATAAAATGATTTTTTTCCTAGCTAAGGACCAGTCTTGTTTTGATGCATCGTTTAAGAATCATTTCAAGATTAGCTAGACAAGAGTCAAATGATTCTCCAAAAATAGAGAAATTGTCCATGAAGACTTCCATAAACTCTTCCACCATGTTAGAGAATATGGCTAGCATACACCTTTGAAAAGTGGCAGGTGCATTGCATAAGCCGAATGGCATCCTACGGAAAGCAAAAGTTCCGTAGGGACAGGTGAAAGTAGTTTTTTCCTAATCCTCAGGATGGATAGGAACTTGGTTGTATCCTGAGTAACCATCAAGGAAACAGAAGTACTTCTGCCTGGCTAATCTTTCCAAGATTTGATCAATGAAAGGCAGAGGGAAATGATCCTTTTTCGTGGCCGTGTTCAGCTTCCTGTATTCGATACATGACGTGCTATGGACGTGTTTGTTTAAAAGGATCGTTATAGTTTGCGTTTGCAACGTCGATTAGCTATCCTAGAACGTTCATTAGCTACCCAATTTCTGTAAGAATCTCCGAGGAGTGAGTCAGTGCAAAAATGTGTGCAGATGCTTAGACTAAAAGTCCTTCTGAGTTAGAGGGCAAGTTGATAAGTCGTATACTTATCACCTTATTTTATTGGTGGATTAGAATAGATTAAGGTTGCAAGGATTTGAAGCTAAATCCATATTTTAATGGACACCAGGGCTAATTAAGCTTGAAGGCCTAAAAAGTTTAAGTGTTCAGGTTCTTTTCGTATTATTTTCCACTGTTGACAAATTTCTAATGCCTAAGTTTTTTCTTCCTAAATTCTTTTTATTTTATTTTATTTTATTCTATTCAGGCCGATTAAATGAACTCAAAATCATTCAATTTACCCCTTCCCCCCATGCTTAAGTTGGATAATGTCCTCATTGACAAATACATGGATGCAACAGGGGTTCAAAAAGATATTACCTGAGTGAAGTAAAATACCAGATCAGTCTGAATCTTCTGGGTTGCCTCCTAGGAAGCGTTGAGTTTAATGCCTCCAGCTGGGCGATGCTTCGTGTCATCCCTCAATGAGGGTGACAACCTCCTTTCGGGGAACTTGGGCGAGGAAGTGTTTCAATCTCTGACCATTGACTATGAAAGTATGCCCAGTATCCGGATCTGTGATTTCAACCACCCCATTGGAGTAGGGCTTGACTACCCTAAATGGTCATGTCCACTTGGACCTGAGCTTCCCTGGAAAGAGTTTTAATCGAGCATCAAAAAGCCAAACTTGCTGGTTAGGCTCGAAGGTCTTTCTATGGATGAGTCGGTCGTGGACGGCTTTCATTTTCTCCTTGTATATCCGACTATTCTCAAAAGCGTCCCGACGAATTTCCTCAAGCTTGGAGAGTTGGAGCATCCTCTGCACACCGGCTAATTGGGAATCCATGTTACACTACTTAATAGCCCAGTAAGCATGGTGTTCCAACTCGACAGGAAGGTGGCAAGCTTTGTCAAAGACCAGGCGATAAGGTGACATGCCTATCGAGGTCTTGAAAGCGGTCCGGTATGCCTACAGGGCATCATCCAGTCGTGCGGACCAGTCCTTCCTATCAGGTTTCACAGTCTTCTGTAGAATATTCTTGATCTGCCTGTTTGAGACCTCGGTCTACCCATTTATTTGCGGATGATACAGGGTAGCAATGCGGTGGTTAACCCCGTATTTTCTGAGTAGGGCACGGAATTGGGTGTGGATAAAATGACTTCCACCATCACTGATCATGGCCTTTGGTATTCCAAATCGGGAAACGATGTTCTGCTTAACAAAGTCCATGACAGCCTTATGATCGCATCGGCGGGTGGAGACGGCTTCAATCCATTTGGAGACATAGTCTATAGAGACTAAGATGTACTCAAAGCCATTAGATGGTGGGAAGGGACCCATAAAATCAATACCCCAAACGTCGAAGATCTCAACGATCAGAATGAGCTGGAGGGGCATCATGTCTTCTCTGGTCATGGTCTTCAGAGTCTGGCAACGAAAGCAAGTCTTAGCAAAGTTGTGTGCGTCCTTAAATAAGGAAGGCTAGTAAAATTTGGACTGCAAAATCTTTGCAGCCGTTTTCTTTCCTGAGAAGTGGCCACTGCAAGTTTGGTCGTGACAAAAAAATAGCACACTTTGAACTTCGTCCTGAGGGATACACCTCCTGATGATCTGGTCGGCACAGAGGCGAAACAGCATGGGATCATCCCAGAAATAGTACTTGGCATCAGCCAAGAACTTATCCTGTTGCTGTCTGGACCAGTTGTGCGGGGTCTGTCCAACAACTAGGTAGTTAACATAGTCGGCATGCCAAGGTAGTTTCCTATCTTGCACAGCCAGAATTTGTTCATCAGGAAAGGTGTCGGATAAAGGCAGGGAGGACCCAATGTGGTCTGGGTGGAGTCTGGATAGGTGGTCGGCCACCACATTCTTTGATCCGGCTTTGTCACAGATTTCTAGGTCAAATTCTTGCAAGAGTAGGATCCATCTAATAAGCCTAGGCTTCACATCCTTTTTAGCCAATAGATGCCAGATGGCCGAATGGTTCGTATAGATGGTCACGTGGGATCCCAGAAGGTAAGATCTGAACTTTTCGAGTCCAAAAACTATAGCGAGTAGTTCTTTCTCTGTGACCGTATAATTTCGTTGGGCCTCGTCCAACATCTTGCTTGCGTAGTAGATCACCACGATTTTCTTGTCTTGTCTCTGTCCCAGGACGGCACCTATGGCAAAGTCTGATGCATCACACATGATCTCAAAATCCTAGGACCAATCCGGGGGCTGAAGTATGGGTGCTGTGGAGACTAAGCCCTTGAGGGTGTGGTAAGCTTGAATGCAATCAGAGGTCATGTGGAATAGGGCGTCATTGGCCAGAAGGTCGGTCAAGGGTTTGGAAAGCTTGGAGAAGTCTTTGATGAACCTTCGGTAGAAGCCAACGTGTCCAAGGAACGAACAGATTTGCCGGACCGAGCTTGGCGGAGGAAGTTTGGAAATCAAATCAACTTTAGCTCGATCCACCTCAATGCCCCTATGCGATACAATGTGACCGAGGATGATTCCTTCTTGAACCATGAAATGGCTCTTTTCCCAACTTAACACCAAATTAACATTGATACATCGTTTCAGGATTTTTTCCAAGTTGCTCAAACAGTGGTCGAATGAATTCCCAAATACGGAGAAATCATCCAAAATGACCTCCAGGTATTCACCCACCATCTCTGAAAAGATGGCCAGCATGCAACGCTGAAAGGTAGTGGGTGCGTTGCATAACCCGAACGACATACGACGGAATGCAAACGTACTGTATGGGCAAGTGAATGTGGTCTTCTCTTGATCTTCAGGAGCAATTACGACTTGGTTTTATCCTGAATATCCATCCAAGAAGCAAAAATACTTCTGCCCTGCCAATCTTTCAAGAATCTGGTCGATGAATGGCAGGGGGAAATGATCTTTCTTGGTTGCTTCATTGAGTTTCCTGTAATTAATACACACTCGCCATGCGGTGGTGGTATGGGTGGGGATGGATTCGCCATGCTCATTGGTGACAACGGTGAGCCTGACTTTCTTCGGAACCACTTGAGTGGGGCTCACCCAGGGGCTATTGGAGATGGGATAGATGATAGTGGCGTCAAGCCATTTGATAATTTCCTTCTTAACGACCTCTTGCATATTTGGGTTTAACCGTCTTTGCATCTGACAGGAGGGTCGTGCCCCATCTTCCAGGTAGATCTTGTGGGTACAATAGGTGGGGCTAATTCCTCTCAAATCTGAAATAGTCCAGCCAATGGCAGCCCTATGTTCTGATAGGGTCTCTGTCAATCTAAGTTCCTGATCCTTAGTTAGGTTGGCATTGATAATTACGGGGAAGGTCTGGTTAGGTCCCAGGAAGACATACTTGAGATTCTCAGGTAGCGGCTTCAGTTCAGGTGTGGGTGGAACAATGTTTGATGGAAAGGGGAAAGGCGGGAGTTGATCAACATCAATTTCCTGGAATGGTGTTGGTTGATGATAATCAGCCCTACAAAGGTCCATGGGCATAGATGGTGATGGGTCAAAACAGTCGTTACATGATTGGTAGTCCAAGACAGAACTAAGGGTGAGGCATTCCTCGACCAATGGCTCCACGGGATCGTGTTCCTCAATACAGTCGCAATCAAAAGACTTGGTCTCCCAGAAGATATCCAATTGCATCTTCTTGTCTCCAAAGGTGATTTCCATACATCCCGTGTCACAATCAATGTTTGCCTTAGCCGTAGCTAAGAAGGGTCTACCTAGGATGATGGGTGTGTTCTGTAGTTGTTCAGGGACTTCCATGTCGAGCACCAAGAAGTCGACCGGAAAATAGAAGTCCTTGACCTGCACAATTACATCCAAGACAACATCCTTTGGGGTTTTCACAGATCTATCAGCCAAATGGATGGTAACAAGTGTGGGCGTCAACTCTCCAAATCCAAATTGGTGGTATAGGGTTGTTGGAATCAGATTGATGGAAGCACCTAAGTCCAAGAGCGCTCTATCAAATGTCATGTCCTCGATATTGCAGGACATCAAGGGTGCTCTTGGGTAAGTTCGTGTTATAACCCAGGGCAGCAAACTTCGTTTAAGACATCTGGGAAGTGGTTCAGATGTCTGGTCAGACGTCTGGAAGCCTTCCCAGACGTCTGGAATTAAATTTTTTCGGCGTACGGGTTCGCGTCTGCGCGCATGCGTGCGCAGACTGCACCCGCTGCCCTCCTTTTCTTTCCTTCCTCCCTGCAGACGTAGCTTTTTCTCTCTCTCCCCTCGGCAGCCTTCAAATACCCCTCTCCTCCCCCTCACCCTCACTCCACCGCCTTCTTCCTCTTCTTCCTGTCAGCGAGAGCATGAGCGGGCAAGGGCAGCTGCAGCGGCTGCTGTGAGTGTGTGGGGAGGAGGAGTTGCTGCGAGGTAGAGAGAGCTCGGTCGCGAGGTTGCGAGCTCGCCGGAGCAGCCAGGGCCGGCCGGCTGTTGCACAATAGGCGCGTGGTGCTGGGGAGGAGCTACTGCAGCTCAGGTAGCAGGCGGGCGCGGCACGGCCGTGCGCTATGGGCGGAGGGCGAGGAAGTCCTGATTCTGGGAAAATTTCCCAGAATTAGATGTTTGGACATACGTCCAGACGACGTAGGAGACGTCTGGAGGAAGGTCCAGACGTCTGAAAGGTACAATATTTTACCTTTCTTCTTCTTTTGCGTGTACGGCCATGCAGCCGTTCCACTGAAGTCTTCTGCATCCTTTCGTGTTGAGAACGGGCGTGTGTGTGTGCAGGACTTGTACGGGAAGGTGTAAGGGCACGCTGTCCCACACAGATCGGACGTCTGGGCACAGCACCAGACGACGGAGAGGGTCTCCAGACGTCCGGAGTGACAGTCAGACGTCTGGAAACTAAGTCCAGACGGTTCAGTGGGCTTCTAGACGTCTGAGGGACCGCGCAGATCAAGGTATGACTTGAGCTATCATTTAAGACATCTGGAAGAAGTTCCAGACGTCTGATTTTGGCAGACTTGTCATTTTTGACCCGTTTAGGGTCCGTTCGGAATCCTTTTTCCACGTTTCAAGTTTCATTCTTCTTAGATTTAGTTTCTCTACTTATTTACAGTAATTATATGCTGTTCTGAGTAGCTCCTTGTATTTAATCCTTATGTTAGGACCCCATTCCATTGCGGCTCTGGGGGTTGCGGAGGCGTGCGGGCTTTCCGATTACGCCCCCAATACTCCCGATTTTGTGGGTAGATTGGCCCTTTCAATTATTTATCAAAAATTATGCATTTGTGAAATAATTAATAGAGTTTAAGGTAGTGCATGAACCCTAGGATTAAAAAACTAGATTGAATGATAGATCCTAGGGTATTGCATGAATCCTAGGACTGGAAACTAGATTGAATGATAGATCCTAGGGTATTGCATGAATCCTAGGACTGGAAACTAGATTGAATGATAGATCCTAGGGTATGGCATGAATCCTAGGACTGGAAAACTAGCTTGAATGCATATACATTGCATTCTTGGAAAAGTAGAAAGGAAACGATAACTTCCTGTAATTGGTTAACAGTTGCCTGAATTAATAAATAATTACGGTTGGGAACATGGACTATATAAATATAAAGCTGAAATGATGAAACCTAAATTAGCTGAGTTGAAAGAGCACGAACCCTACGGAGAATTAGGAGTAGAACTCCTGGAAAGTGAATGGAATAGAATTAGGGAAGTGAGCTGGCCCTTGAGTACGGAGTACCAAGGAGAGCGACTGTCCCCCCCTGTTTAGTGCAGAGTGGAGCTAGCCGCCCCAGGGACCCAGGGTTTGGTCTGGCCACTTTGTACCGACTTTTGGCCCTCGTGTACACAGTACCGAGGAGAGCTACTAGTGTAGGGAGAGTACTAGCTACCCCACGGGCCGCGGGGTTCTGCTAGCCCTCCCACACCGACTTGTTAGGCCCACTGGGCAAACCAGGGTAGTCAGGCGAGGGTGCGTGGATTGTGGAGGGGCAAGACCCCTGTTTGGTTACTGTGGAGGGGCTGGACCCCTGTTACTGAGAGGGCTCTGCCCTATACTGGTTCCATGCTGTGCTTTGGGCACACCCGTTAACGGAAACGACTGACCGCGTGCCAATGCGGGGTAGCTACCCATGCGTTTATCGCGCGTGCCGTAGTCACCGTTACGTTTGTCAGCGACCTTGGGGTGGTTGACTGAGGGTAGGACCACCACGGGGGACTCTCCCGGCAAGGAGAGCACCACATGTTACTTCTACTTTTCGGAAAAGACTGCAATCAAGATCGTTCCCACGAGGAACATTCAATATCAAGAGAAGAATCTGAAGGATAATTCAATAATGAGTAAACGGAAAATATAAAGAAGGAAATTAAAAATATAACAGCTACTATCCACCTTACTGTTTCTTAGCTTTTAATTGTCACTCTACTCAGCGTTTCGCTGACATGTCACCTTTGTCACCTTTTGAGGACCAGGTGTTGAGCAACCAGAGCCGGCGGCTGCAGAGGGTGTTGGGCCTAGTAGAGTCCAGTAGTGTTACTTGTGTAGTACCCACTGTACTTTTCCTTCTGTTGTAGTGAGTAGTTTCTGTTACCCCTGTAGCCTTTTATTGTAAACTTCATGTTTATGTACATGTTTATTTCTTTACTGTTGTGGTGGTGTATACTGTAGTAGTTCTTTTCTTTACTGCTGTATTTTGTTACTGCTAGTTATATACATGGTGAATGTGGTTTATTTGACTGCTCTTTTGGGTTACTTTCTCGTTGGATGACTGGGTCTTGGGATCAGTCGAGTTGGTCCGATTCTCGTGTCTCGTAGGGATTCGGGAATCGGGTCGTAACAGTTCGCTTGAGCGGAAGGTTGCTTGATATCACGGAACTTACTTGCTCTAAGAGCACAACCTTCCTAGGTGCTTGAGGTCTTGGCTCACGTTTTGGTGTACAGGCATCCTTTAGGAACTTGGCGTAAGTCAGAATGTGCTTGACGGCTTCGAGGAGAGGAATATTAATCTGAACCTGCTTAAAGATCTCCAAAAGCTCCTCAGTTTCCATAACACTTTTCTTTTTCTTGATTGTCTCCAAGGCCTCGGGATATGGTGTCTGAATGTGGATAGGGTATATTTCTGGGCCCTTGGGTTTTTCCTGTGCCTCTTATGAGTCAGGTATTTCAGAGGGTGAAGTCACGGGAGGAGTCAGCCATTTGGGATCCTGGGTTTTGGTGCTGCTTCTCAAGGTTACAGCATTTGCATAGGCATTGGGACCATGGGCTGATCCTTGAGAAGACGAAGAAGAAGAGGCACCAAACCCAGGGGGTGTTTATGGGGCCAGCTGGACCATGTGAGCCTACCCGGGATTGCCTTGGAACCCTTGCGATTTGGGGCCTCTGTTAATCATGTTTCATTGGTTCAGTTGTGGCTGGGAAGGCAGGGATCCTTGTTGTTTACAGTCCAACAGCTAGATTAACTGTCCCTTCACTAAAGCCATTTCCTCCTGGTGTTTTTGGTTCATTTCAGCCATCATTTTTATCAGGGTGTCCATTTGGTTTTGTGGGGGAGGGGCCGCCCTATTCAGATTATATGGGGGTCTAACTGGTGGTCCTTGCTGATAGGGGGCGGGTTTGGCTGTTGGTTTGGCCTGGGCTGGTTCTGAAATTGAGGCGATTTTTGGTTTGTCCAAGCAAAGTTTGGGTGATTACGCCAGCCGGTGTTGTAAGTGTTGGAGAAAGGGTCAGGTTTGGAATAACCTTGGATAGCCTGTACATCTTCAAAGATAGCAGATGTCGAGGGGGAGGGAAGAGAGTAGTCAAGGGTTGAGGGAGCAAAGGTCCCTCCCTGGAACATGGTCAGGGGTTGTTCCAGGGTCATTTGGCTTAGTGGTTGGACCAGGTCAACATTGTGAGCTCCATTTGCTAGGGAGAGGGTCTATAATGGGTTCCTGGTCTGGTTCAGTAGTTCATCTATCTTTTTATCTACCAATTCCACTCGATCCAATTTCTTAGCAATGATATCCATGTCACCTGTTCCAAAATTTGCTTGTACCTCATAAATCTCACCACGGGGTTGACTGGATCGACTAAATTGGGTCATGGAGGCATTGTTGAGCAAATTTTCGCTCATAGACTTGAAGAGCTCAAACGTGCTCTCCTCGTCTTTGTTCAGGAAGTTTCCCCTGCATGAGGCATCGACGAAGTTCTGAAGGTTGCTGTCCAGATCGTGGTAGAAGATCTGGGCCAATTGCCAACTTGGTACTTCGTGGTGTGGGCATTTCCTCAATAGTTCATTAAATCTTTCCCATGCCTCATGGAACTGTTCCCCACCCTAGAGTGTAAAGGTAGTAATGGCTCTTCTGAGGGCATTAGTTTTTCCTATGGGGAAGAATTTCTTTAAGAATGAATGCCTCAGTTCTTCCCAGGTGGTGATGGGTCTTCCTAGGGTTCTAAGCCAGTGAGATGCTTTGTCTCTCAGCGAGAAGGGGAACATCTTAATCAAAATAATGTCTAGGCTAATGTTCCTAGGTTTTACAGTCCGGGCAATCCGGTCAAGATCCTCTAGGTGCTGGAAGGGGTCCTCATTTGAGCTTCCTTGGAAGTGGCTCTGAATCAGACTCGGGACGTTTGGTTTCAGCTCAAAATCATCTCCCCCTTTGGGGATCCTAAGGTGTGGCTCAATCCGAATCACAGAAGGATTGTAGAAGTCGCGAAGGGGCCTAGGTTGGTCTTGCAATGGTGGTGGATCAAGTGGTGGTTGTCCTTGCGGGCCTTGGAAAGGTGGTGGTGGTTGCCCCTGTGGGTTCTGCAACCGGTTTATGGCTTGCATGATAGTGTGGATCTGTTGCTGCTGAAGTTAGTGGTTTGCATTGATCTGGACCTGGATGATGGCCATTGGGTCTAGTGGGGGTTGCTCCTCAACCTCATCTACTCTAGGTTCGGTGGTCCGGGATAACGTCCGGTTTCAGTTATATCGTTGTAGTAAAGCCGGTTGTTACCAACGTTTCATATAAAATTTTTTACTCGGAAAAATAAAAGAGTTCCCGAGGTCGAACTCAGGGAGCAAGTTGTATTCTAGAGATATGCAAGTTCTATTACAAAAATAAAGAGAGAGAGAGAGAGAGATGAAAATTTGGCTTCTTCTTCTTTTCTTCTTTCTTCCTCTTTGTCTTTGGTTCTTCCTGTTCTTCTTCTTCTTCTTCTTCTTCTTCTTCTGCTTTCTTCAGATCTTCCCCTCGTGCTCTTCTTCTTCTGTTCTTCCTTGTTTCCTTTCTTTCTTTTTCGTCAGATCGTCTTCTTCTTCTTTTCTTGCTTCTTGCTTCTCTTCATTCCTTCTTCTTCTTTGTCTTCACCTGCCTTGACCTCTCTTTTTCTCCTTTCGCGATGGCCGTTGCTCTTCCTTCTTCTTCTTTGTCTTCACCTGCCTTGACTGCTGACCTTCCGTCGTCTGCCCCGGTGCTGAGACGACTTAACGATGCCTTCGCTACAGTGCAGCAGCTCCTTCTTCTTCAGCGGGTCTGCTTCTTCTTCTTTGGCCTGCACACTTCAGAGTTTTTTTCGTCAAGAGGCAAAAACCTACTCTACCCCCCTCCCCCGCGTATCTCTCTCTCTGAAATCACTCTTCGGAAGCTCTCCCAGAGCGCTACCGGGTAATCGGGTTCGGGTCAGGCCCGGGTCCAGGCCCACCGGCGTGCGTGGTGGGCGAGGACTGCAGGTCAGTCTAATCGGGTCGGGCCAGGTCCGCGGAGCGTGGTCACGGACGAGACCGAGTCGGGTCGGGTCGGGTGAGAGGGACCTCACCCCGTGGTAACTGAGGCAAACAGATGGTGGCACTTTTTCAATTTATGTGGGTGTGTGGCTTCAGAAGGTTCCGAGGTGGGACTATCCGCGCACCCCTTTTCTCTCACGCCTGCAGCAGGGATGGTGCTTCCAATTGCATCAGCTGTTGAGGCGCGCAACTCCAATTGAGGGCCAGGGTGTGTGCGCAAGACTCTTTCGCGCTGGCCGTGGCTCTTCAACCTGGGATATCTAGGCTTGGAGCAACCTCAAGCAAGCTTCGAGCTTCCTCGCCAATGGCGGTCAAGGCCTGGAACCTGAAATCAATAGAACGGCCTCTCGGCCAAATCAGACAGGCGGGGGACCTTCGCCGTGGCACGGCGAAGGTGGTCAGGGGGTCTGCAGGGGGCGAGATGGAGCTATCAGGTCGTCCTAGGTCAAACTGTGAGCGAGGGAGTGGGTGTGTTCGGTGGATCTGCAGAGGGTGTTTGGTGGGAAGTGGAGGGGCGGAAGAGGATCAGGGTGAGGAGGCGGAGGTTCTGCGGTGGTTGGCGAGCCGTGTGGGTCGCTGAGGTGATGGGAGCGGCTCGCCGGAGGGTGGTCGGAGGCGGAGAGGATGAGGGTGAACAGGGTCGGTAGAGGGCTTAATTGACTAAATCGAAAGCGGGGAAAGAAAGAGGAGGAGAAGGGGAGTAGGTCTAACTTAACTGCAGGGACGAAGGGGGAGGAACAGGGCGACAGTCGTATCGACTGTCGCCGGAGAAGACGATGCTCAGGGAGAGGGGCGGCGGCGAGCAGAGGGCTGGAGAGGCGCTAGCTGGGTGCGGCGTGGCGCGGGAAGAGCAGGGGAGGAAGTCTCTGCTGCTGGTAGTGCGGCAGAGCGAAGAGGTGGAGGGGGAGGAAGTCGCCGGAGCTGGTGAGCGTCTGCCGGAGAAAGAAGAGAAGAAAGCTGGGGGTTTTCTCCGTCAGATCCAGGCTGCCTTGGTCGGTGGAGCGGCGGGGGGTATTTATAGGGTTGAAGCAGGGAGGAAGGCGGAGGGAGACGACGTGTCTCCCTCGCCGGAGAATGGTCGGAATACGAACCCATACCGTCCGTGCGTTCGCACGGCCGGTATGGGGGGCTACAATGACCATGGGGGTGCTCCTGCGACGGCTGACGACGCAGGGCACCCCCGGTACACTTGCCAGGTCCTCCACCTCACCCTGCGCGGCGCCATGCTCCGCGCAAGGTCGCCGGAGCATGGTGCTGGCAGGGTTTTGCAGGAGGGACCTGTTTGCAAAGAACGAAGGAGAGTTAGGGGCCAAAATGCGAGGGTTCAAAAGTTGAGGGCCAAAGAGTAAATATATGAGGACCAAAGTGTGAAGTCGGTCAAGGAGGTTTCTTCTTAGGCTCAAGTTTTTATACATGACTAATTAGGACCTAAGGAATCTGATGGTGAATTTTATTTTCATATTAAACCTTGTTTGACCGGTCAATTTGCGCAAAAACCCAAATTAAGTTATTAATTGGGCATGGTTCTCAATGTAGGTCAAAATGGGTTTTAAAGGCCAAATTGAAGGTTCTAAACCCTAGAGATTATTTTTCTATGAATTTTAGAGGGTTTATTCTATTTTTACTTTGCCTCGAACCTTGTGAATTGAAGTGGGTTGTTTTAGGGTTACAGATTATCATTTGGTTCCTTGGAAGTGCTGTAGCCCTTGCTAGATCATCTCATCCCACTTTTATTCTTATTAAGCTGTTTTGACCTATGTTTGGGCCCTGAATTACCCTGTATGCAGATTATACTGGTAAAATTGCACTTTTACCCCTTATGACTTGTTTTCTTCTCAAACTCAGAATTCTCTGAGTTAAGCTTTTCCTTGAGATATGTAGGAGCTTTTATCCTTTGTATTGGGTCAAAATGAGCTAGTTATGGCTCATGATGAGGTTCTCATCATTCGGCCATGTTTCTAGCAAAGTTAGGTCTTCTGGATTCCCGTCCCAAAATAGACAACTCGGGATGAAGTGATCGTCTCCCGTGCAAACATTAGAGAAGAACAGGAGGGGATGCGGAGAGCGACAGATGCGAGAAGTGTATGTGCACAACCAAGAAAACAAGCCTAGTCCTTATAGTGTATTCCTTAGGGGACCTAGAAATCTCCAAAGGAGTGATTAAGTCCGTAAGCACTAGACTACCCTTCCTAAAGCTAATTTGGCCAGGTTGATTATGAGGGGATTGTAGGGAAGGTTCTTCCTGTGGCTTGCATCGCTGGTTCCGTAGACACCACAACCACGGTAGTTTGACACTTCCCCGCAACCAAGTCACCAAATTCTACTAAGGGAATGAAAGCCAAGTGCCTAGCGAACCAAACCATGCCTCTTGAGACTTAACCCAGTCTTGCCTAGGGCACGTCTACTCTGTTTTAATGGGGCTAGGACAGTGCTTGTGCTTGGGTTATGTGATAAGATGTTGATTGGGGTGGTGCCTCTTAGTTTTCTAATTCTAGTGTGTGTGCTCCTATCAAAACATGATTTTCAAGCAATGATTTTAAGATGTGGTATCTTTTAATGTTTGTCCTTACTTTTGTGTCTTTTAGGGTTGACGTGTCTTAATGTTTTCAGACAAGTTTCGAGTGGGCATGCCAAGTTTTGCACACAATTGGTGAGAGTAGATTTCTCTTAATGTGAAGAGGCTCTAAAACCCTAAAGTGCTCATCCTAGTATTCATGCAACTTCTACCAGATGAGTTGATTTTAGGGGTGAGTGGTGCGGCCCATGTCAATTCACGGTGGCTTCGCAAACACCACTCAAAAAGAAAGAAGAACATTCCAAAAAGGTTAGGTCATTAAGAATGTTAGAGTGTATATTTTTTTGTTGGGTGATGCATTGAGGATGTGGATCAGGCAATCATGTACCACGCCAATTTTTTTTATTTTACAATTTTTTAGATTTTTTTTTAGGTAAGCAAACAACCACGGGTGAAGAATTACTCACAATCGGTCCTTGCTGCGCTTACTCCATCTCTACGGTCACGAGTTGCACTGCTTCGCCGTCCAAGCGCCGAGTTCCTGCAACCATCAAGTAGAAGGAGAAAATGCATTAGATGATGTGAGCATGGATGTAAAATGGAAATGACAAAATAAATTCGTTGCCTCCCCGGCAGCGGCGCCAAAAACTGACATGCTACGGACGTGTTTGTTTAAAAGGATCGTTATAGTTTGCGCCTACGTGTAGCGCCTACGTGATAGTGTGGGTTCCCGTGTGCTATCAGGTGTCTAAGACTAGGGCAAACGGCCTTTCAATCTGGCCCGGTGGTTCCACGGTGCTCGCATTTGATTCCGTAGGTTGTGATAGTAGGTAACTTAGATCTTTAGGTCTAAGGGCACACTGTAGAGGTTAGGACTTTGATTGCCCTGATCTCTCATCCCCTTTTCCCTTCTTATCTCCCCAATTCTTCCTGCGGTAGTGCATGTTTGGGAGGAGGTCACAAAACCCTGAATTGTTTGAATTGTCTGATAATTCTAGAAGAAAAGAAGCCGAATCGTCATCCTCCTCCATGGTGGCGACCTCCCTCTATAGTTTTATTATTTCGTCGTAGTATAGTATAGAGAGGTGATTACCAGTTTAATACAATTTGTTACTCGGAAATAAAGAGTTCCCGGGGTCGAACTCAGGGAGCAAACTGTATTCTAGAGATACAAATTCTTATTACAAAAATAAAGAGAGAGAGAGAATTTGTTGGCTTTTCTTCTTTTCTCTTTGCTTCTCCTCTTCTTCCTTCTCAGATCTTCTGCTCTCTTCCTTTGTTCTTCTTCTTTATTGGCAGTGGTGATGTTCTTCTTCTTCTTTCAGCTGTTTCTGCTCGTCTCTTCCTTTTTCTTCTGCAGAGCGGTCCTGTTCTTCTTCTTCTTCTTTCTTTCTTCTTTTCCTTTCTTCAGATCTTCTTCTCGTGCTCTTCTTCTTCTACAGAGTCTTCACTTGGCCTCTCTGTGTTCCTCCTCTGCCTCGCCTTCCTTCTCCTTTTTGCCTTCAGGACGTCGTCTGATTTTCCAATCAGACGACTTAAACCGCCGCTGCTACAGTGCCGCTCGGTGCTCCTCCTTCCTTCAGCCTTCGTCTTCTTCCACGGTTCTTCTTCACCTGTGCCTGCACACTTACACAGCTTGATCAGGGGCAAAACCTACTCTACCCTCCCCCGCGTCTCTCTCTCACAGAAGCCACTCTTGGGAAAGCTCTCCCAGAGCTGCCGGGTTGCCGGGTACGGGTCGCGCCCGGGTCCAGGCCCACCGGCGTGCGTGGTGGGCGAGGAGTGCAGGTCAGTCTAAGTCGGGTCGGGCCAGGTCCGCGGGGCGTGAGCGCGGACGAGACCGGGTAACCGGGCGGGTGAAGGGGACCTCACCCCGTGTGCTGAGGCAATAAGCCTCCAGCACTTTTTCGATTTATACCGCTGCACTCCTTCAGAGCTTTCCGAGGTGGGACTAAATGTCCCACCCCAATTTCGCGCCTGCGCGGCGGAAGCAGCTGGTAATCACAGCTTTACGCGAGGCCTTCGCGTGAAGGATTCGCCTCAACTGCAGCCGAACGCTTTGCCGAAATGCCCCCGCACAGCCTGGGAGCGTGACCTGGGCGCGGCGCACCTGGGGCAGCAGGTGAAGAAGCTGCTTCGCTTCAACAATGTTGGCGGCGAGCGCGGGTACCTGCCCACAGAGAAACGGCCTTTCGGCCTAATCAGAAACGCGGAGGACCTTCGCCGTGGCACGGCGAAGGTGGTCGGGGGGTGTGCAGGCGGCGGGGCGGAGCCTAAGGGCTGCCCTAGGTCGGACTGTGGATCGGGAGATGGGTTTGTTCGGTGGAGTTGCAGAGGGTGATT
Organism: Thalassia testudinum; assembly: GCA_037157565.1. Taxonomy (NCBI): domain Eukaryota; kingdom Viridiplantae; phylum Streptophyta; class Magnoliopsida; order Alismatales; family Hydrocharitaceae; genus Thalassia; species Thalassia testudinum. The sequence goes on along the minus strand of JAZHRO010000056.1, from coordinate 87,139,973 downwards.
TGGGGGAAGTGGAAGGGCGGAGGTTGATCAGGGTGAGGAGGCGGAGGTTCTGCGGTGGTCGGCGAGCCGTGTGGGTTGCTGGAGTGATGGGAGCGGCTCGCCGGAGGATGGCCGGAGGCGGAGAAGGTGAGGGTGATTGGTCGGAATCGAGGGCGACAGTAAATGTTTAAGGTGAGGAAGAGGAAGAGGGGAGGAAGAGGAGGAGTTCTACCTACTTAGCGAGACGAGGAGGGGCCAGAGCGGGCGACAGTCGTATCGACTGTCGCCGGAGAAGAAGATGCCCGGGGGAAGGGGCGGCGGTGAGCAGAGGACCGGAGAGGCGCCAGCTGGGTGCGGCGTGGCGCGGGAAGAGCGAGGGAAAGAAGTCTCTGCTGCTGGTATTGCGGAAGAGCGAAGAGGAGGAGGAGGAAGAACCGCCGGAGCTGGTGGGTGTCTGCCGGAGTGAGAAGAGAGGAAAGTTGGGGGTTTTCTCCGTCAGATCCGAGCTGCTCAGAAGGGCGGAGCGACGGGGGTATTTATAGAGGCGGAATCAGAGAGGAGGGCGGAGGGAGACGACGTGTCTCCCTCGCCGGAGGACGCTGGAGATGGAAACCCATACCGTCCGTGCATTCGCACGGCCGGTATGGTGGGTTGCAGCGACCAGGGGGGTGTTCCTGCGACGGCTGACGACGCAGGGCACCCCCGGTTGACTTGCCAGCCCCTCCCCCTCACCCTGCGCGGCGCCATGCTCCGCGCAAGGTCGCCGGAGCATGGTGCTGGCAGGTTTTGCAGGAGGGACCTGAATGCAAAGAACGAAGGAGAGTTAGGGGCCAAAATGCGAGGGTTCAAAAGTTGAGGGCCAAAAGGTAAATAGATGAGGACCAAAATGTAAAGTTGGTCAAGAAGGTTTCTTCTTAGGCTCAAGTTTTTATACATGACTAATTAGGACCTAAGGAATCTGATGGTGAATTTCATTTCTATATTAAACCTTGTTTGACAGGTCAATTTATGCAAAAACCCAAATTAAGTTATTAATTGGGCATGGTTCTCAATGTAGGTCAAAATGGGTTCTGAAGGCCAAATTGAAGGTTCTAAACCCTAGAGATTATTTTTCTATGAATTTTAGAGGGTTTATTCTATTTTTACTTTGCCTCAAACCTCGTGAATTGAAGTGGGTTTGTTTTAGGGTTACAGATTATCATTTAGTTCCTTAGAATTGCTGTAGCCCTTGTCAGATCATCTCATCCCACTTTTATTCTTATTAGGTTGCTTTGACCTATGTTTGGACCCTGAATTACCCTGTATGCAGATTATACTGGTAAAATTGCATTTTTACCCCTTATGACTCGTTTTCTCCTTAAACTCAGAATTCTCTGAGTTAAGCCTTTCCTTGAGTTATGTAGGAGCTTTTATCCTTTGTATTAGGTCAAAATGAGCTAGTTATGGCTCACGATGAGGTTCTCATCATACCCCCATGCCTAGCTTTTGCTAGTCCCTTAGCAAAAACTTAAGGTTTCAACCCTTGTTCTAGACCATGAAGTTCTTAATAGCTTTAGATAAGTGCTTTTTCATTTGAGCTCAGATTAGGTTAGAATGCTGACCATAGGCCTAAAAGGTACTCTAGTACCAATCAAGATCCAAATCTGTCTAGCCTTAGCCTCAGTCCTTAGCAAAGGTTTTTAAGGCCCACAAGAACTAACCTAAGGTTTATTGGACTTTGTGGTTAAAGTACCCGTGCTTGAAATGATTTTAGCCCTGGCTCAGTTCGCAGTGCGTTTTGTAAGAGAGAGATAGAAAGTTATTTTGTTTGGAGAGTTTTCTCTCTCTTTTTCTTTTTAGTTCTAGCCTAGGATTGGCTTTTCAACACGGTCTGTATCAGATTCCTTGCTCCCATCATCAATCCTCAAGGGTTCCTGGCGATCGATGCTTCGAGATAGCACCGCCCATGGCAACCCCCGGAACCCTGGCTATTGAGATTTCGAGATAATCCCATCCATGGTATTCCGTGGCCGAGTCCAGACCCTGGCAATTGACACTTCGAGATAATGCTATCCATGGGATCTGAACCAGCAGAGTGCTTACATGCCCCCAGTAGGATATGTAAATATCCTAAGAGACAAGCACCGAGGAGATGATATTTTGTTACGCGTCTTCGAGGGGATTTCCAGCCTCTCCGCGCTGGGAACTCGTCCAAATCAACTTGTGTTGATCGGCCGCTCCTATTCTAGGTGTTCTTTTCAGAATTTTGCGACGCTTCTGCATGATTTTGATTTTTACGCTTACTGAACCAGGCTGTGTGTGAGTTTAGGGTGCTTAGGTTACTAAGTCCCGTAAACCAAAAATTAGTTAACGAGGCCAAATACTTCCTAAGCCTTAGACCTAATACTTCAGCTTTTCATTTTCCTCAACCTCTTGAGGAGTGTCCAGATCTTAATGGGTACTAAGAGTCTATTCAAGAATGCCTAAGGTTTGCATTCTTACTAATCTCATTGTGCACTTTTCAGTTATTTTCTTGAATGAGGTCTATAACTTAGGTTAATTCTTTAGTTCCTTACTAATGACTATCACATTTTCTCATAATTTTGTGCTCCTTTTTCATTTTGTTTCTTTTCTCCTTCTCCTTCACAAAATTTCCTTCTCCTCTTTTCCTCTTATTCTTTTTTGAAAAATTTTTTAATTTTTATGGTGTTTTTGGCATATGTGAATTTTTTGTTTGAAACCTTTTCTTACAAGTTTTTGCACTTTCATACCCCCCCATGCCTAAGATTTGCAATGTCCTCATTGTAACCTAGGGGTTTTTATTCAACTAAGTTCATACATTAGGATAGCTGTTTTGATGAGTGAATGGGTCGAGGTGACTGTTGCGGACGATTTCTAATCTCAGATGCAAGCACCTGAGGTGGAGTCGGCTGTCCTAAAGTGTGAACTTCAAGTGCAAAAAGCTGTCAGAACAAGTTTTAGGTTTTCAAAGAGAATGACGGGCTGCCTCCCGTTAAGCGCTAAATTTGATGCCTTCAACCAAGCGGGAAATGCGATGGAGAGGGGATGGTCAAATCAGTGGAGTTTTGTAAGACAAGCACCTTGATTAAGAGCCTGGTTGGTCCAACCAGGTGCTTGTTCAGATCAACAGGCTGATGATGCAGCCCAAACCCAATCAATCTGGTGGGTTGATAGATGTGGATAAAAAGGTGTGGAACCCACCATATACTATGAAGCTCAGATAGATGTGGAAGTGTAAACGCAGGGTTTGGCTGAGTCGAATCAGCCTGGTCAAAGTAGGGACTCGTAGAATAATCAGTGGTTGATGCAGGAACCCTACAGGGGTGATCAGAGAATGATAGAGCATGGTATGTAGTCTGATCAATGTTCGAAACCCGATGTGGAAATGCAATCGGCTCGGTGAGAGGTGAATCTGAATAGAAATTGAGTCCGGTTGCGGGTCGGGGTTTGGGAGAGGTTTTGATCCGTTCTGTGTGTGCGGACGAGGTGGCCATTGTGTACGAGGGCTCTTCTAGAAACAGATGATAGGTGATTTTCTGTAGAGAGTCCTCTGGGTAACTATCAAATGCCGGAAGAGTGTCTGTAGGATGAAAGGAATCGGATTCGAGAAAAAATTTGGATTCTTGGTTGTAATCACTCTTGGCATTTTCTGTTTTTGGTTCCTGAGGATCGAAAAGGAATGATTCTGTGTTATCAGTGATCTCGGGAATCAGGACCTCAGAGTCGGAGTCAGAGTCATGTGAACTGAGGTCGTAGATAGGCCTGGCGTGTTCAGGAAGGGGAATCTCTCCGCAATTATAGTCAGATCTGAAATTGTCGGAGAGTTGGCGAAAATGAGATTCATGATCATGAATTCCACCACAGCAAAAATCATCAGATGTGGAATCAGCAGCCTGACTGGGTTCTAGCCTATATGTCAATTCTGGGCTCAAAAAGATGTTCTGTTCAAGCTCTAAGCTGGTAGGATAGACCCCATTAAAACCTTGCTCATCCAACTCCTCAGTTTCTGTATCATAAATTGGCATGTTTTTTGAAAAATCGATCAGATTTCCTGAGGATGTTGGAGAAGGATATTCATCAAATAGAGGCCCGGAATCATATTCTGAAAAAATTTGATCTTTCTCATAAGGGGCCTCATAATCTTCCCAATAAGTTTCAGATCTAGGTTCTAGGCTTAGGATGTGGGTAGAATTATTAGAACCTAAGTCCGAATAACCTTCGAGGGCCACCTTATCAAAATAACGGGCGGAATTTATACCCTCAGAAGGTTCAGTTCTGATCTCATTATTGCAGGAGTTTTGAAATTCTAGGCTTGGCAATTTATGGTCTAAGTTTGGCTCATCATTGTGTTCTCCTGCAATATCCCAACCTAATTCAACATTGTCTTCTATCTGGGTTGGGATTTTACAACCACTTTGTGCCTCAATCCCGAGATCTGGGAAACTGGATTGTTCCTTAATACTGTTCCAAGATGGTTCATCCTCTGTTTCTGGTATATACGGGCATTTTTGGTTGATAATTTGTTCTACTGATTTCATCATTTCTACCCGTTTCATAAGGGCATCTTGGTGTTGTTCCCAAAGTACAGGATTTGTCAAGCATTGAAGGTATTCAGATTGGTGTAATTTTTCTATCTCAATGTATCCTGTCATGAGCATATCTCGGGTTGATCCTTTTGTAACTTCTGTCAAAAGAATTTGGGCACAGTTTATGATGAAAGCTGTGGTTGTTGGGACATCAACCTGAATGTTTTTTATTGGTGTTGAGGGTTTATATTTGATTTCATAGAATTCAAGGGCATCCTCAATCATCTTATCTTTCATGGATCTCAGATATTCAGGTTTTTTACATGGTAGTCTTGCTAGGTAATTAGGCTGCATCTTCGAATCAGGTGGTGGAATCAAGATAGAATCAGAAGTTTGAATTAATGGAAGAAGGGGACTTTGTTCAGAATCAGAGGAAAGAGGGGCTATGTGAATGATTTCTGCAAAAATAAGGGAGCCGAGGCTTAGCCTCGGAGAGAGTGAATTTCTATAGGAGGTTTCAAGGACCTCCTGCAAAATACTGAAGGACTGGATGAGATAAGCAGGTGCTGGACCCAATCAAGACACCCAAAAATGTTGGGTGACTATAGAGGTTCGAGGCAGATGGACCCCTTGATCAGAAAGATCGTCCACCTGAGAATTACCTGGGCAGCCAGAGAGGGAGAGTCCCCCGAAGACCCCTACACGGTAGAGCGTCCCCACGGGTTACAGGGTTTCCCCCACCCGACCTCTCTTGTCACTGAGATTCCAGGTAGACCAGGATGGGGATCTTGACCTCTTAAGTCTACCAATTTTACTTTAAGATCAGGGTACTTAAAGTTACACTTGATCTCTTAGGTATTTTGAGTGAGAAAGTGACCTAATTTTAAGGTTGGTTGACCCAAGGGGTCAACTTTACCTCTTGTTCCTTTGAGAGCTTTTGGGTCCTTTCTTTTTGGGTTCAAGTGTTTAGAGAGCCAATTGTTTAGGGTTTCTCTGAATAAGTATGTTCAATAAATGGTTTAGGCACACTTCTTTTGGATTTTCTCCATTCTTGATTTAAGTAGTGTGTCTCTAAAACCCTAATGTTGAATCTTAGGTTGGCTCTACTTGGTCCAGTTAGTTCTTTGTTGGGTAATTAGGGCTCAAGCAAGAATGTGTTAGCCCTAAAATACCCTTAATAGTGTGCAGGAATAATGGGTTGAAAACATGCAACCTTTTATGGTTACTAAGTATGGAAGACAGGTTAGCCCTATATTGCTTGTTCTTTTCCTCTTTAGAGTTTAGGGGTTAATAGCGAGAGGAAAAATTACCTGTCCTCGAAGTGGTTGACGTGCGGTTGCGTGTCTTCTCGATTTTCATGTATATTTTTTTTCTGCACAACAAAGGAGAGATTGTTAGCAAGGTAAAAATAGGAATTTGATTATCTCTAGAATAGCCGTTGCTCCCCGGCAACGGTGCCAAAAACTGGTGGCGACCTTCCTCTATAGTTTTATTATTTCGTCGTAGTATAGTATAGAGAGGTGATTACTAGTTTAATACAATTTGTTACTCGGAAATAAAGAGTTCCCGAGGTCGAACTCAGGGAGCAAACTGTATTCTAGAGATACAAATTCTTATTACAAAAATAAAGAGAGAGAGAGAATTTGTTGGCTTTTCTTCTTTTCTCTTTGCTTCTCCTCTTCTTCCTTCTCAGATCTTCTGCTCTCTTCCTTTGTTCTTCTTCTTTATTGGCAGTGGTGATGTTCTTCTTCTTCTTTCAGCTGTTTCTGCTCGTCTCTTCCTTTTTCTTCTGCAGAGCGGTCCTGTTCTTCTTCTTCTTCTTTCTTTCTTCTTTTCCTTTCTTCAGATCTTCTTCTCGTGCTCTTCTTCTTCTGCAGAGTCTTCACTTGGCCTCTCTGTGTTCCTCCTCTGCCTCGCCTTCCTTCTCCTTCTTTGCCTTCAGGACGTCGTCTGATTTTCCAATCAGACGACTTAAACCGCCGCTGCTACAGTGCCGCTCGGTGCTCCTCCTTCCTTCAGCCTTCGTCTTCTTCCACGGTTCTTCTTCACCTGTGCCTGCACACTTACACAGCTTGATCAGGGGCAAAACCTACTCTACCCTCCCCCGCGTCTCTCTCTCACAGAAGCCACTCTTGGGAAAGCTCTCCCAGAGCTGCCGGGTTGCCGGGTACGGGTCGCGCCCGGGTCCAGGCCTACCGGCGTGCGTGGTGGGCGAGGAGTGCAGGTCAGTCTAAGTCGGGTCGGGCCAGGTCCGCAGGGCGTGAGCGCGGACAAGACCGGGTAACCGGGCGGGTGAAGGGGACCTCACCCCGTGTGCTGAGGCAATAAGCCTCCAGCACTTTTTCGATTTATACCGCTGCGCTCCTTCAGAGCTTTCCGAGGTGGGACTAAATGTCCCACCCCAATTTCGCGCCTGCGCAGCGGAAGCAGCTGGTAATCGCAGCTTTACGCGAGGCCTTCGCATGAAGGATTCGCCTCAACTGCAGCCGAACGCTTTGCCGAAATGCCCCCGCACAGCCTGGGAGCGTGACCTGGGCGTGGCGCACCTGGGGCAGCAGGTGAAGAAGCTGCTTCGCTTCAACAATGGCGGCGACGAGCGCGGGTACCTGCCCACAGAGAAACGGCCTTTTGGCCTAATCAGAAACGCGTAGGACCTTCGCCGTGGCATGGCGAAGGTGGTCGGGGGGTGTGTAGGCGGCGGGGCGGAGCCTAAGGGCTGCCCTAGGTCGGACTGTGGATCGGGAGATGGGTTTGTTCGGTGGAGTTGCAGAGGGTGATTTGGGGGAAGTGGAAGGGCGGAGGTTGATTAGGGTGAGGAGGCGGAGGTTCTGCGGTGGTCGGCGAGCCGTGTGGGTTGCTGGAGTGATGGGAGCGGCTCGCCGGAGGATGGCCGGAGGCGGAGAAGGTGAGGGTGATTGGTCGGAATCGAGGGCGACAGTAAATGTTTAAGGTGAGGAAGAGGAAGAGGGGAGGAAGATGAGGAGTTCTACCTACTTAGCGAGACGAGGAGGGGCCGGAGCGGGCGACAGTCATATCGACTGTCGCCGGAGAAGAAGATGCCCGGGGGAAGGGGCGGCGGTGAGCAGAGGACTGGAGAGGCGCCAGCTGGGTGCGGCGTGGCGCGGGAAGAGCGAGGGAAAGAAGTCTCTGCTGCTGGTATTGCGGAAGAGCGAAGAGGAGGAGGAGGAAGAACCGCCGGAGCTGGTGGGCGTCTGCCGGAGTGAGAAGAGAGGAAAGTTGGGGGTTTTCTCCGTCAGATCCAAGCTGCTCAGAACGGCGGAGCAACGGGGTATTTATAGAGGCGGAATCAGAGAGGAGGGCGGAGGGAGACGACGTGTCTCCCTCGCCGGAGGACGCCGGAGATGGAAACCCATACCGTCCGTGCATTCGCACGGCCGGTATGGTGGGTTGCAGCGACCAGGGGGGTGTTCCTGCGACGGCTGACGACGCAGGGCACCCCCGGTTGACTTGCCAGCCCCTCCCCCTCACCCTGCGCGGCGCCATGCTCCGCGCAAGGTCGCCGGAGCATGGTGCTGGCAGGTTTTGCTGGAGGGACCTGAACGCAAAGAACGAAGGAGAGTTAGGGGCCAAAATGCGAGGGTTCAAAAGTTGAGGGCCAAAAAGTAAATAGATGAGGACCAAAATGTAAAGTTGGTCAAGAAGGTTTCTTCTTAGGCTCAAGTTTTTATACATGACTAATTAGGACCTAAGGAATCTGATGGTGAATTTCATTTCTATATTAAACCTTGTTTGACAGGTCAATTTATGCAAAAACCCAAATTAAGTTATTAATTGGGCATGGTTCTCAATGTAGGTCAAAATGGGTTCTGAAGGCCAAATTGAAGGTTCTAAACCCTAGAGATTATTTTTCTATGAATTTTAGAGGGTTTATTCTATTTTTACTTTGCCTCGAACCTCGTGAATTGAAGTGGGTTTGTTTTAGGGTTACAGATTATCATTTAGTTCCTTGGAATTGCTGTAGCCCTTGTCAGATCATCTCATCCCACTTTTATTCTTATTAGGTTGCTTTGACCTATGTTTGGACCCTGAATTACCCTGTATGCAGATTATACTGGTAAAATTGCATTTTTACCCCTTATGACTCGTTTTCTCCTTAAACTCAGAATTCTCTGAGTTAAGCCTTTCCTTGAGTTATGTAGGAGCTTTTATCCTTTGTATTAGGTCAAAATGAGCTAGTTATGGCTCACGATGAGGTTCTCATCACTCCACAAACATGGCTGCACGCCCACCCCTAAATCCTGAGGGTGGAAACCACCCTCAAATCTCACCAGGTGGTGGAGCCATGGATCCCATAACCCGCCTCCAAGCCCAAATGGAAATGTATAATGAACAGATTGAAGCCATTAGGGAAACCTTGGAGGAAATGTAGAATCCTCCTGAACGGGAGGAGCCTAGGTCTCTTAGCTCTTATCAAAATCCCGCTGCTACAGAGACCATAGGACAAATTTGAGTCCCCATGGGCGGGCACGATTTTGAACTGAAACCCAATATAATTGGCCTGATTAACTTTCACTTCCATGGTCTTGCAAGTGAAGATCCTTTTCTTCATTTGGAAGACCTAACCCGATTAGCTGAAACAGTTAAACCAAGAAACATCGGGTTATCAATTGTCCTCATGAAAATGTTCCCATTTTTATTGCAGGATAAAGCGTCTCAATGGTTACGCACCCTTGGGAGAACCATCCATTCTTGGGAAGAGATGCGAACAACATTTCTCAAGAAATTCTTCCCAATCAGGAGAACCAATGCACTTCGCCGTGCTAAACTTCCTTTACGCAACAAAACAACTAACAGTTTCATGAGACTTGGGAGAGGTATAATGACCTCCTCCGGAAATGTCCGCACCACGGTCTACCTAAGTGGCATATAGCCCAGATTTTCTATTATGGGCTAAATTAGACTTTGAAGCAGATTGCAGACGCTTCCTGCGAAGGGAATTTCATGAATAAAGGCGAGAATGGAGCATTCGAATTATTTGAAAACATGAGTGAAAACTCAATGAACAATGCCTCCATTGTCTCCTTTAATCGTACCAGCTTGCCCCGTAACATTCACGAAGTTGACACGGGACCCTCCCATTCATCCACAGATCTTAACCTTATCGCACAAAAATTGGATGAAGTCTCCGTTGTGCACAAGAAGCTGGACGAGCTTCTGGCCAATCCCGCCCGTTCTATGGCAAACACCCCCACCTCACCACTTTGTCACAATCCCAATCCTTCCAACGCAAGGCTTATCTCCAGAAACCCCGTGAGATCTTCCTTATCGAGTGTCGCACCGAGCGATTCGGTAAGTCATGTGGATCTGGCTTCTGCAAGCCAGTATTTTGACACGGAGGACCAAGCCTCCGTGTGCTCGGATGCATATTTACATGCGGACTCGTCTTCTGGCTTAGAAGACGCTTGCGCCCTGGGGAACAACCCGTTCTCTGCCACTTATAACCCAAGGTGGCGAAATCATCTGAACTTCGCATGGTCCAGTAACCCACAGCGCCAAAACCCCGCGAGTGGGTCAATGCGACCATCCGCACCCGTCATCCCAAGGGCCCAGTCTAATCCTGTGGTGAATCCGCCATCGGGTCCTTGCATACCGCAAATAGAACACGCATCGAGTCCTCTTGATAAACTGATGCAAATGATGACAGAAATGTCTAAGTGCCATGAAGAGAACATGACCTCTCTTCAGCACCAATTGGTGCAGCAGAATGCTGAGATCAGTCAACTACATATGGCGACTCGATCTCAGGGCACTCTTCCAGCCCAACCTGTTCCCAACCCACAAAATTTCATACCCAATGGTCCTCAACCACAGATACGACCTTCACAGGGGCAGGTTCATCAGATTCTACAAGCTCCGAGCATCCCACTGGGATTTCAGGCTAATCTCGCTGCAGCACCTCACCCTTATGTCCCTATTGTGAACCCTCCTCCGCCTTATGATCCCACTGGACCTGCAACGTCCAATGCGATTACTACGAGGAGCGGTAAGCAAACTGTCGATCTACCTCGACCTAATCCAGGCCCATCTTTTTCATCGCCCTCTCATTCGAGATGCACACCACATTCGCGAGAGGACGATACACCCAAATTAGTGCCAGAATCGGTCCCATTCCCTAAGGCTCTACTGAGGGAGCCAAAAGGCAAGAAAAAGGATACGCAGGCCTTTGATAACCTGCGTAATTTATTCAAGGATGTTGAAATCAAGGTACCCCTGTTAGAGGCTATCAACCACATACCTACTGTCGCCCGATTTTTCAAAACTACACTACACCCAGGTGACAGTCAAAGAAAACAAAGAATCCGGTGGTTCTCTCGCCTCATGCAAGTTGTGCTATACTGTCAAATCTACCACCGAAGTAGAAAGATTCGGGCACACCGCTTATTTCTTGTAGCATCCAAGGCTGCAATTTTAATCGTGCCCTGCTTGATCTAGGATCTTCCATCAATCTTATACCAACCATCATGCTCGAGAAATTTTCCTTAGAAAATCTGAAACCCAACCCTGTCACGTTACAATTGGCAGATCGTTATGTCAAAATACCAAAGGGTGTGGTGGAAGACGTGGTGGTTAGGGTCAACATCTCTATTTTCCTGTTGACTTTCTTATTTTGGATATGGAAGTTCCTAGCTCACTTTCTGATTGTCCGATTATCCTTGGTCGACCTTTCTTGCCCACAGCCCCCGCCTATATCGACTACGAGTCGGGCTGTATTGAGATTGCTGTTGGATCTGAGAAGCTCAAGCTTAACATCTTCAAGGCAGCCAAGAACTTTGATTGCAATTGCATTGAGGATGACACGTCTGACAAGGACATGGCCGTCAGCGCATGTATCAGACTAATTGGGACCTATTCTGACTGCTGTGGATTGCCTTTAAACACTGACGATTGCCTGACTGACACATATTGTGACATTCCCCCATCCCTCCCTTTTCCCATACCTTCTCCTGACCAGACTTCTGACGAGGTTTTCTCCACTTCCCATACCTCGTGGTCTGAGTCATATTCGGGCTACTCACCGCTGGTCCACACTCTTGAAGATCGGATTGCCCTTTCTTTCCCGCCAAATCAGGCAGAATTGCAACTCCACACTGGGACCTTGAGCCCACATACTACTCACTGGGGCTATCCTGTTTTGGATCCATCTATCCAAGATGCCCCTCTTCTTGGCCAAACTGAGGGCCAACTTCTTCCTCCTGCCTTGTTTTCTTCTAATCTGCTTGGGACACTCTCGTCCCAAGAAATGCCAGATCTTTCACCATCCACTCCCGAGCTGAAAGTGTTGCCTGACACGCTTAAGTATGTCTTCTTGGGACCAAATGAAACGCTCCCCATAATCATTAGTTCAAAATTGATCAGGGAGCAAGAGTGCAAACTAACAAAGGTCCTTATGGAACACAAGGCAACCATTGGTTGGTCCTTATTAGACTTAACTGGCATTAGCCCCTCCTGCACTCATCGTATATATACGGAGGAGGAGGCTCCACCTTCCCGCGAGATGCAGCGACAACTCAACCCTAACATTCGGGAGGTCATTAAAAAGGAAATTATTAAGTGGCTGGATGCAGGTATAATCTACCCGATCAACGATAGCCCCTGGGTGAGTCCGATTCACGTCGTGCCCAAAAAGGCGGGACTCACCATCCGTGTCAATGACAGGGGTGAATCCATCCCTACACTCACTCCTACATCTTGGAGAGTGTGTGTAGATTATAGGAAACTTAATGCTGTAACCAAGAAAGAGCACTTTCCGCTACCTTTCATTAACCAAATCCTGGAGCAGTTAGCAGGAAATAAAATTTTCTGTTTCCTGGATGGATTCTCTGGATATAACCAAGTGGCAATTGACCCCAGGGACCAAGAGAAAATCACATTTACCTGCCCCTTCGGCACCTTTGCATTTAGAAGGATGTCGTTCGGACTTTGTAACGTGCCAGCAACTTTCCAGAGATGTATGCTGGCGATATTCCATGACATGGTGGGTGACTTTCTCGAGGTTTTCATGGATGACTTTTCGATCTTTGGACCCTCTTTTGATGACTGTCTTGCCAACCTGACCCATATCCTTAGGAGATGTATTGATGTGAACCTCGTGCTTTCCTGGGAAAAAAGTCATTTTATGGTACACGAGGGAATTGTTCTCGGGCATATCATCTCCGATAGGGGTATTGATGTTGACAGAGCTAAGCTTGATGTAATTGTTGATTTACCTGTGCCTAGCTCTGTCAAACAAACCCGCTCCTTCTTGGGACACGTCGATTTCTATAGGAGATTCATCAAAGACTTCTCCAAGATTTCTAAACCTTTAACTCATCTCCTATCGACCGACGTACCCTTTGACATGGGCCCCGACTGCATAAGAGCATTCACGGAACTGCGTGATGCTGTCACCAAGGCCCATGTTCTCCAGCCACCTGATTGGTCCCTCGACTTTGAACTCATGTGTGACGCTTCCGACCTTGCAGTCGGAGCCATCCTAGGACAAAGACGCGATAGACACCCCTTCGTGGTGTACTACGCCAGTAAGACGTTGGACGAGGCCCAGCATAATTATACTACCACTGAGAACGAACTACTGGCAGTCGTCTTTGGGCTGGAGAAATTTCGCTCTTACCTTCTGGGCTCGCATGTTATTGTATTCACTGATCACGCGGCCATTCGCCATCTCATGCACAAGAGGGATGCCAAGCCTCGACTGATTCGTTGGATCCTTCTGCTCCAAGAATTTGACATTGAGATCTGCGATAAGGCCGGAGCCCAGAATGTTGTAGCTGATCATCTCTCAAGACTGGACCATGACCACATTGGACTTACCCTGCCGATTAATGAGATTTTTCCCGATGAGCACCTATTGGCAATTAATGTGGCAAGTGGACCTTGGTATGCCGACATTTCCAATTACCTTGCTTCTAGTTCCCTTCCATGTGGCTGGCCTAAAAATTAACGCGAGCGTCTCATTGCAGAAGCAAAGTATTATTTCTGGGATAATCCACTTCTTTTTCGAATAGGTGCTGATCAGATCATCCGTCGCTGTATTCCTAACAGCGAATTTCCCAGTGTGCTATCCTTCTGCCACGATCAGGCCTGCGGAGGCCATTTCTCTGGGAGGAAAACTGTAGCCAAGGTGTTGCAGTGTGGTTTCTTTTAGCCCTCCCTTCACCAGGATGCACAGAATTATGCCAAACATTGCATTAGGTGCCAGTCGTTAGGGTCAATGTCACATCGTGACATGATGCCCTTGCAAGCCATCCTAGCTGTGGAAATCTTCGACATTTGGGGAATCGATTTCATGGGTCCCTTTCCTCCTTCCAACAGCTTCGAATATATCCTCGTGGCTGTTGATTATGTTTCAAAATGGATCGAGGCTATTCCCACGCACCATTCTGACCATGTCATATCCACTCGATTTGTCAAAGACCACATTTTTACACGCTTTGGGATCCCTCGAGCCATTATCTCGGATGGAGGAAGCCATTTTACCCATGCTTCTTTTCGAGCACTTTTAAGGAAATATGGAGTCCACCATCGTATCGCATCTTCATTTCATCCTCAGACGAACGGCCAGACTGAGGTGTCGAACCGGCAAATCAAGCAAATTCTCTAGAAAATGGTTCGGCTTGACCATAAGGATTGGTCCGACAAGCTGATTGACGCACTTTGGACGTACCAGACCACCTTCAAGGCTCCCCTAGGTATGTATCCTTATAGAATCGTTTATGGGAAACCTTGTCATTTGCCCGTGGAGTTGGAGCACTGCGCTTATTGGGCGCTTCGCCAATGTAACCTCGACCCTGACCTGTGTGGTCGAGAAAGGAAACTCCAACTCCAAGAGCCGGAAGAGCTCCGTCGTGAAGCCTATGATTCTGCCTTAACTTTCAAGCAACAAACTAAGGCTTTTCACGATAGCCGTATTTGGCGGAAGGAATTTGAGTCATCTCAGCAAGTTTGGCTTTCTAATGCCCGGCTCAAATTCTTTCCTGGGAAATTGAAGTCCAAATGGACTGGTCCCCTCCTGGTCTCAAGACCATTTCCCAACGAGCATAAATTGAAGATCCCAAATCTGGGCATAAATTTACGGTCAATGGGTATCATTTAAAACCTTATCTTACTCATGAACCTGCCCCCGTTGGAGAAACTGTTGCCCTGCTGGAGGGTAACTAATGTCGTGCCTCATTCTGAGTCCAGCAGGGGATGTTAAATTCAACGCTCGTTGGGAGGCACCCCAGCAGCACTCCTCCACTATCACATACACTTCACTTCGCACCTTTTCACTTCACCTCCCACCATCCACCCACCCTACCACCCTGCTATATACCCTGCACCTCAACTCTCACTCCCCGATCTTTGGACCTTCCTCTACCCTGCATGCATATGAGGAGATAGCATCATTTGGCATGGGGGGGTGGATAGGCATCCATAGGATCTGGGTATTATATGGTATCATGCAGCTTCCATCCATCTATTAATATGTACATAGAAACAAAAAAAAAAGGGTGTTTAGTAATGATCTGAAGGCTGAAACAAAAATACAATAAGTGTTTATGGATATTCAACCACTGTTTTGAAGACTTTCCAGGCCACAGAAGCTTGATTCGCTCAGGCTCGGCTTAATTCACTTGAGCATTAACAAGATATATCAGAATCTCTCCTAACTAAGGACGTATTCTTGTACCTGAGACATCAGTACAGGATCCGTTGGTTTGCTTCTACTCGAGAGCCTAAGTAATCTTGGTTCACACTACACATATCAAGAAAGACCAGGTGAACATAAGATCCAACCCTAGTGTTCATTAGGTAAGGTGGAGTCCTTACTTGTGCGCGCACGTAGAGTTTTTATCCCAGGCTTTAGTCTTGTGTCTAGGAGAAACTCTTTCCACCAAAAAGGAACTCTCCCACCAAAAGAAAAGTGTGCTCCTCCAAATAAAGTTGTAAGAGATACACTGACACTTGTTTTAAAAAAAAAAAAATTGTGCAAATAAGTCAGTATATCTCGCAAATGTCTGTAATGTCTTCTCCCTAAAAAGCTTTTCAAGGCAAGTTACAAATACCCTGTTTCTACCATATAGTCTTTGAGCCACAAATGTAATAAAATGGGAGTTGAGTTTTCCGTCATCTTTTTAAGGGTCAATCCGAAGACAAGAGCTGAAACTGGGACCAACCTGCACTTAAAGATTCGTGAAACCCTGGGCTTGAGTCTTAATGTTTATCTGGTCAGTCTGGATCCTTCACTATGAAAAAGCCATAATCTCTTGAGTTCTCGAGTACAACAAAAACCTTCTGAGTCCTGGAAATCGTACTTAAGGTTTAAATATCAAGAGTCCAGGTTAGTCGAGAGATGGTCTATGTCACATAAGACTTAAAGTACTGGTAGTCTTCTCTGCAATTGGTTCTCACAATATCCAACAAATAAACACACCCATGTCGCCTCAGAAGAAAATCTTCAGCTTAAGATCATTTCTAAATACAATACAAAATGTTTTGCTAGGGACTAGCAAAAGATAGGCATGGGGGTATGATTGCACAGCAAAAATACACCAATAAATATGTCATCTTGTGTTATTTTCTAACACTGCCATTGCATATTAGGTAGCTATAGTTGCATTTGTAAAAAGACACTTGCATGCATTTATTTGAGAGGGGAGGACAATGCGAATAATTGGCCATGTAATTAACATCTTCATCAAGGGTTGCATCGCAATTTCACCTTCTTCATATTTTTATTTTGACTTTGAATTTCTTCTCCATCGCGCGGCTCAAGGCATGGGCATGCACATCTTCGCGCCATTCCTCTACCTGCAGCATGGCGGGACTTGCTCTGCCAGTAGCATGGCGGGGGGGTTGCATCTTCTTCTTTAAAAGCCCTTCCCTCTCCCTTGCGCAAGAGGAGCCTGGAACACACACCACCACAGACACCCTTCCTCCAGGCCATCGTCCTTCCCTCTCCCTCTCCATACGCAGTCTCTCTTCACATAGAAGAGACACACTGCAGGCAGGAGCAAGCTTATAGTGTTCCCACGACCACCACTGTGAGTTCCACCACCGCCCAGCTCCTTCGTGAGCAGGTGGGCGTGGTGGTTTCGTCCTCTATTTTCACCGCTGAACACCATCGCCATTGTCAGAAGCTCCAAGCTCCCGAGCTCCAGCAGCAGCGCAGCGGCCTCCAGCAGCTGCGCAGGCCACCGCTCACATGCCTGCGGCATCCGCAGGCTCTCTCCGCCCACGCAGGCGCCTTCCAGCTCGCCCGCGCATGCAGAACCGACCGCAACCGGTTGTCCATTCCGCGCGGCACTGTAGCTACTGTTCACGCCTCTCAGCGCGACACTGTAGCTACAGTGCGATGACCAGGTTGTTCCTCACTTATCCGGTCACCACACGCTCTCTCTCCTCCTCACGACCGCCTCCAGCTAGTTACGTGTGCCCACGCCCGGGTCTGCGCCCACGCCCGTCTGCGCCCGCTCCCGCTCTCACCCGCAGCGCAGTGCACAGCGCTACGTAGTGCGCTGCGTTGTGCTCTCTCCTACACTCTCGCACCCACCTGCGCACGACAACAGCACGCACATTCCCTCTGCGCTTGCACCCGCGTCAGCACCCTTGTGAGATCAGACGACACCTGCCCCCACCAGACGTCTTAACTAGCCCGCTCCCTCTCACAGCCACCCGCCAGCGACACCACACACACACACACACACTCACACACTCACTTATACACACCTATACATACTTATACATATATATATTTACCCTAAACCCATACATTTATATATATATATATATATTTATTTATTTATTTATTTATTTATTTATAAATATATACATATATACATACATATATGCATATATATCTATAGTTAAATATATATATACACATATTCACATACATATATTACTATATATATATATATATAGTTAAATATATATACATATTTATCTAGTTATATATATATATATATATACACACCTATGTAGTTACAACCCTATCTATATATATATATATATACATATATACATACATATCACATACCTGTATCCATACGCACTAGTCACCCCACCACGTGTTATATCATGGGAATATCTGTACCAGTTGCTGATATTCCCCGATACCCGCGTAAAGAAAGCGCCTCCGCACACACTCCCACACATCCATCCTACACTCAACGTGGCACTTCGTCTTGTTGGTTGTCTTTCTAGACGTGGACCAATTCGACACTATGCTACACACCATTTCCACTTCCAACCCCACCCTATATATATATATATATATATATAAACTATATTTATTTCTCTACAAGCAACCTATCTTGTTTTTATTTCTCTTTTGTTTCCTTCTATTTAAAAGATTAAAAAAAGAGTATAAGAGAAAAGATAATCCTTGTCTTGCAGGTACTCGATCTTGCAAATAGCAGGGCCAGTTCTTTTGGAAACCCTAAGTTGGCTCAAAGCCAAGGACCTGATTTTGAGGGTGTGCCTCAAGGACAAAAATTATCAACAAAAAAATCTTAAATAAAAAAAAACCAAAAACATAATAAACACACGGAAAGGCATAGAAACTTCTTCACCTTTAATCCCCGCCTCCCTGAGATCGACCCTGGGCCTAAAAGTGACCAAGATAAAATTAAGTAGGCCAGGTAAAAAAAAAAAATTGTGAAAGATGGTTAAGCTCGATTTAGGTTAACCACTATACTCACTTCAACGATAATTTCACCATATTAACACAACATATTCGAGTTCTACCCAGGGGCTTGATTGCTCGGATTCAGGATATTTTATGGGTTGGGTACAGGTTGAGATGGTAGAGATCCAGGTTGACGAGAATTAGCTATGAGCCCAATTTGCAAGTTGTCCAGCAAGGTTTTCATTTGCTGCATAAGCTGGAGCATATATCCTTACATCTCTACCATTTGTCAGTTCAAATCAGCCTGCCCTACGAATTGACGGGCATTCCAAGCTGGCTGATTGACCTGATTCGAGGGAAACTAAGTATAAACATGACCCTGACCCATTGGTTGTTGCAGAGCATAGTTGCTGGGTCAGAATTGGGTCTACTGCCCCAGGTTTTTCCAGGAGAAGTTAGGGTGGTTTCTCCAACCCAGATTATAAGCATTGGAGTAAGGGTTGGATCTAACATTCTCCTGTACAACACAAACATCTTCATACGGTGAGGATGGAGAGGAAGAAAGGGAAGGATCAGAGAAACTGGGACCAAAGGCCCCAGTTTGGAACCCGTGGGGTTCCGAATAATGCTAGCTCGCAGGTTAAGCCGCATCAAGTTGATTCACGAACTCCTGTCCAGAAGGAGCTTGCGATGAATGGAATCCCGAATTCTGGTATTGAGTGGATCGAGAGTTGTTCATTGAGTTTCCAACCATCCACTCCTCCATTCTCTTAGCAACCAAGTCCACCTTATTTAGTTTATTACAAATCAATTCCATATCGAATGAATGAGAGTCGTAGACTTCATTAACATTCGATCTGGGCTGCTGGGACCGGTTAAAAGTATCCATAGAGGCATGATTGATCAAATTCTCGCTCATCTCTCAAACAAATCATGTGCACTATCTACGTCTTTGTTGAGGAAATTGCCTCTGCAAGAAGCATCCACGTGATTTTTGAGTTGTTCGGTCAACTCATGGTAGAAAATCTGCACGAGTTGCCATTTCGGCACCTTGTGGTGTGGACACCTCTGCAATAGGTCCAGGAATCACTCCCAGGCAACATGAAACTGCTCCCCCGACCGTTGGGTAAAACTAGTAATTGCCCATCTCAAAGCATTGGTACTTCCGACAGGGAATAATTTCTCCAGAAAGGTCGATTTCAACTCATTCCAAGTTGCAATTGATCTTCCTATAGTCCTATACCAATGAGCGGCTTTATCCCTAAGAGAGTGGGGGAAGAGCCTCATGATCATTTGCTCCTCATTCATGTTTCACACCTTGGTGGTTTAGACCAAAGTGGTCAGTCCTCCAAGTGCTGAAACGGGTCTTCAAAGCCAAGCTCATGGAAATGCTTGATCAGGCTTAGCACCTGGGGCTTGATTTCTACGTCTCCGGCAGGAATCTGGACATCGGGACATTCCCCGTAATTTGAAGGATCATAAAAATCCTTCAAGGGTTGAGCGCCCTGCATTCTCTAGAACCATTCTTGCATTCTCTGCATTTGTTCCAGCTGCCTTCGAAATACCTCCTATGGATCCTGGGGCAGAGGAGGCTGTTGATAGACCATGGGATCAATTTGGCCAAAATCTAATCTACACCTCCTAGAATACTCTAGTGGCCCTTCCAATCGAGGATTCAATGACCTTCTTCCCAGCATAAACTAGGAAGAGGTCGGAAGGACTAGGGATAAGAACCTTTCAACACAACAAAACAAGCCAGTCCTTAAGTGGGGTAGCCTAAGGATCTACAGACTCTCAGAACCCGCTTTAAGATTATAAACGATTTACTCTACTTGTATCTGCTCAATCCAACCAGTTAAAAGGAGGGACTAGGGAAAAGGTTCTTCCTTCGGCTTGCGCATCTGGTTCCTAATGTACCCCCCAACCACGGTCGTTTGACGCTACTCCCCTAGCTAGACATTAGATTGATCAATACAAGTAGGTTAATCGTAAACAATCTCATACTAGGCCTCGAAGAGAGAATCAGTCCTTAAGACCAACGTCTACTCGATTTTATTGAGGCTTGGGATTGTAATGCTTATGGAATGTGGTGGGCCCTTAAAATGGGTTGTGCCCTTAATGATCAATTGAGTATGTGTAAGTGCGTGCACAACCAGGGCTTTCAAGCAAGAGTATTTGTGATGAGTAGATTTTAATGTTCAAATCTTGCTTAAGTATCTTTTAGGGTTTAGAATTAGGTTGAATTCAATCAAGTTTGAGGCAAACAAGGTTTTCAAGCACGAGTGAAGACTGCTTTCCTTTTAAAATCAGAAATAAAGTGGAGTGCCTGGTATGAACCTAGATTGAAAACCCTAAGAGGAATCTACTTGGTGAGTTGGTTTTAGGTTGAGTGGTGCGGCCTAAACAACTCAAACAATTGGTCACAATTGCACCACTGAGTTAGGCACACAAAAATGATTAACCTAGAATGATTTCTACTCTTTTATGTGCTGATTTGTGTATCGGTTCCACAGGTCAGAATTCGGTTGAGTAGGAAAAATCAATTAGGTTAAGTGCCTTGAATGTGATGTGTGTTGTGTGTATGTTGAATAACCCTACAAAAATATCTTTTTTTTTTATATATATGCAAAGGTGAAATGAATGTGAGTAGAAATCCAAACAACCAAATTAATCCTAGAATTTATGCAAACACCTAGGTTAATTGGAACTTGAATTTAATGTGATGAAATGAAATCTATGGAGGGGGAAGAATGGGGAGCACTTACAGTCGTCTTTAACTGCATTTTACTCCAATATACCGCTTGACGATTCCCTGATAGAGGTATCTGCAAAATAATAGACACGAGATAAAGCAAGTTAGAAGATAGTAAAGTACGTGAAATGAGAAAAGAAGATCGGAAAATCATTGCCTCACCGGCAATTGCGCCAAAATGTTGAACGTCGGAAGACTACGCTATCGGAATTGATTTTGAAAACCTATCGTTGTAGTTCGAGTAGCGAAGAAATTCGTTCAACAAATAAAATTTATACCGAAAAATCTATAAAGAAATCTCAGGTCAAACTCTAGGAGGCTACGTCGATCAAAATTTGCAATTATATATATATATTTGTGTTTTTGTTTAAAGGGAGGTACAATCACAAGGAAATCAGTATAGACAAGAGAGAGAGAGAGAACATTCACTTGATATTACAAAATATTTTTACAACTAAGAAAGCGAGAAATGATTACACTAGAAAGCGAGAGATTATTACAACTAGAAATCAGGAAAAGTCTACTCTAGAAAGCAGTAAAAAGAATGGAAAAGAGAAGTTATCCTCCTCGACGATCGCTTGGAGGACAAGCCAGACGAGGCAACGCCTGGAAGACGAGGAATGGAGTAGGAAGAAGGAGGACGAAGCAGAAGGAACGAGAACGAGGCAGCACGTCATCGTCATCGCAGGATCCGCTTCCAGAATGGGGGTGAAAACTTGGTTTTAGCTCTTAAGGAGCATCCCGGGTGTGGGACAAGCTTCTCTTGAGCTTTGGAGAGGGAGAAAAGAGAAGGGATGACAAATCCGTATGGAAGGGGTCTCCTTTTATAGTTGTAAAGAGTAGGGGCATTTTGGACATTACAACTTGAAAAATATTAATTCAGGACCTTTAGTGATGGATTTATCCATCACTAAAGGCCTAAACATGGCCGACGTGCACGCCGCTCATGCGCCCCCTCGCCTCCACGCCCTTCAACACTTGCGCACGTTCACGTGCTCTCAGCCGTCCGATCAAGAGATCGAACGGCTTAAAGTCCCTACGCCCACGCTGCGCGTCCGCTTGCGATCACGCGTAAGCGCCGCACATCTGATCGCGCGTGGGTCCTATCGCTTAATCTCCGCCACTGGATCTTCATCGTGCAGCTCCAATCGCGCGCCCGCTTGTAGCGAATGCGGGCTTGAACATGCGTTGCGCGCTCGCGTAGCGTGCTCGACCGCTTCACTGAGCGTGCGTTTGTGTCACACGGAGTGTTTAGCGCACGGCCGATCTCGACCGTTGGATCTTCATCCAACAATCGAGATCAAATGTTGCATGCGCCTTCATAAGAGGAGAGCGTTGGAAGAGCGGTGGCGTGGCGCGATCTCGGCCGTTGGATGGGCATCCAACGACCGAGATTTTTCGAGCGGGTGAAGAAGAAGAGCTGCGGTTGGTGCTGGGTAGCTATGATGGCGCCACGTGGCACCATCTAGGCCGTCCATCTTCTGAGTGTTGTAGATGGTGCCATGGGTGTCGGATTGAACCGAATTTCGCACTGTTAGGCTGCGATCATCGATCCGAACCCATCCGTGCGGTTGGATTTGTTGTCTAAAGTGCAAATTAACACCATCTTGGCCCTTGCTCTTTAGAGTTCCTCGGTCTCTATCTGGTGTTACGGATGTCCAATTAGGGCGATTTTGGAGTCGTTGAACTCCAATTATCACCCTGATCAAATCCATACGGTTGAATCTTCGATCCGAGGCCCCGATAAAAGGTCGCCCTATCCCTGACCATAAAAAAGAGACAATTACTATACAATTTATACAACTTAATTTAAATGCATGATTATGCATGTTATGCACTATTACAATGTATGATACTAATGTGACACTAAGAACATGTAACGAACGCGTGCACCAGACGCCTTTTAAGACGTCTGGGATGTAGCCCAGACGTCGAACCAGACGTCTGGGATCACATCCAGACATCTGACCAGACTTCCGGGATCGTTTCCAGACGTCTGTAGAACAGTTATGTTCGCACGGGAGATTCGTCTGCGCGCCTGTGCGCGCAGACCTGCGATTCCTCTCTCTCTCTCTTTGCGGCTGCAGGCGCGCTGCGACCACCTTCTCTCTCCTCCTCGCGCGGCCTTAAAAGGGCGCGCCTCCCCTCCCGTCTCCACCGTCTCCTCCTTCTTCTCCTTCCTGTGCGCGAGAGCGAGCGAACGCGAGGGCGGCAACGGCAGCCGCAGTGAGCGCGGAGGAGGTGCGGCGTGCGAGGGCGGGGCTCTGCCGTGAGGGCGAGCTCGCCGGAGCGGCTTGGCCGGCCGGCGAAGGGCGCAGGGGGCGCGGAGCGACGCGGAGAGGGACCTGCTGCGGGCTGAGCAGCAGACGCGCGAGGTGCGACGCGGGCGGCGTCGCGAGCGGAGGCCGAGCAGGGTTCTGATTCTGGAAAAATTTCCAGAATCAGACGTCTGGGTTGATAGCCAGACGGCAAGGTCGACGTCTGTAAGATCATACAGACGTCTGAAAGGTGAGTTTCCGCTTTCTTCTTCCTTCTTCTCGACTGACCGTACTGAGGGAGGGGGGTTGGCTGTGCGCAGGTTCGCTGATTCGCCATCCTTTGCGAATCAGACGTCTGGAAGTTGTACCAGACGGTGGGAGTGACCTCCAGACGTCCGGAGTTACCATCGAACGTCTGGGATCTAGGAAAGACATCCCTGCAGACTTCTGGACGTCTGGGAAACCACGCTAAACAGGTAATTCTCTGATCCACCATTTAAGACGTCTGGAGGGAGTTCCAGACGTCTGATTTTGCACAGTATCGTCTTTTTCGACCCGTTTACGGCCTGTTCGGGCTCCGTTTTCCGCGATTCAAGTTGCGTTCTTTTCAGAATTAATTCCTCTGCTCGTCTACAGTAGCTATACACTGTTTTGAGACACTCCTTGTGTTTGATCCTTGTGATAGGACCTCGTTCGGTTGCAGTCTTGAGAGTCGCGGAGGCACGCGGGATTCCCGATCACGCCCCCATTACTCCCGTTGTACCTGGTAGAGTGGCTTTAAGTATTAATAAAATCTGTTAAAGTATGGAACCATAACTAGAACCTAGGGCATTGCATGAATCCTAGGAATGAGAAATATATGGAATGATAGCTCCTAGGTGTTGCATGAATCCTAGGGCCGGAAAACTAGATTGTATGATAGATCCTAGGATATGGCATGAATCCTAGGATGGAAAAACTAGTGGAATGTATATTACTGCAGTCTTGGAAAAATGGAAAGGAATATAAAGCTGCCTGTAATTTGAATTAACAGCTGCCTGTTATGAATAAAGAAACATGTTTGAGATCATGGATTTTGAGAACGTGAATCTGGAAGGTGAAACATATGATGTTCTGAGATAAAGAGCTAGAACCCTACGGGGAATTAGGAGTGGAACTCCTGGAAAGAAAAAGGAATGGAACTGAGATGTAGTTTGTACTGTCCCTTGGGTACGCAGTACCAAGGGAAGTACCTGTACCTGTTTAGTGCAGAGTGGGGCCAGCCGCCCCAGGGACCCGGGGTTAGGATTGGCCGCTCTGTACCGACTTGTTGGCCCTCGTGTACGTAGTACCGAGGAGAGCTACTAGTGTTAGGAGAGTACTAGCTACCCCACGGGCCCCGGGGTTCTGCTAGCCTCCTTCACCGACTTGTTAGGCCCACTAGGGCAAACCAGGGTAGTCAGGCGAGGGTGCGCGGACTGTGGAGGGCAAGGCCCCGGTTTGGTTACTGTGGAGGGGTTGGACCCCTGTTACTGAGAGGGCTCTGCCCTGGTTCCATGCTGTGCTTTGGGCGCACCCGTTAACGGAAACGACTGACCGCGTGCCAGTGCAGGCTAGCTACCTGTGCATTTATCGCGTGTGCCGTAGTCACCGTTACGTCTGTCAGTGACCTTGGGGTGGTTGACTGAGGGTAGGATCACCACGGGGGACTCTCCCGGCCAGGAGAGCACCACGTGCTACTTCTACTTTTGGAAAAGACTGCAATCAAGATCGTTCCCACGAGGACATTCGAGATCAAGTAAAGGATCTGAGAAATAAATGAAATAGTGAGAAAAATTGAAAGATGTGAATAAAGGAAGTAATAGAACATAACAGCTACTGTACACTCTACTGTTGCCTTTAGTTAGTTTGCCACTCTACTCAGCGTTTTGCTGACGTGTTACACTCGTTACCTTTTTCAGGACCAGGTGTTGAGCAGCCAGGGTCGGCAGCTGCAGAGGACGCTGGGCCTAGTAGGGCCCAGTAGAGTTACCACAGCCTTTTGTACCTCTTTTGTTTCTGTTCTAGTGAGTAGTTTTGTTTCCGCTGTACCTTCTTTACCTGCAGTTTCTGTTATATGATAAATGCTGTTTTACTGTTGTGGTGGTACCTACTGTAGTAGTTTCTTTCCTTACTGCTGTACTTTCTTACTGTTAGTTATATTCATGCTGAATGTGGTTTATTTTACTGTCTTTTGGTTACTTCCTCGTTGGACGACTAGGTCTTGGGATTAGTCGAGTCGGTCCGGTTCTTGTGTCTCGTAGGGACTCGGGAACCGGGTCGTTACAAGATGGTATCAGAGCAAGGTCGTCCCGAGAAGTGAATCAACTGACCGGAAAATAACCAATTCACATGTTTATAGCTAGAGTAGCCACCACAACATATCTCTTGACATGGGCTCTTAGAAGTTTTGTTAGGTACCGTTTGTTTTGACGCTTTTCATTTTGTTTCGCATCTCCATTGTAGGAGATGCCGCGTCGTGAAGCTAGGAGGGTGGGCCACAGGCGCGGCCGAGGTCAGGGCCCGGGGGACAGATGTGTCGGGCTTGGAATACATACTACCCCTCCTCTTCTCCTGAGTATACCGTCTCGGGACCTCGTCCAACTGATTCGAGAGGTGGTTCGAGAAGAATTTCAGCTTCCACCCACGTCGCCACCCCCTCCCCCTTCCGAGCGTACGATAGGGGAGTTAGTGGTGGAACGAGATTTCCGCCGCCACACCAGGCGTGTTAGGAGAACTCAACAGAGACACGTGGCGTCCGCAGGAGAGCCGTCACGTTGTGCAGAGCCATCAGTGGCCTTTGGGGGCCCTCGACAGGGGCCAGTCGCCAGCACCGGACCCCCGCCTAGCCGACAGCAGGGACTCACTGAGGGCGGGAGTCGGGTTCCCCTCTGCTACCAGTGTGGCCAGTCGGGCCACGTCAGGAGGGACTGCCCATCTAGGGCAGGAGGTCAGCAGATACTTCCCGTGCAGAGCACTGGAGGGCGCGCAGGAGGCCACGGTCCCCAGGCACGAGGAGGAGGACAGCAGTCGCGAGGAGGGTACCGGCCAGCACCTACCCGTCCGACGCAGAGTGTGGCTGCTTCGTCCGCACCTAGGGCTGAGGGGCGTATCAACGCCCTAACACACAGGGACGCCGGAGCTTCGGGATCCGTGGTAGCAGGTATGGTTTCAGTTTCTGGCAGACTCGTTTACACACTTTTCGATTCCGGCGCTATGCACTCGTTTGTCGCAGCCAGTTTCGCAGTTAGTTTGGACCAGGATTATACACTGTTAGAGAATCCATTCGTAATCAGAGGTCCGAGTGGTCAGCTGTTCGTAGCTGAGGAGGTGTACACGGGTTGCGGGGTCAGCATCGGGGGACATAGCCTGCCAGCTGACCTGACCATGATACAGATGGAGGACTTTGGAGTGATTCTGGGGATGGATTGGCTGTCCGCTTACCACGCCTTGGTAGACTGTTTTGAGAGGAAGATTGTCTTCTCCATTCCGGAGTTGCCTTCTTTCGAGTTTCACGGGCAGCCAGTGGACGGAGGTTTCAGGTGCATTTCGGCACTTCGGGCGGTGAGACTTTTGAGCTAGGGGTGTGAGGGCTTCCTAGCTTGTGTGGTGGCAGAGCACAGCCCCGTGGCAGACTTCCAAAGCATCCCGGTGGTCAGAGAGTACCCCGACGTGTTTCCAGACGAGTTACCAGGACTACCGCCCGAGCGTGAGATCGAGTTTGAGATCTCACTAGTACCAGGGACCAGCCCCATCTCCACCGCGCCATACAGAATGGCACCGCTTGAGCTGCGAGAGCTCAAGTCCCAGTTGCAGGACCTTTTGGAGAAAGGTTTCGTGAGGCCCAGTGCGTCTCCCTGGGGAGCCCCGGTACTGTTTGTGAAGAAGAAGGATGGGACCCTACGCCTTTGTGTGGACTACCGACAGCTGAATAGGGTCACCATCAAGAACAGATATCCGCTGCCGAGGATCGACGATTTGTTTGACCAGTTGCGGGGTGCCACGGTGTTTTCCAAGATCGACTTGAGGTCTGGATACCACCAGTTGAGGATCAGGGAGACCGACGTCTCCAAGACAGCTTTCCGCACCCGGTACGGACACTACGAGTTTTTGGTCATGCCGTTTGGGCTGACCAATGCCCCCGCTGCTTTCATGGACCTGATGAACCGGGTGTTTAGACCGTACTTGGACCAGTTTGTGGTGGTTTTCATAGATGATGTACTCATCTATTCTAGAGATCGGACGCAGCACGGACAGCACTTGCGGATGGTTCTGGACACTCTGAGACGACGCAGGCTGTACGCCAAATACAGCAACTGCGAGTTCTGGTTGAGGGAGGTGACCTTTTTGGGTCATGTGATCTCTGGAGACGGCCTGGCGGTGGACCCCGCCAAGGTCGAGGCAGTGCTCAGGTGGGAGAGACCGCGTTCAGTCACTGAGATTCGCAGTTTCCTGGGACTGGCAGGTTACTACAGACGGTTCATCAGAGGATTTTCACATATTGCGCGTCCTATGACACAGTTGACCCGGAAGGATGTGCCTTTCGCTTGGACAGACGCCTGTGAGGCGTGTTTTCTGGAGCTGAAGGAGAGGTTGACCTCGGCTCCCGTGCTCACCATCCCTGACAGTAGTGGCGGGTTCGTTGCGTACATGGACGCTTCCTTGCAGGGGTTAGGAGGTGTGCTCATGCAGAGGGGTCATGTTGTCGCTTACGCTTCGCGGCAACTGAAGCCCCATGAGCATACCTACCCTACCCACGATCTAGAGTTGGCAGCTGTTGTCTTCGCGCTGAAGACATGGAGGCACTACTTGTACGGTGAGACCTTCGAGATTTTTACAGATCACAAGAGCCTCAGATATCTTTTTGACCAGAAGGAGCTCAACTTGAGACAGAGACGTTGGTTGGAGCTCCTGAAGGACTACGACTGCAGCATCTCCTACCACCCGGGAAAGGCCAATGTGGTGGCTGACGCCTTGAGCCGTAAGGCGCCCGAACGCTTGGCCAGTCTACAATTACAGAGTTGGAGCCTTTTGGAGGAGGTGGGCAGTTGGCGACCTCTAGAGTTACGAGGGTACTGTGGGGCAGTGACGGTGACACGGCAGACCAGGCCAGAGTTGATAGACCGCATCATCACGGGACAGATGGCCGATCCGTACTTGCAGTCTTTGCGCGATAGAGTACTATCAGGGGACCCAAAGGACTTCTCTTTCATAGACCAGGTGCTACGCTTGAGGGGACGGTTGTGCGTTCCCAGAGACGAGGAGCTGTTGAGAGAGCTCCTGACTGAGGCACACGGTTCCAGATTCACCATACATCCCGGAAACACGAAAATGTACCATGACTTGAGACGCGAGTTCTGGTGGAGAGGGATGAAGCGGGATGTGGGTGAGTTCGTGCAGCAGTGCTTAGTGTGCCAGCAGGTGAAAGCCGAGCATCAGAGGCCTGCAGGGTCGCTTCAGCCGCTTCCAGTACCAGAATGGAAGTGGGAGAGCATCACCATGGACTTGGTGGTGGGCTTACCTGTTACCCAGCGAGGACACGACGCAGTCTGGGTAATAGTGGATAGATTGACGAAGACGGCACGATTCTTGCCGATCCGAGTCACTTTGGGACCAGCACAGTTGGCAGAGAGGTATATCCGTGATGTGGTGCGACTACACGGAGTTCCGCGGGAGATCGTATCCGACCGGGATACCCGCTTTACGTCCCAGTTTTGGGCTGAGTTTCAGCAGGCTTTGGGGACGAGGTTGAGGTTTAGCACGGCTTACCACCCCCAGACGGACGGACAGTTGGAACGCACGATACAGACACTTGAGGACCTTTTGCGTGCCTGTGTACTAGACTGGAGGGGCTCTTGGGAGGAGCACCTGCCCCTGGCGGAGTTTGCATACAACAACAGTTATCACTCGAGCATCGGCATGGCTCCCTACGAGGCTCTGTACGGACGGAAATGCACGGCACCCTTGAGTTGGGTTGAGGTGGGGACCAAGTGGGAGGTTGGCCCCAGGTTGATCCGGCAGAGTCAGGAGGTAGTTGAGCAGATCCACAGACGACTCCGCACTGTCAGGAGCAGACAGAAGAGCTACGCAGATCGCAGACGCAGAGAGGTGCAGTTCGAGGTTGGGGACCACGTCTTCCTTCGTGTTTCGCCCATGAAGGGCTTACAGCGGTTTGGGGTGAGAGGGAAGCTCGCGCCGAGGTTCGTGGGGCCCTTCGAGGTCCTGGAGCGGGTTGGACCCGTTGCTTACAGACTTGCCCTTCCCTCGCAGCTTTCTGGTGTGCACGACGTGTTCCACGTGTCCAACCTCAGGAAGTACGTAGCCGATCCCAGCCACGTACTGAGTCACGAGAGCGTCGAGGTGAGCGACGACCTGACCTACCCTGAGCGGCCAGTGCAGATCCTAGACCGAGCCGTCCGCAGGTTGAGACGAAAGCAAGTACCCCTGGTAAAGGTTTTGTGGAGGAGCCAGCGGTACGAGGAGGCTACCAGGGAGCCTGAGGCGGCAATGCGGGAGCGGTACCCGGAGCTTTTCGCGGGTACGTCTTTTCGGACCGGCTTCGGTCCTCTTTGAGTTTGTTATGGTTATTTGGACATCTTTTTCCCGCACCCTAGTTGGCGCAAGTTTCGGGGACGAAACTTCCTTTGAGTTTGTTATATTGTAACGAACGCGTGCCCCAGACGCCTTTTAAGACGTCTGGGATGTGGCCCAGACGTCGGACCAGACGTCTGGGATCACATCCAGACGTCTGACCAGACGTCCGGGATCGTTTCCAGACGTCTGTAGAACAGTTATGCTCGCACGGGAGATTCGTCTGCACGCCTGTGCGCGCAGACCTGCGATTCCTCCCTCTCTCTCTGCGGCTGCAGGCGCGCTGCGACCACCTTCTCTCTCCTCCTCGCGCGGCCTTAAAAGGGCGCGCCTCCCCTCCCGTCTCCACCGTCTCCTCCTTCTTCTCCTTCCTGTGCGCGAGAGCGAGCGGACGCGAGGGCGGCAGCGGCAGCCGCAGTGAGCGCGGAGGAGGTGCGGCGTGCGAGGGCGGGGCTTTGCCGTGAGGGCGAGCTCGCCGGAGCGGCTTGGCCGGCCGGCGGAGGGCGCAGGGGGCGCGGAGCGACGCGGAGAGGGGCCTGCTGCGGGCTGAGTAGCAGACGCGCGAGGTGCGACGCGGGCGGCGTCGCGAGCGGAGGCCGAGCAGGGTTCTGATTCTGGAAAAATTTCCAGAATCAGACGTCTGGGTTGATAGCCAGACGGCAAGGTCGACGTCTGTAAGATCATACAGACGTCTGAAAGGTGAGTTTCCGCTTTCTTCTTCCTTCTTCTCGACTGACCGTACTGAGGGAGGGGGGTTGGCTGTGCGCAGGTTCGCTGATTCGCCATCCTTTGCGAATCAGACGTCTGGAAGTTGTACCAGACGGCGGGAGTGACCTCCAGACGTCCGGAGTTACCATCGGACGTCTGGGATCTAGGAAAGACGTCCCTGCAGACTTCTGGACGTCTGGGAAACCACGCTGAACAGGTAATTCTCTGATCCACCGTTTAAGACGTCTGGAGGGAGTTCCAGACGTCTGATTTTGCACAGTATCATCTTTTTCGACCCGTTTACGGCCCGTTCGGGCTCCGTTTTCCGCGATTCGAGTTGCGTTCTTTTCAGAATTAATTCCTCTACTCGTCTACAGTAGCTATACACTGTTTTGAGACACTCCTTGTGTTTGATCCTTGTGATAGGACCTCGTTCGGTTGCAGTCTTGAGAGTCGCGGAGGCACGCGGGATTCCCGATCACGCCCCCATTACTCCCATTGTACCTGGTAGAGTGGCTTTAAGTATTAATAAAATCTGTTAAAGTATGGAACCATAACTAGAACCTAGGGCATTGCATGAATCCTAGGAATGAGAAATATATGGAATGATAGCTCCTAGGTGAAGCATGAATCCTAGGGCCGGAAAATTAGATTGTATGATAGATCCTAGGATATGGCATGAATCCTAGGATGGAAAAACTAGTGGAATGTATATTACTGCAGTCTTGGAAAAATGGAAAGGAATATAAAGCTGCCTGTAATTTGAATTAACAGCTGCCTGTTATGAATAAAGAAACATGTTTGAGATCATGGATTTTGAGAACGTGAATCTGGAAGGTGAAACATATGATGTTCTGAGATAAAGAGCTGGAACCCTACGGGGAATTAGGAGTGGAACTCCTGGAAAGAAAAAGGAATGGAACTGAGATGTAGTTTGTACTGTCCCTTGGGTACGCAGTACCAAGGGAAGTACCTGTACCTGTTTAGTGCAGAGTGGGGCCAGCCGCCCCAGGGACCCGGGGTTAGGATTGGCCGCTCTGTACCGACTTGTTGGCCCTCGTGTACGTAGTACCGAGGAGAGCTACTAGTGTTAGGAGAGTACTAGCTACCCCACGGGCCCCGGGGTTCTGCTAGCCTCCTTCACCGACTTGTTAGGCCCACTAGGGCAAACCAGGGTAGTCAGGCGAGGGTGCGCGGACTGTGGAGGGGAAAGGCCCCGGTTTGGTTACTGTAGAGGGGTTGGACCCCTGTTACTGAGAGGGCTCTGCCCTGGTTCCGTGCTGTGCTTTGGGCGCACCCGTTAACGGAAACGACTGACCGCGTGCCAGTGCGGGCTAGCTACCTGTGCGTTTATCGCGCGTGCCGTAGTCACCGTTACGTCTGTCAGTGACCTTGGGGTGGTTGACTGAGGGTAGGATCACCACGGGGGACTCTCCCGGCCAGGAGAGCACCACGTGCTACTTCTACTTTTGGAAAAGACTGCAATCAAGATCGTTCCCACGAGGACATTCGAGATCAAGTAAAGGATCTGAGAAATAAATGAAATAGTGAGAAAAATTGAAAGATGTGAATAAAGGAAGTAATAGAACATAACAACTACTGTACACTCTACTGTTGCCTTTAGTTAGTTTGCCACTCTACTCAGCGTTTTGCTGACGTGTTACACTCGTTACCTTTTTCAGGACCAGGTGTTGAGCAGCCAGGGTCGGCGGCTGCAGAGGACGCTGGGCCTAGTAGGGCCCAGTAGAGTTACCACAGCCTTTTGTACCTCTTTTGTTTCTGTTCTAGTGAGTAGTTTTGTTTCCGCTGTACCTTCTTTACCTGCAGTTTCTGTTATATGATAAATGCTGTTTTACTGTTGTGGTGGTACCTACTGTAGTAGTTTCTTTCCTTACTGCTGTACTTTCTTACTGTTAGTTATATTCATGCTGAATGTGGTTTATTTTACTGTCTTTTGGTTACTTCCTCGTTGGACGACTAGGTCTTGGGATTAGTCGAGTCGGTCCGGTTCTTGTGTCTCGTAGGGACTCGGGAACCGGGTCGTTGCAGAACATACATTAATAGACATTTTAGGTTAATCAAATGTATGCACATCAGGTTGTAATGGTTATTAGACGAATATAATCTATACTCTTTACTAAAATGGGGTTACCCGTACCACGTGTCGTCTCATCTACCTCCACCCCTTCGCTCTCCCTGTCTCTCTCAAATCTTCTCGCTGCGACCCCAACTCCCTCCATATGCCCTCCCTCGCCTTCGCCGCCTCCTCTCAACTCCACCACCTCGACCTCCCGCTCCTACCTTTGGATCAGCTCCTCCCATGGCGACGTTGTTGCTCGGCAACTCCCCACCTATTCTCCACCCCAACTTCCCTCACCCTTGCCTTTGTCGCCTCCTCTCGACTCCGCCACCTTGGCCTCTCGCTCCTACCTCAGGATCCTCTCCTTCCGCCTCCCCCGACGAATCAGACCGAGCTGCCGCACCGCTGCCAATGATCCCGATGGAAAAGGGGATGGAAAGAACACCCCCTCCCCCCACGTGCCATGCCCTCCCTGCTCACCCCCGCGTTCTCTCCATCTCTCTGTATCTCACCCTCTCATTCTCTCTCCATTTCTCCTTGTATATACCAAGATCGGGTATGAAGCCTACCCCTACCAGAAGGATTGAAGTTGATTGTTACAAAGGAAGGGGCACTGCAAAAGTTTCTCAATTTAAGGCTTGGAGTTTTTTTTTTTAAAGGATTTTTTATTAACATAAACGAAATGGATACAAGGACGTCACACCCCAAAAGGGAAAGGAGAAGGACAATGGAACACCATCCGTTCAAAAGACGGGGGATACTACACCCCATCCCGAGGGACAAGGGAACACCAAACTAGGGGACAAAACATGCAAAATCAAAATAAGAAAATGAAATAAAATTAACAAAAAAAATCCTTATAAACCGGTCGCAGCAATCCTGTGTCCCACGCTGTAAGATGATGACGACACCATTGAAGAGTGCTTTAGTGATCTACGCAAACGAGATCCAGGAAACATGAAGTCGAAGTAGATTCAACAAAATGTCAGTCGTATGTAGCCCTGAGCTTTGGCGTAGTTCCAACACAAAAGAGCCACGGGGGTGAATGGTGAAGCCCAAGCAACTCGCCCCTAAGCAACCTCATCCCATCCCCTCCAACTCCCCTTCCCTTCCCTACAGATGTAAGGACGGAGAGGGAATAGAAGCAACAACACTAGAGGGCGAGCTTGGTTATGTCGGAGCTGGAGCTGCATCGATGGAAGGAGTGAAGCTTGAAGGCGAGATGCCGGTGGGGACAAGGCGGATGGAGTACCGTGGCATGGAAAATGCGAAATGGAAGGTAAGAGGGTGAAGAGTGGAGGAGTGGTGGGGAGGGGGGACCCTGATCGGCAGCTAGAGGTCGATCGAGGGCCCAATGCGATCTAAGGTTTCAATTTCACTAAAAGGGGATTGGCAGGCGTTGGAGCATGAGGGGGTAGGGAGACTCAATTTAGGGCTTGGAGTTAGAGTAAGAAATTGAGGTAAAATCCTGTGGTCCAAGGTGCTCAAAGTACACCAACTGCAACCTAAGCCTTCTATTTTCTTTTTCTATTATTAGTATCATGTGAGAAAGAGTGCCTTTGCACAACTATTAAGAAATAGCCAGGCCACTTCCGACCACAGCTTCCACTAGACTTCTCATTTGCGTGGATCACCCACATTGGCAGGAGTTTCTCTTGATGATGTTGCTAGAAAAACATGCTTTGTGAACATTTGCTTTTATATTTTATTAATTTTTTATTTTGTTGTTTTCTTTTTGTGTTTGCAAATTTTGTTTCTCCTCCGTTGAGAGTTACGTTCTCCCTCCCTTGGGCATTAAAGTTCACCCTTGGGGAGTGTTCGAGTTCCTCCTTCTCGGGGCACAGAGTCTCTGGTATCCCTCTTGTTTGCTTAGGATTGTGTCACGTGCTCGTGATTTCTTTACCCCTTATTGTAGTATATTTTGTAAAAGGGATAGAGAATTTTTACATGAGCACCCTTGTTAACTTTGTCAAATACAACTATACGCTTATATAGTTTATATTTACATGTATACAAACAAAAAGTTACATCATTACTCATAGATTCTATTTCATTGGATGTGCATTAATTTGTAGGTAAGAATAACCTTGGTTTAGATTTAACTAGCGTGGGTAGGCTTGCACTTCACGGCAGGTAAGATATTATCATTGATAGAACACACCAAGGAATGAGATGAAGGAAGAAGTGAGAATTGTTGGAAGCACAACACTTCCAAGAAAGATATCTATGCATTTAAGATTTTGAAATGAAATGAAGAGACGTCTTTGAATATTTTAGTTTTACCTTTTTTCTTTTAAGAAAAGGTAAAGGATTCCTGTAAGTATTTAATTGAAGATTGACATTTGTATCCATGCGTAAAAGAGACTTCTTTTATTTTTTTAATTAAAGTTAAGTTAAAAATGTTCATCTCAAAAAATAAATAAATGATGATAATTTAATCGATGAACGATGAAATTAGAGAATTATAATTTACTTATTTATTTATTCATTTGGATGTTACACGAAGAGTTAAATAATGAAAAATAGAGGTCTGTGATTACGTACCATATCATACGCCACAAATATCGCACGATTTCTTTTTTAAGCATGCAATACTTTTATATATATATATATATATATATATATATATATATATATATATATATATATATATATATATTTCATGGCTTCCACGTTTATCGTCCTGTGATAAGGTACCTTCGTCAGCGAAGAGGATATAATGGACCAAATCATGAACAATGCCAACTACTTCCGACATCAACTTTTTTAACACATTCATTTCACCTTCTTTTCTAATGACCACTTCTTTCACTGACGTGCCTCGATATTTCACCTTTGTCCAAATTGGTAACGGTGAAATTTTATGATTGGTCGGTCAATGGCCAATGATCACGGCACATTAATTTAGCTTGTGTTTATGATAACATGCATATCGTCCCCCAACTTGTATTTCACGATGTGCTTTCCCACGTGATGTCGCTACCGTTTAACGTACTCTCGCAGCCTAAGCAGTCCTGTGGATGTCGTGAGAAGAAATTTATCCTTTGCCATAATACAATAAAATCATTTCAAAGCAAAACAAAAGAAAAAATTTATAGGAGCCACCTCTCCCTACATTTCCACCCATCCTCACCCCAAGGCTTAGCCCCAACTCTAGTTTCGCTTCTTCTTACCCCCTCTTCCATTACCCAATGGAGATGGTTGTTGTTGTTTCCCTGTCCTCCTGCTTTGTTGTTGTGTGTGTGTGGGTGGGGGGGATTGGAATTGGAGAAAGCCTTTGGGTGGTGAGACAATGACATGTGGATGGCAGAAGAGAGCATTTGATGCTCTCTCCCTCTCCCTCTCTCTCCATGGGGGGTTGAGTGGGAGAATGTTAGCGGTGTGAGAGCACTATAGATGATGACCTCTGCTATTTTGGAGCGGTTGAGGAGCTACTCACGGGTACCTTCGAGCTTGGCCTTGCTATGGGCGAGGAGGGAGACATGGGTGGCGACGGTGTGCTGGGCGAGGGTGAGGCCAATGCCACTGAACCCCTAATGAAGACATGGTTGCTGGTGATGAGAACACAAACAAGGTGAGGGCGGCAAAGTAACTAAAGGAGGGGTGGGATTTTAAGTGAGACAGAGGGGGGAGGGCAGTGAATAAGTAGGGAGAGAGTGTGACACATGGAGGGGGAAAACCCTCCTTTAGTATAGAAGTAAAGATTGCTTGCCATAGCAAACCTAAAAAAGATCCAAACCTTCTCCTCCTTTTCACCTAAGACAGAGAGGGGTCCAGATAATGAGACCAAGGGAGGTTGGGACAAAGCAAAAGTAGGGGATGATCATCTAGAGACAACGATGGTCGAGGATAGAGGGTGAGGTTAAGGAGGGTGGAGAGCTCGTGGATGCAGAGGGATGCCACCTCAAGGACGATGGAGGTAGAAGGTGGTGGAGCTTGCGGAGGAGGTTGAGGATGGTGGAGCTTGTAGAGGAAAGGGAGGCTACCATTAAGGACGGTAGAGGTCGAGGAGGGAGAAGCTAACAAAAGTGTCAAGTAGAGGGAGGCAACCTTGCTGAGAGGAAGGTGCCAAAAAATGACTATGAAATTCGCTAAGAGATAAGATTGTGTCATTGCAATAAGAAATAATGATCATGTAAAATTATTTTCAAACCACTAATAGTCATTAAATTGAATAAAATTGGAGTCTGACTTATCACAGAATGAGGAAAACAGTTCAAATCACTTCCTACTATCTAATTAACTTATTTTTGATATTTTTGAATATTTAATTTTTTTGATATTTTTAAAATAGAGAAAGATAATGAATCCTAAAGATAGGGACTAAAATGCAAAATAGGGACCTCAATGAAATTAGTAGATAAATATTATTCATAAATGAAAAAATTTTCCAATAAAATTTGTGGATGCTTTTAACTACTTAAATAATAATCCTACCAAATTTCATACAAAACTAACATCTAGAAGATGCATGGTAAATTAAAAAATGAAATGTAAGGACTAAATTGTGATAGTGGAAGAATTGGGATGTAAATGATTTTTTAATTTTTTATAGAATGAATTTTGAACAAAATTTGGACGAAAATTGAACGTAATATGCAGAAGCCTTTGAAAATTTTTTTGGAAGTTTTGAGTGTACGAAAATTATGAAATAAATTGAGGAAGTAAATATAAATACTTAAAAGTCACATGAATGGAAATGTGCATATAAATCAAATGACATAATAATCAAACACATATTTAAGCAACTAAATAATTAAATATATATTTTTTTATTTTATTAAAAAACCAAATTGAAGTCACAAATTATAGGTAAAATAAAAATTACTATAATTAGAAATAAAAATGTAAAATGAAGGAAAGGAGATGTGTAACAGAGTGTCAAGGCATTGGAGCATTGTCATGGTGGTAGAGGATGGAGGTTGGAGGCGAAAGGTGATGTCAACGGGTGTCAAAGACCACCCGTTCCGAGGAGAATTGGAGGAGGAGAGTGGATGGGAGAGGGCCTCTGACGGAAGGGTGATCAAGGGGTTTATATAGAGAAGGCAACAATCATCTAAAGTAGCCTTCAATATCCTCGATTGTTAGTCCCATCTATGATCCAAATTTGGCATTTCATATAAAAGATAAATCATATCCCTTTAAATAAGCTTTCCAATGCATCTTGAATCACATAGATCCAAGTTTGAATGAGGAATCTCTGGCCAAATTATTGAGTATGTGTCGGGTTGTTGTGAATTTCGAGATTAAGAGATGGAGAGAGTAGATGGTGCCACCTCTTGAGTTTTCACCATGGCCATTGGATCCTCAACAATAAAAGAATTATCTTCTCAAAATATTCTTTTCTTTTTATCATCTTGAATTATCAAAAAGATAATTCTTAATATATCTTTTAAGTAGCAAGCTTCCTCAACCCTTGAATCTTCTTCTTTACGTCAATGGTTTCCATTACTTCCTATCGATTCTTTGCAAGATAGTACTTACAAAGTACATTATTTATTTCTAATTTTGCAAAATAATGGCTTTCATTGTTCCAACCCTACATAGATGAAAATAACCAAATATTAGTTATAACATAATTAAGCTCAATGACACATTATTAAGCAAATATGCATGCATTCCTAAATAAATGTACTTATATATAAAATGTGCTAATCTAATGAAGTTACGCAATTAATACTATAAAACTAACTAAATTAAGCATGATTTATGTGAACATTCATGTGTTCATCAATATCTCTCGATGCAATAGTTTGGGAACGGAATACAAGAGTTTTGTTTAATAAGGTTTAGTTAGGCAATACCATATCAAACTAGATGTGATTAAAAGCCATTTTCTTAGGGGCTTAGTAGCCTTATGTACGTTGGCCATCAACATCCTACGTGGTGGGAATGCTACTTATAATTACTTTTACATGCAAAGTAACCTTATTATCAATCCGATTTGCTGTCAGGAAATGATGACAATCGTATTTGGTTGGAACTTATGCCCCCTTCCATAGCAACTGCTATAATCCCTTACATAAGCATCGATCCACTTCCCCAAATTATGCCGCCTTCCAAAAACATGAACTCATGATTATGAAAATATAAAGGATGAACTTTACTACATAAAGCATACTAAATCAAATAGGCATGGCCACTGAAAAAATTGGTTGATGATGTACATTAATATTCAAAAATACATGAATTTAGATTCAAAATCGATGAAATTAGTGAGAATATATCCGTAATATTTATAGCATAGTGAATGATTTGAAATGATGGATGGATGGATTGATGGTAAACATGAAAACTCGTAAGATCAGTTAAAGAGTTAGTCTCGTGCCTGATATCAATGGCACGGCCAACCATATCGTACTTAAAGGTAGAGACTAATTTAGGGACTGGGCTAACCTCCCTATGACTCTTCTATTAGGTTGTTTGGCCAGCTGAGTAGGTAGGTGCAAGTGGGTATTGTTACTTACTATGAGAGGCCTACTGCTACTTTCATTCATACCTTGTAGTGAAGATGATTGGCCATGTACCAATGTAGAGTAGCACCCTGCATGTGTATCACATGATCTCATAGTCACCACTTCACCTAGGGTAGGACCCCAAGGCAATTAGCCAAGTAGTGGGGTAGGTACGGGCCATTCCCCTAACCTATGGAGTGTCTTGTATCAATCTTGTTATTTGGGATATCGCAATAATATCTCTTCGTGCCTTCTAAAGAAATAGATTGCAAGTTGGTGATGACCAAAAGAGTGAGAAGGTACAAATAATTTGGATTTTGAGTAATAAATAATTAATTAAAGAATTAATATGAAAATTACTTGTTCTTCTTGGTTTTGGTAGATTTTCCTATAGTTTTTATTGATATTATTGCTTTGTTTACTACTCTACTCAGCTTTTATTGACTTTCACATTTGGACTTCATACTCAGGTTTTGGTGAGCATCAATCGGGTCCCACAGCTACAAGAGGCGATGCTGCTAGTCCAAGTTCTACATCGTAGTAGGTTGGTAGGACCTTTTAGTTAGTGATGGTTGGGTCTTTTCTTTATGTTACATTTTGTACTATTTTTTTTGGACACGTTCACTTTTCCCTTGTGTTACGACCCGGTTCCCGAATCCCTACAAGACCCAAGACCAACTCGACTCGACTAATCCCAAGACTTAGTCGTCCAACAAGAAATAACCAAAAAGTAGGAAAGTAAACCACATTCACTATGCTAAGTAACTAACAGTAAAAGAGTACAAGCAGTAAAGGAAGTAAAAACTGCTAACAGTACATATCACCACCACAACAGTAAAGCGGAAACAAAGTATAGAAGCAGAAATAGTAACAACAGTCTGAACTCACAACAAAAGGAAGTACAACAACAGGAAACTACGACTGGGCTAAGTTGGGCCCAACACCCTCTGCAGCTGGCGACTCAGGCTACTCAACTCCTGGACCTATAAAGGGGTACAAGTAAAATGGAGTCAGCGAACGCTAAGTAGAGTGGTAACCAATTAACTAAAGCAGTAAAAAATAACAGGTAATTTATCTTTTCCAATTATTTTATTTTACAAGTCATTCCTTTTCACCCATTGATTTACTTTTTAGATCTCTTCTTGATCTCGCATGTTCCTCGTGAGAACGATCTTGATTGCAGTTTTTTTTGAAGAGTGGAAGGCACACATGGTGCTCTCCTGGCCGGGAGAGTCCCCCGTAGTGATCCTACACCCAGTCAGCTACCCCGAGGTCACGGACAGACGTAGCGGTGACTACGGCACGCACGATAAGAGCACGAGTAGCTACCCCGCACTGGTACGCAGTCAGTCATTCCACCTAGCGGGTACACCCAAAGTACAGCACGGAACAGTATAGGGCCTAACCCTCTCAGTAACAAGAGTCTAGCCCCTCAGAACCAAACAGGGGTCTCGCCCCTCCACAGTCCACGTACCCTCGTCTGACTACCCCAGTTTACCCAGTGTGCCTAACAAGTCGGTGTAGGGTGCCTAGCTGAACCCCGGGCCCTGTGGGGTGTCTAACTCTCTCCCTACACTAGTAGCTCTCCCAAATACAGTGTATGCAAGGGCCAAAGAAGTCGGTGTAGAGTGGTCAATCCTAACCCTGGGTCCCAACCCAAGGGCGGCTAGCTCTGCTATACACTAAATAGGGGACAGTCGCTCTCCTTAGTACCACGTACTCAAGGGCCAGCACACTTCCCACTCACATTTCTAGATTCATTCCATTTATCCACAGGAGCTCTACTCCTAATTCCTCGTAGGGTTCATGCTCGTATTCCCCATGTTATTCCATGTCAGGTTTCATCATTCACATTTTCATTTTCAGATTTTACACATGCAGCTCGTATTTCCACAATTTGCATTTTCAAGAATGTCACAAGTATCTGTCTAACTAGCACAGGAATTTCATATTTCACAGGCAGCTTTTGTTTATTAGCAGACAGTTGTTCATATTTCTATTCATTCATTTTGAACTGCAATCTCAAACATGCATACAAACAGTGCAAGTACTTCTCGTCCTAGGATTCATGCCACATCCTAGGTTTCTAGTTATCCAGTTTCACATATGCATTCATGTTTTATAATTTAAACCAAGGGAAACCACTCTATCAGATAATCCGGGAGTACTGGGGGCTCGAACGGCAGGCTCACGTGCCTCTGCAGGCCCCGAACACGCAACAAAATGAAGCCATATACCAAAGAACATAACACAACAGAATGTTCAGAACAATATAAAAGGCCCTCTAACAAGTAGAGGAATTCACAAGGAAAACACCGATATTTTGTTTGTGTAAAACGAACCTTAAACAAACCCTAAACAGGTCAAAAATAGGACAGCAGATCTAAATCAGACGTCTGGCACATGGTCTAGACGCCTTAAAAGTATCCAGAGTCTTACCTCAGGTTCCTGCGTCGACTTCAGACATCCATAACCACTTCTTGACCGTCTGGACCCAGCTCCAGACATCCGACCTCTCCTTCAGTCATCTGGCAAACTAACCAGACGTCTGAAACACGTGGGAGGGTGTGCCCCGCGCCTTCTCGGAGCTATTCCTGCACGCGACAGGCGTATTACCCATCTTCAGCCGTGCAGATCGAAGCTGCGGTGCGACCTGCATGACCGTATCGGCAAGAGGAACATACCTTTGTGGAAGACGACACGCCAGACATCTAATTCTGGGAAAAACCCAGAACCAGAACTACCTTCTGCTCCTCCTCACCGCGTGCAGCCGCGGCCTCGCCTCCTCACCTGCAGCTCCAGCTGCAGCAAATGTTGGGGACATCTCCCCCGACGCACTCCTCCTCCTGCACGCGCCGCTCCAGCCGTGCATCCTCCGGCGAACTCCCACGAGCTTGCGAGCTCAAGCTCTTCATCCTCTCCTCACACCGCCTCTCCTCCTCCTCGCTCGCTCTTGCACCCTCTCGCTACAGTGGAGAGGAAGGAAGGAAGGTGGCTGTGGTGAAGCGGGGAAGAGAGGAAGGGGGAGAGGGGTTTTATAAGGGTGCGCTAGGGTTTGGGTGGAGGAGAGAAGAGGGAAAGAGAGAGAAGAGCGGTACTGTCTACCCGCAGCCCACGCGCAGACGCGAAGTTACGTACCAAATTTTCAATTTCCAGAAGTCTGGGAAGGGGTCAAGACGTCTGACCGACAGTCCAGACATCTTAAAGGGCTCATAACAGAATGGGTCATTACATCATAACAAACTTAAAGGAAGTTTCATCCCCAAAACTTGAGCTAGCTAGGGTGCGGAAAAGGAATTATATACTCATAATAACTTAAAGAGGACCGAAGCCGGTCTGAAAAGACATACCCTCAAAAAGCTCCGGGTACAGCTCTCGTATCGCCGCCTCAGGCTCCCAGGTAGCCTCCTCGTACCTCTGACTCCTCCACAACACCTTCACAAGGGGTACCTACTTCCATCTCAAACTCTGGATGGCTCTGTCTAGTATTTGCACTGATCTCTCAGGGTAGGTCAGGTCGTCACCCACCTCGACACTCTCGTGGCTCAGAACGTGACTGGGATCGGCGACATACTTCCTGAGGTTGGACACGTGGAACACGTCGTGCACACCAGAAAGCTGGGGAGGAAGGGCAAGCCTGTAAACAACAGATCCTACCCGCTTTAGGACCTCAAAGGGTCTCACAAACCTCAGTGCAAGCTTCCCTTTCACCCCAAAATGCTGCAGGCTTTTCATGGGCGAAACGTGAAGAAAGACGTGATCCCCAACCTTGAACTGCACCTCTCTGTGCTTCCGATCGACATAACTCTTCTGTCTGCTCCCGACAGTGCAAAGTCATCTGTGAATCTGCTCTATCACCTCCTAACTCTGTCGGATCAGCCTGGGGCCAACCTCCCACTTGGTCCCCACCTCAACCCAACTCAAGGGCACAATACATCACAGTCCGTACATAGCCTCGTAGGGTGCCATGCCGATACTCGAGTGATAACTGTTATTATATGCAAACTCTGCTAGGGGTAAGTGCTCCTCCCAAGAGCCCCTCCAGTCCAACACACAGGTGCGTAAAAGGTCCTCAAGTGTTTGTATCGTGCGCCCTGAGTATCAATCCGTCTGGGGGTGGTATGCCGTACTGAACCTCAACCGTGTTCCCAAGGTCTGCTGAAACTTAGCCCAAAAATGGAAAGTAAAACGGGTATCCCGGTCAGATACAATCTTACGTGGAACTCCGTACAGACGTACCACATCACGAATATACCTCTCTGTCAACTACGCTGGTCCCAAGGTGACTCAGATCGGCAAGAAACGTGCCGTCTTTATCAATCTGTCTACAATCACCCAGACTACGTCATGTCCTTGTTGGGTAACGGGTAAGCTCACCACCAAGTCCATGGTGATGCTCTCCCACTTCCACTCTGGCACAGGAAGTGGCTGCAACGGCCCTGCAGGTCTCTGATGCTCGGCCTTCACCTGCTGGCACACTAAACACTACTGCACGAACTCACCTTCATCCCGCTTCATCCCTCTCCACCAAAAGTCACGTCTCAGATCATGATACATCTTCATGTTCCTGGGATGTATGGTGAACCTGGACCTGTGTGCCTCAGTCAGGAGCTCTCTCAACAACTCCTCGTCCCTGGGAACGCACAAACGTCCCCTCATGCTCAGCACCTCGTCTGTAAAAGAGAAGTCTCCTAGGTCCCCTTACAGTACTCTGTCTCGCAATGACTATAGGTACGGATGTGTCATCTGTCCTGTGATGATGCGGTCTATCAACTCTGGTCTCGTCTGTCGTGTCACTGTCACTGCCCCACAATGCCCCTATAACTCTAGGGGTCACCAACTGCCCAACTCCTCCATAAGTCTCCAACTCTGCACCTGTAAACTGGCCAAGTGGGCGGGCACCATCCGTCTCAAGGCGTCAGCCACCACATTGGCCTTCCCCGGATGGTAGGAGATGCTGCAGTCATAGTCCTTCAAGAGCTCTAACCAACGTCTCTGTTTCATGTTAAGCTCCTGATCAAACAAATACTTGAGGCTCTTATGATCCGTAAAAATCTCAAAGGTCTCACCGTAAAGGTAGTGCCTTCATGTCTTCAGCGCGAAGACAATAGCTGCCAGCTCTAAGTCGTAGGTAGGGTATCTATGTTCATGGGGCTTTAGTTACTGCAAAGCGTAAGCGACAACATGACCTCGCAACATAAGCACACCCCCTAACCCCTGCAACGAAGCATCCGTGTAGACAACAAAATCGCCACTGCTATTTGGGATGGTAAGCATAGGAACCGAAGTTAGCCTCTCCTTCAACTCCTAAAAACATGCCTCACAAGCATCTGTCCAAGCAAAGGGCACGTCCTTCTGGGTCAACTGAGTCATAGGACGTGCAATCTGCGAGAAACCCTTGATAAACCGCTGGTAGTAACCTGCCAGTCCCAAGAAGCAGCGTATCTTTGTCACTGTACGTAGCCTCTCCCACCTAAGTACTCCCTCTACCTTGGCTGGATTCACAGCCAAGCCATCCCCTGAAATCACATGACCCAAGAAGGTCACCTGCCTCAACCAAAACTTGCACTTGCTGTATTTGGCATATAGCCTACGCCGTCTTAAAGTGTTTAGAACCATCCGCAAGTGCTATCCGTGCTGTACCTGATCCCGCGAGTAAATAAGCACGTCATCAATAAATACCACCACAAACTGATCTAGATACGGTCTAAACACCCGGTTCATCAAATCCATGAAGGCATTGGGGACGTTGGTCAGCCTAAACGGCATGACCAAAAACTCGTAGTGTTCGTACCAGGTGCGAAAAGCAGTCTTGAAGACGTCGGTCTCCCTGATCCTCAACTGGTGGTAACCTGATCTCAGATCTATCTTGGAGAATACTGTGGCACCTCGCAACTGGTCAAACAGATCATTAATCCTCGGCAGCAG
This sequence comes from Thalassia testudinum, assembly GCA_037157565.1. Classification (NCBI taxonomy): domain Eukaryota; kingdom Viridiplantae; phylum Streptophyta; class Magnoliopsida; order Alismatales; family Hydrocharitaceae; genus Thalassia; species Thalassia testudinum. Next base: position 87,095,048 of record JAZHRO010000056.1, on the reverse strand, counting down.
ATACCTATTCTTAATGGTGACCCTATTCAGCTGTCTGTAATCAACACAAAGTCGTAGGGTACCATCCTTCTTTACAAATAACATCGGGGCTCCCCACAGGGACGCACTGGGCCTCACAACACCCTTCTCCAACAGGTCTTGCAACTGTTACTTGAGCTCTCGCAACTCAAGTGGTGCCATCCGGTATGGTGCCGTAGAAATGGGGCTGGTCCCCAGTACTAGAGAGATCTCAACCTCAATCTCACGCTTAGGCGGTAATCCTGGCAACTCCTCTGGAAACACGTCGGGATACTCTCTGACCACCAGGATGCTTTAAAAGTCTGCCACGGGGCTGGGCTCTACCACTACACAAGCTAGAAAGCCCTCACACCCCTGGCCCAAAGTGCAGAAATGCACCTGAAACCTCTGTCCGCCGGCTATCCGTGAAACTTAAAGGAAGGCATCTCCGGTATGGAGAAGTCGATCTTCCTCTCAAAACAGTCCACCAAGGCATGGTAAGCGGACAGCCAAACCATCCCTAGAATCACTCCAAAATCCTCCATCGGTATCACAATCAGGTCAGCGGGGAGGCTGTGTCCCCCAATGCTGACCTCACAGTCTGTGTCGACCTCCTCAGCTACAAACAGTTGACTACCTGGACCTCTGATCACAAATGGACCCTCTAACAACACACAGTCCTATCCCAAACTGACAGCAAAACTCGCAGCAACAAACGAGTGCGTGGCGCCGGAATCAAAAAGTACGTAAACTAATCTACCGGAAACTGTAACCATACCTACCACCACTGAACCCGATGCCTTGGAGTCTCTGTGTGTCAGGGCGTTGATACGCCCCTCAGCTCTCGGTGCAGAAGCAACCACACTCTGCGTCGGACGGGTAGCCGCTGGCCGGTACCCTCCCCGCGACTGCTGTCCTCCCCCACGCACCTGGGAACCATGACCACCTGCTCGGCCTCCAGTGCTCGGTGCAAGGAGCATCTGCTATGCTCCAGCCCTAAACGGAAAGTCCCACCTGATGTGGCCCGGCTGGCCACACTGGTAGCAGAGGGGAACTCGACTCCCTCCCTTGGTAGGTCCCTGCTGATGGCTGGGCGGGGGTCCAGAGCTGACAGCTGGCCCTGTCGGGGACCCCCAAAGGCCACTGACGGCCTCGCAAAATGAGATGGCTCTCTCGCAGGCACCGCGTGTCTCCTCTCTCGTCGGCCTTGTGAGTACTCTAGCTGGTAGGGCCTCTTCCATCCGCTATCGGTGTCTCGTGCAGCTGGGTTGGTCTCTTAGTACGTCATAGCTGCCTCCACCACTCTTGAGAAGGTGGGCAGCTTCATGGATTTGACATACCCCCAAATGGTAGGCTGGAGCCCCTCAGTGAACCTCCACAGGCGCTCCTCCTCAGTGGCTACAGCTGTCGCAGCAAAACGTGATAGCTCCGGGAAGCGCGTGCAGTACGCGCTAATAGTCATCGTCCCCTGGCGGAGAGTGTGGAACTCCCACCTCCTCTAGTCTTGCCAAGTCTGCGGGAAGTACTGCTCGCAGAAGAGGGTCACGAACTAGTCCCACGTTGGCTCTCCCCTCTCCTGGCCTCTGAATGCTCTCCACCACCTGTGTGCCGCACTCTCCAGCTGGTACGTGGCAAAGGCCATGCGGCACTCCGTAAGGGAGCGAAGGGTGTCAAACACCTTCTCAATCTGCTCCAACCAATCCACTACCTCAGACGGGTCCTCATTCCCCTTAAAAGAGGGGGGCTTCTGGAACTGTCCGAAAAGCTCGTAGTGTTGCTATAGTGGGGGAACGGGCACTCCTCCAGGCTGGGAGGCTCATGCTCAAAAGTGTCAGAGTGTGGTGGGGGCGGTGGAGGACCACCCCCTCCCCCTTGTCCAGCGCTGCGTCGGTCTCTCAGCCCCATAGAGGACTCCCCCTCCATGTCCCCAGGGAGAAGCGCCCGTGGAGGCGGGTGGAGCTCCTCTCATACTATGTCTCATATCAACTGAGCGAGGTCCTATGCTTGAACGCCCGGGAGAAGTGGCTAGTCAACTGGCACCTCGAACCTGGCACGTCCGCCCCTCCGACCTTGTCCACGAACACATCCGCGGCCCACCTCAAGTACTCCACGTCGAGGCATCTCCTGTATGGAGACGCGGAAGACAGAACAAAAGAAGTCAACTCTAACGGACTTCAGCGAAAGAACTCAGAACAAATGCCAAGCGGTATGTTGTGGTGGTTACTCTAGTTACATGTATGTGAATTGGTTATTCTCAAGATAGTTGGTTCATTTCTCGAGACGACCTTGCTCTGATACCATCTTGTTATGACCCGGTTCCCGAATCCCTACAGGACCCAAGACCGGCTCGACTTGACTAATCCCAAGACCCAGTCGTCCAACAAGAAATAACCAAAAAGCAGGAAAGTAAACCACATTCAATATGCTAAGTAACTAACAGTAAAAGAGTACAAGCAATAAAGGAAGTAAAAAGTGCTAACAGTACATATCACCACCACAACAGTAAAGCAGAAACAAAGTACAGAAGCAGAAACAGTAACAACAGTCTGAACTCACAACAAAAGGAAGTACAACAACAGGAAACTACGGCTGGGCTCAACTGAGCCCAGCACCCTCTGCAGCCAACGACTCAAGCTGCTCAATTCCTGGACCTATAAAGGGGTACGAGTAAAACAGAGTCAACGAACACTGAGTAGAGTGGTAACCAACTAACTAAAGCAGTAAAGCTAACAACTAATTTATCTTTTCCAATTATTTTATTTTACAAGTCATTCATTTTCACCCATTGGTTTACTTTTCAGATCTCTTCTTGATCTCGCATGTTCCTCGTGGGAACGATCTTGATTGCAGTCTTTTCTGAAGAGTAGAAGGCACACATGGTGCTCTCCTGGCTGGGAGAGTCCCCCGTGGTGATCCTACACCCAGTCAACCACCCCGAGGTCAAGGACAGACGTAGCGGTGACTACAACACGCGCGATAAGAGCATGGGTAGCTACCCCGCACTGGTACGTGGTCAATCGTTTCCGCTAGCAAGTACACCCAAAGTACAGCACGAAACAGTATAAGGCCTAGCCCTCTCAGTAACAGGGGTCTCGCCTCTCCACAGTCCGCGCACCCTCGTCTGACTACCCCGGTTTGCCCAGTGGGCCTAACAAGTCAGTGTAGGGTGGCTAGCTGAACCCCAGGCCCCGTGGGGTGTCTAGCTCTGTCCCTACACTAGTAGCTCTCCCCGGTACATTGTACGTGAGGGCCAAAGAAGTCGGTGTAGAGTAGCCTAACCCTTGGTCCCAACCCAAGGGCGACTAGCTCCGCTCTACACTAAACAGGGGATAGTCGCTCTCCTTGGTACCACATACTCAAGGGCCAGCACACTTCCCACTCACATTTCCAGATCCATTTCATTTATCCACAGGAGCTCTACTCCTAATTCCTCGTAGGGTTCATGCTCGTATTCCCCATGTTATTACATGCCAGGTTTCATCATTTACATTTCCATTTTCAGATTTTACAAATGTACCTCGTATTTCCACAATTTGCATATACAAGAATGTCATAGGTATCTGCCTAACTAGCACAGGCATTTCATATTTCACAAGCAGCTCTTGTTTATTAACAGGCAGTTGTTCATATTTCTATTCATTCATTTTAGACTGCAATCTCAAACATGCATACAAACAACGCAAGTGCTTCTCGTCCTAGGATTCATGCCACATCTTAGGTTTCTAGTTATCCAGTTTCACATATGCATTCACGTTTTATAATTTAAACCAAGGGAAACCATTCTACCAGATAATCCGGGAGTACTGGGGGCTCGAACGGCAGGCTCACATGCCTCTGCAGGCTTCAAACACGCAACAGAATGAAGTTCTATACCAAATAACATAACACAACGGAATGTTCAGAATAGTATAAAAGGCCTTCTAACAAGTAGAGGAACTCACAAGGAAAACACCGATATCTTATTTTTGTAAAACGGACCTTAAACAAACCTTAAACGAATAAAAAACAAGACTGCAGACCTAAATCAGACGTTTGGCACATGGTCCAGACGTCTTAAAAGTATCCAGAGTCTCACCTCAAGTTCCTGCGTCGACTTCAGACGTCCATAACCACGTCTTGACCGTCTGGACCCAGCTCTAGACATCTGAACTCTCCTCCAATCGTCTAGAAGTGCTTCCAGTTGTCTGGCAAACTGTTCCGGTTGTCTGGCAAACTGTCCAGACGTTCGAAATGCATGGGAGGGCGTGTCCCATGCCTTCTCGAAGCTATCCCTACACGCGACAAGCGTATCACCCATCTTTAGCCATGCAGATCGAAGCTGCAGTGCGACCTGCATGGCCGTATCCACAAGAGGAACATACCTTCACGGAATACTGCTTTCAGACATCTGGTGTTGTCACTAGACATCCAACCCGTCGTCTGGACAGCACGCCAGACGTCTGATTCTAGGAAAATCCCAAAACCAGAACTACCTTCTGCTCCTCCTTGCCGTGCGCAGCCGCGCCCTCGCTTCCTCACCTGCAGCTCCGACTGCAGCAAGTGTCGGGGACGTCTCCCTCGACACGCTCCTCCTTCCGCACGCACCGCTCCGGTCGTGCGTCCTTCGGCGAACTCCCATGAGCTTGCGAGCTCAAGCTCTTCCTCCTCTCCACACTGCCTCTCCTCCTCGTCGCTCCCTCTTGCGCCCTCTCTCGTGCTCGCCCCTCTCGCTGCAGTGGAGAGGAAGGAAGGAAGGTGGTTGTGGTGAAATGGGGAAGAGAGGAAGGGGGGTGAGGGGTTTTATAAGGGTGCGCTAGGGTTCAGGTGGAGGAGAGAAGAGGGAAAGAGAGAGAAAAGCGATATTGTCTACGCGCAGAGGGAAAGAGAGAGAAAAGCGATATTGTCTGCGCGCAGCCTGCGCGTAGACGCGAAGTTACGTACCAAATTTTCAATTTCCAGACGTCTGGAAAGGGGTCCAAACATCTAACCAGACGTCTGATCGACAGTCCAGATGTCTTAAAAGGTTCAGAACAGAACGGGTCTTTATACCTTCTATGATTGATATGGATGATGATTGATCGTTTATTCCAATTTAGATTCTTTCTTCTTTAATAGGCTCTATATATATGTAATGTTGTGCATTGTGCATGTATTTTGTTTTTAGTTTATATGTTAGACGGCCAAGATCTTGGGAGTTTCAGAAAATTAACTCGGGTCTCTACTAGGGTGAGGGTTTAGGTTGTAACAAAACTCAACCCATTCTATGATAATGTTAAAGAGGTTGAAGGGAGTGGACCAAGGCTCAACTCCGATCATTCACCCCCTATTCTTCATAGCAGTGTGAATTGATGAGAGTAATGTTTATGCTTGCAGTCATAACTAGATTACAAAGTTTTCTCAAGCATGTTTGGTTTACTACTCATTCTATACTAGCTTGGTACTCCTAATGCCCCTAGGATATTTGTGGAGGTTTTGAAAGGCTTGTGGTTTCAATGCCCATGGATCGTTCGTCCAAGGTCTACAAAGGATTTAAGCTTCATGAAGAAAAATTGTTTGGACAAAGAATTATTTCCAAAACATTACACGAAGATGAAATGAACCTGATCAGGGAAAAAATATTCCTGTCATGGGCCTAACTTGAAGAGGCCCACAAGGACTAATCCAACCCAAAACCACTTCTCAACTCAAATGAGAACCTCCCTTAAGCAGGTGGATCACCTACCTCTCTCCACTAGGTGGATTGCTTGCCATGAGATGGGTTGTTTGTTTGACCTAAATTAGGTGAACTTCCCCTCAGTTCGCCTAATCGGGAGGTTTATGGAAAATAGTTAGGAACGACTTTCATTGGGCAATTTTTGTCTGTAGACCTTGACGGATGATCGCGTGATAACCGACCTTAAGAAAGTGGTCCAATGTTGACACCGCGATCTTCTCAGAGTAGAGTGGTTGATGTGCACACATCTAATTGGCCTAAAATGTCTATTTATGCATGTTCCTAGTGTCATAAAAGCATCAAGCATTATAAATATTGCATAACATGCATCATCATGCATTTAGATTAATTTGTACAAATTGTATAGTAATTTATCTCCTTTTATAGACAGGGGACAGGGCGATATTTATTTGGGCCTTGGATTGAAGATCCAACCGTACGGATTTATCAGGATGACGATCGAAGTCTAATGCCTTCGAAGTCACCCCGATCGGACCTCCGTAGCATCAGTAGTCCGAGGAAGATCAGAGGTCAAGAGGCATGGTGGTGAAAATTTGAACCTCAAATGAAGAATCTAACTGCACGGATGGGTTCAAATCGATGATAGCAGCCCAACGATGAGAGAATCGATCCAATCCGACACCTGTGGTACCATCTACAAGTATTGGAAGATGGACGGCCAGGATGGCACCACGTGGCACCATCCTAGCCATCGAAAATGCCCCAACATCCTCGCCTTAACATTTGAAGGCACGATCAATGAACAATCTTACTCGTTGGATGAAGATCCAACGATTGAGAAGCTGCCTCACCGAGGCTTCACAAAATCAAAGGCGCAATTGTGACCGCGCCTCAACCATCAGATCTTCATCGCACGGCCGAGGGAGTGCGGGCATAAAAGCATCTCCGCGACCATCTGCAAAGATAGTACAGTGGATAAGGTGCTCCACCAATCGGAGGTCACGCGATCGAGCCTCCTCTCCGTGCTTCCTCCTCGAACGCAAGGATTTAATTCGACCATTCGATTAGATTCCAACGGCTCAGATCAACCAATCAGATGGATGCACTGTCAGGCTCTCGATTTGACGTGAGATCACATGCTCGGGAGGCATGATTTGTAAAGGCATGCAGGCGCTTGATCTCGGTGCTCCGATTTCCATCCAACGGCTTGGAGGGTGGTCGCATCGCCCTTTAACTGTTGAAGACCAAGTAGCACGTGCTCGATCTCAGGCATCCGATCATGATCGGATGACCCTGATTCAACGACGCACGAAACACATGAAGGAGAGGAGGCAGCGACAAGGCTTCATGAGAGGTCTCCAATCTTCATTGCATGGCCGAAGACGCACGCGCATCTTCAGCAACGTGTGTCTACAGCGACGCATGTATCCGTTACTAAAGGCCTTGTACTTAATTCTAAAGACGTGGAGTCAACTATAAAAAGGACCCTACGCCCCTCATTCTATTCGTCCATTCCTTCTTCTCTCAACCTCCCAAAGAGCTAAGAACATGTTCTTGAGCTTGCTCTAGTGCTTCCAAGCTATGGGAAGCTTCGCTGGAGTAAAAAAATAAAATTTTCCACTTCTCACTCCCTTCGCAGAGCTCGTCAGTTATCCTCTCGACCCCGTTCTGGAAGTGGATCCTATGACGTCGATGTCCTACCTCGTCCCTAATTCTTCCATATTCATCCTCCTGCCTTCGTCTTCTCTCTCCTTCCTCCAGGTTTCGTCTGTCCAGCTCGTCATCCAAGCATTCGTTGAGGAGGATAATCTCTCATCCCCTATCTTTTTATTGCTTTTTAGTATAGATTTTCAGCTTTATAGTTGTAGCCATTAGTTGTAATTGACATTATCATAGTTATAAAGTTGTTATTCTCTCTCTCTCTTTCTTGTTTATATTTCAAGTAGTTTAGCTGTTTATAGTCATTGTGAATGTCTCTTTTATAAAGAAAATACAAAAAAAATAAGCAACATAGCCTTCCCGTGATCGACCTGGGACTCACCAGAGTTTCAATAAAATTTATTTAATAGAGGATTTTTATGCACTACGACGATGGGTTTTTAACTCAAACTTTTTACATACAAAATCTCATTCATCAGTGGTGTCAACAGAACATGCATGGTGTATGTGGAGTAACTTGCATGAGAAAGATCGTTACATAGGACCTAATCATCGACAATTGGTTCGCATTAAAAATGGTATTTTAAATGTCGTTGTTGTAGTATATGTCACAAATGCAAACCGATGTTGCGCCAATTTTATTTATTTACTTAATTTTTACTGTTTTATTCCAGGTCGTTCATTGGAAGGCAGTTTTTAATATACATCTCTCTGTAACGACCCGGTTCCCGAGTCCCTACGAGACACGAGAACCGGACCGACTCGACTAATCCCAAGACCCAGTCGTCCAACGAGGAAGTAACCAAAAGACAGTAAAATAAACCACATTCAGCATGAATATAACTAACAGTAAGAAAGTACAGCAGTAAGGAAAGAAACTACTACAGTAGGTACCACCACAACAGTAAAACAACATTTATCATATAACAAAAACTGCAGGTAAAGAAGGTACAGCGGAAACAAAAACTACTCACTAGAACAGAAACAAAAGGGGTACAAAAGCTGTGGTAACTCTACTGGACCCTACTCGGCCCAGCATCCTCTGCAGCCGCCGACCCTGGCTGCTCAACACCTGGTCCTGAAAAAGGTAACGAGTGTAACACATCAGCAAAACGCTGAGTAGAGTGGCAACTAACTAAAGGCAACAGTAGAGTGTACAGTAGCTGTTATGTTCTATTACTTCCTTTATTTACATCTTTCAATTTTTCTCACTATTTCGTTTATTTCTCAGATCCTTTACTTGATCTCGAATGTCCTCGTGGGAACGATCTTGATTGCAGTCTTTTCCAAAAGTAGAAGTAGCACGTGGTGCTCTCCTGGCCGGGAGAGTCCCCCGTGGTGATCCTACCCTCAGTCAACCACCCCAAGGTCACTGACAGACGTAACGGTGACTACGGCACGCGCGATAAACGCACAGGTAGCTAGCCCGCACTGGCACGCGGTCAGTCGTTTCCGTTAACGGGTGCGCCCAAAGCACAGCACGGAACCAGGGCAGAGCCCTCTCAGTAACAGGGGTCCAACCCCTCTACAGTAACCAAACCGGGGCCTTGCCCCTCCACAGTCCGCGCACCCTCGCCTGACTACCCTGGTTTGCCCTAGTGGGCCTAACAAGTCGGTGAAGGAGGCTAGCAGAACCCCGGGGCCCGTGGGGTAGCTAGTACTCTCCTAACACTACTAGCTCTCCTCGGTACTACGTACACGAGGGCCAACAAGTCGGTACAGAGCGGCCAATCCTAACCCCGGGTCCCTGGGGCGGCTGGCCCCACTCTGCACTAAACAGGTACAGGTACTTCCCTTGGTACTGCGTACCCAAGAGACAGTACAAACTACATCTCAGTTCCATTCCTTTTTCTTTCCAGGAGTTCCACTCCTAATTCCCCGTAGGGTTCCAGCTCTTTATCTCAGAACATCATATGTTTCACTTTCCAGATTCACATTCTCGAAATCCATGATCTCAACATGTTTCTTTATTCGTAACAGGCAGCTGTTAATTAATTTTACAGGCAGCTTTATATATATTCCTTTCCAATTTTCCAAGACTGCAGTAATATACATTCCACTAGTTTTTCCACCCTAGGATTCATGCCATATCCTAGGATCTATCATACAATCTAGTTTTCCGGCCCTAGGATTCATGCAACACCTAGGAGCTATCATTCCATATATTTCTCATTCCTAGGATTCATGCAATGCCCTAGGTTCTAGTTATGGTTCCATAGTTTAACAGATTTTATTAATACTTAAAGCCACTCTACCAGGTACAACGGGAGTAATGGGGGCGTGATCGGGAATCCCGCGTGCCTCCGCGACTCTCAAGACTACAACCGAACGAGGTCCTATCACAAGGACCAAACACAAGGAGTGTCTCAGAACAGTGTATAGCTACTGTAGGCGGGTAGAGGAATAAATTCTGAAACGAACGCAACTCGAATCGCGGAAAACGGAGCCCAAACGGGCCCTAAACGGGTCGAGAAAGACAATACTGTGCAAAATCAGACGTCTGGAACTCCTTCCAGACGTCTTAAACGGTGGATCAGAGAATTACCTGTTCGGCTTGGTTCCCCGGACGTCCAGAAGTCTGCGGGGACGTCTGCCTAGATCCCAGACGTCCGATGGTCCCTCCAGACGTCTGGAGGTCACTCCCGCCGTCTGGTACAACTTCCAGACGTCTGATTCGCAAGGGATGGCGAATCAGCGAACCTGCGCACAGCCAACCCCCCTCCCTCAGTACGGTCAGTCGACAAGAAGGAAGAAGAAAAGCGGAAACTCACCTTTCAGACGTCTGTATGATCTTACAGACGTCGACTTTGCCGTCTGGCTGTCAATCCAGACGTCTGATTCTGGAAATTTTTCCAGAATCAGAACCCTGCTCGGCCTCCGCACGCGACGCCGCCCGCGTCGCACCTCGCGCGTCTGCTGCTCAGCCCGCAGCAGGTCCCTCTCCGCGTCGCTCCGCACCCCCTGCGCCCTCCGCCGGCCGGCCAAGCCGCTCCGACGAGCTCGCCCTCACGGCAGAGCCCCGCCCTCGCACGCCGCACCTCCTCTGCGCTCACTGCGGCTGCCGCTGCCGCTGCGCCCTCGCGTCCGCTCGCTCTCGCGCACAGGCAGGAGAAGAAGGAAGAAGATGGTGGAGACGGGAGGGGAGGCGCGCCCTTTTAAGGCCGCGCGAGGAGGAGAGAGAAGGCGGTCGCAGCCGCCTGCAGCCGCAGAGAAAGAGGGCAGAATCGCAGGTCTGCGCGCACAGGCGCGCAGAGGAATCTCCCGTGCGAACATAACTGTTCTCCAGACGTCTGTAAACTATCCCGGACGTCTGGTCAGACGTCTGGATGTGATCCCAGACGTCTGGTCCGACGTCTGGGCCACCTCCCAGACGTCTTAAAAGGCGTCTGGGGCACGCGCTCGTTACAATATAACAAACTCAAAGGAAGTTTCGTCCCCGAAACTTGCGCCAACTAGGGTGCGGGAAAAAGATGTCCAATGACCATAACAAACTCAAAGAGGACCGAAGCCGGTCCGAAAAGACGTACCCGCGAAAAGCTCTGGGTACCGCTCCCGCATTGCCGCCTCAGGCTCCTAGGTAGCCTCCTCGTACCGCTGGCTCCTCCACAAAACCTTTACCAGGGGTACTTGCTTTCGTCTCAACCTGCGGACGGGTCGGTCTAGGATCTGCACTGGGCGCTCGGGGTAGGTCAGGTCGTCGCTCACCTCAACGCTCTCGTGGCTCAATACGTGGCTGGGATCGGCTACGTACTTCCTGAGGTTGGACACGTGGAACACGTCGTGCACACCAGAAAGCTGCGGGGGAAGGGCAAGTCTGTAAGCAACGGGTCCAACCTGCTCCAGGACCTCAAAGGGCCCCACGAACCTCGGCGCGAGCTTCCCTCTCACCCCAAACCGCTGTAAGCCCTTCATGGGCGAAACACGAAGGAAGACGTGGTCCCCAACCTCGAACTGCACCTCTCTGCGTCTGCGATCTGCGTAGCTCTTCTGTCTGCTCCTGACAGTACGGAGTCGTCTGTGGATCTGCTCAACTACCTCCTGACTCTGCCGGATCAACCTGGGGCCAACCTCCCACTTGGTCCCCACCTCAACCCAACTCAAGGGTGCCGTGCACTTCCGTCCGTACAGAGCCTCGTAGGGAGCCATGCCGATGCTCGAGTGATAACTGTTGTTGTATGCAAACTCCGCCAGGGGCAGGTGCTCCTCCCAAGAGCCCCTCCAGTCTAGTACACAGGCACGCAAAAGGTCCTCAAGTGTCTGTATCGTGCGTTCCGATTGTCCGTCCGTCTGGGGGTGGTAAGCTGTGCTAAACCTCAACCTCGTCCCCAAAGCCTGCTGAAACTCAGCCCAAAACTGGGACGTAAAGCGGGTATCCCGGTCAGATACGATCTCCCGCGGAACTCCGTGTAGTCGCACCACATCACGGATATACCTCTCTGCCAACTGTGCTGGTCCCAAAGTGACTCGGATCGGCAAGAATCGTGCCGTCTTTGTCAATCTATCCACTATTACCTAGACTGCGTCGTGTCCTCGCTGGGTAACAGGTAAGCCCACCACCAAGTCCATGGTGATGCTCTCCCACTTCCACTCTGGCACTGGAAGTGGCTGAAGCGGCCCTGCAGGCTTCTGATGCTCGGCTTTCACCTGCTGGCACACTAAGCACTGCTGCACGAACTCACCCACATCCCGCTTCATCCCTCTCCACCAGAACTCGCGTCTCAAGTCATGGTACATTTTCGTGTTTCCGGGATGCATGGTGAATCTGGAACCGTGTGCCTCAGTCAGGAGCTCTCTCAACAGCTCCTCGTCTCTGGGGACGCACAACCGTCCCCTCAAGCGTAACACCTGGTCTGTGAAAGAGAAGTCCCCTGGGTCCCCTGATAGTACTCTGTCGCGCAAAGACTGCAAGTACGGATCGGCCATCTGTCCCGTGATGATGCGGTCTTTCAACTCTGGCCTGGTCTGCCGTGTCACCGTCACTGCCCCACAGTACCCTCGTAACTCTAGAGGTCGCCAACTGCCCACCTTTTCCAAAAGGCTCCAACTCTGTAACTGTAGACTGGCCAAGCGTGCGGGCGCCTTACGGCTCAAGGCGTCAGCCACCACATTGGCCTTTCCCGGGTGGTAGGAGATGCTGCAGTCGTAGTCCTTCAGGAACTCCAACCAACGTCTCTGTCTCATGTTGAGCTCCTTCTGGTCAAAAAGATATCTGAGGCTCTTGTGATCTGTAAAAATCTCGAAGGTCTCACCGTACAAGTAGTGCCTCCATGTCTTCAGCGCGAAGACAACAGCTGCCAACTCTAGATCGTGGGTAAGGTAGGTATGCTCATGGGGCTTCAGTTGCCGCGAAGCGTAAGCGACCACGTGACCCCTCTGCATGAGCACACCTCCTAACCCCTGCAAGGAAGCGTCCGTGTACACAACGAACCCGCCACTACTGTCAGGGATGGTGAGCACGGGAGCCGAGGTCAACCTCTCCTTCAGCTCCAGAAAACACGCCTCACAGGCGTCTGTCCAAGCGAAAGGCACATCCTTCTGGGTCAACTGTGTCATAGGACGTGCAATCTGTGAAAACCCTCTGATGAACCGTCTGTAGTAACCTGCCAGTCCCAGGAAACTGCGAATCTCAGTGACTGAACGCGGTCTCTCCCACTTGAGCACTGCCTCGACCTTGGCGGGGTCCACCGCCAGGCCGTCTCCAGAGATCACATGACCCAAAAAGGTCACCTCCCTCAACCAGAACTCGCACTTGCTGTATTTGGCGTACAGCCTGCGTCGTCTCAGAGTGTCCAGAACCATCCGCAAGTGCTGTCCGTGCTGCGTCCGATCTCTAGAATAGATGAGTACATCATCTATGAAAACCACCACAAACTGGTCCAAGTATGGTCTAAACACCCGGTTCATCAGGTCCATGAAAGCAGCGGGGGCATTGGTCAGCCCAAACGGCATGACCAAAAACTCGTAGTGTCCGTACCGGGTGCGGAAAGCTGTCTTGGAGACGTCGGTCTCCCTGATCCTCAACTGGTGGTATCCAGACCTCAAGTCGATCTTGGAAAACACCGTGGCACCCCGCAACTGGTCAAACAAATCGTCGATCCTCGGCAGCGGATATCTGTTCTTGATGGTGACCCTATTCAGCTGTCGGTAGTCCACACAAAGGCGTAGGGTCCCATCCTTCTTCTTCACAAACAGTACCGGGGCTCCCCAGGGAGACGCACTGGGCCTCACGAAACCCTTCTCCAAAAGGTCCTGCATCTGAGACTTGAGCTCTCGCAGCTCAAGCGGTGCCATTCTGTATGGCGCGGTGGAGATGGGGCTGGTCCCTGGTACTAGTGAGATCTCAAACTCGATCTCACGCTCGGGCGGTAGTCCTGGTAACTCGTCTGGAAACACATCGGGGTACTCTCTGACCACCGGGATGCTCTGGAAGTCTGCCACGGGGCTGTGCTCTGCCAGCACACAAGCTAGGAAGCCCTCACACCCCTGGCTCAAAAGTCTCGCCGCCCGAAGTGCCGAAATGCACCTGAACCCTCCGTCCACTGGCTGCCCGTGAAACTCGAAAGAAGGCAACTCCGGAATGGAGAAGACAATCTTCCTCTCAAAACAGTCTACCAAGGCGTGGTAAGCGGACAGCCAATCCATCCCCAGAATCACTCCAAAGTCCTCCATCTGTATCATAATCAGGTCAGCTGGCAGGCTATGTCCCCCGATGCTGACCTCGCAACCCGTGTACACCTCCTCAGCTACAAACAGCTGACCACTCGGACCTCTGATTACGAACGGATTCTCTAATAGTGTATAATCCTGGTCCAAACTAACTGCGAAACTGGCTGCGACAAACGAGTGCGTAGCGCCGGAATCGAAAAGCGTTTAAACGAGTCTGCCAGAAACTGAAACCATACCTGCTACCACGGATCCTGATGCTCTGGCGTCCCTGTGTGTTAGGGCGTTGATACGCCCCTCAGCTCTAGGTGCGGACGAAGCAGCCACACTCTGCGTCGGACGGGTAGGTGCTGGTCGGTACCCTCCTCGCGACTGCTGTCCTCCTCCTCATGCCTGGGAACCGCGGCCTCCTGCACGCCCTCCAGTGCTCTGCACGGGAAGTATCTGCTGACCTCCTGCCCTAGATGGGCAGTCCCTCCTGACGTGGCCCGGCTGGCCACACTGGTAGCAGAGGGGAACCCGACTCCCGCCCTCAGTGAGTCCGGCTGGCCACACTGGTAGCAGAGGGGAACCCGACTCCCGCCCTCAGTGAGTCCCTGCTGTCGGCTAGGCGGGGGTCCGGTGCTGGCGACTGGCCCCTGTCGAGGGCCCCCAAAGGCCACTGATGGCCCTGCACAATGTGACGGCTCTCCTGCGGACGCCACGTGTCTCCGTTCTCGCCGGCCCTGTGAGAAGTCTGGCTGAAAGGGCCTCTTCCGCCCGCCGTCGGTCTCTCGCGCGGACGGGTTGGTCTCCTCGTAAGTCATAGCTGCCTCTACCACCCTCGAAAACGTCGGCAGCTTCAAGGGTTTGACATACCCCCGGATCGCAGGCCAGAGCCCCTCGGTGAACCTCCAAAGGCGCTCCTCCTCAGTGGCTACCGCTGTCGCTGCAAAGCGGGACAGCTCCAAGAAATGCGTGCGGTACGCGCTCACGGTCATCGTCCCTTGGCGGAGAGTGTGGAACTCCCGCCTCCTCTGGTCCTGCCATGTCTGGGGAAAGTACTGCTCGCAGAAGAGGGTGACGAACTGGTCCCACGTCGGCTCATCCCTCTCCTGACCCCAGACCGCCCTCCACCACCGGTGTGCCGCACTCTCCAGCTGGTACGTGGCAAAGGCCACGCGGCACTCCACCGGGGGGCGAAGGGTGTCGAAGATCTTCTCCAGCTGCTCAAGCCAGTCCTCTGCCTCGGTCGGGTCCTCATCCCCCTTGAAGGAGGGGGGCTTCAGCTTCCGGAACTGTCCGAAAAGCTCGAAGTGGCGCTGTAGGGGGGGTGCTGGTGCACCTCCAGGCGAAGGTGCCTCGTGTACAGAAGTGTCGGAGGAAGGTGGGGGCGGCAGGGGCCCATCCCCTCCCTCGTGTCCAGCGCCGCGTCTGTCGCGTGGTCCCACAGAGGACTCCCCCTCTGCAACCCCAGGAGGAGGTGCTCGGGGCGGTGGGTGGAGCTCCTCTCGTACAATATCCCGTATCAGTCTGGCGAGGTCCTGGGCCTGGATGCCAGGGAGTGGTGGCTAGTCCACCGAGACGTCAACGACAGCACGACCACCTCGCCGACCTCGCCCTCGGCCGCGCCCACGGCCAGTCTCGCCAGTCCCGCGACGAGGCATCTCCTGCAAGGAGACGCGAAACAAAATGGAAACGTCAAAACACACGGTACCTAACAAGACTTCTAAGAGCTCATGTCAAGAGATATGTTGTGGTGGCTACTCTAGCTATAAACATGTGAATTGGTTATTTTCCAGTCAGTTGATTCACTTCTCGGGACGACCTTGCTCTGATACCATCTTGTAACGACCCGGTTCCCGAGTCCCTACGAGACACGAGAACCGGACCGACTCGACTAATCCCAAGACCCAGTCGTCCAACGAGGAAGTAACCAAAAGACAGTAAAATAAACCACATTCAGCATGAATATAACTAACAGTAAGAAAGTACAGCAGTAAGGAAAGAAACTACTACAGTAGGTACCACCACAACAGTAAAACAACATTTATCATATAACAAAAACTGCAGGTAAAGAAGGTACAGCGGAAATAAAAACTACTCACTAGAACAGAAACAAAAGGGGTACAAAAGCTGTGGTAACTCTACTGGACCCTACTCGGCCCAGCGTCCTCTGCAGCCGCCGACCCTGGCTGCTCAACACCTGGTCCTGAAAAAGGTAACGAGTGTAACACGTCAGCAAAACGCTGAGTAGAGTGGAAACTAACTAAAGGCAACAGTAGAGTGTACAGTAGCTGTTATGTTCTATTACTTCCTTTATTTACATCTTTCAATTTTTCTCACTATTTCGTTTATTTCTCAGATCCTTTACTTGATCTCGAATGTCCTCGTGGGAACGATCTTGATTGCAGTCTTTTCCAAAAGTAGAAGTAGCACGTGGTGCTCTCCTGGCCGGGAGAGTCCCCCGTGGTGATCCTACCCTCAGTCAACCACCCCAAGGTCACTGACAGACGTAACGGTGACTACGGCACGCGCGATAAACGCACAGGTAGCTAGCCCGCACTGGCACGCGGTCAGTCGTTTCCGTTAACGGGTGCGCCCAAAGCACAGCACGGAACCAGGGCAGAGCCCTCTCAGTAATAGGGGTCCAACCCCTCTACAGTAACCAAACCGGGGCCTTGCCCCTCCACAGTCCGCGCACCCTCGCCTGACTACCCTGGTTTGCCCTAGTGGGCCTAACAAGTCGGTGAAGGAGGCTAGCAGAACCCCGGGGCCCGTGGGGTAGCTAGTACTCTCCTAACACTACTAGCTCTCCTCGGTACTACGTACACGAGGGCCAACAAGTCGGTACAGAGCGGCCAATCCTAACCCCGGGTCCCTGGGGCGGCTGGCCCCACTCTGCACTAAACAGGTACAGGTACTTCCCTTGGTACTGCGTACCCAAGAGACAGTACAAACTACATCTCAGTTCCATTCCTTTTTCTTTCCAGGAGTTCCACTCCTAATTCCCCGTAGGGTTCCAGCTCTTTATCTCAGAACATCATATGTTTCACTTTCCAGATTCACATTCTCGAAATCCATGATCTCAACATGTTTCTTTATTCGTAACAGGCAGCTGTTAATTAATTTTACAGGCAGCTTTATATATATTCCTTTCCAATTTTCCAAGACTGCAGTAATATACATTCCACTAGTTTTTCCACCCTAGGATTCATGCCATATCCTAGGATCTATCATACAATCTAGTTTTCCGGCCCTAGGATTCATGCAACACCTAGGAGCTATCATTCCATATATTTCTCATTCCTAGGATTCATGCAATGCCCTAGGTTCTAGTTATGGTTCCATAGTTTAACAGATTTTATTAATACTTAAAGCCACTCTACCAGGTACAACGAGAGTAATGGGGGCATGATCGGGAATCCCGCGAGCCTCCGCGACTCTCAAGACTACAACCGAACGAGGTCCTATCACAAGGACCAAACACAAGGAGTGTCTCAGAACAGTGTATAGCTATTGTAGGCGGGTAGAGGAATAAATTCTGAAACGAACGCAACTCGAATCGCGGAAAACGGAGCCCAAACGGGCCCTAAACGGGTCGAGAAAGACAATACTGTGCAAAATCAGACGTCTGGAACTCCTTCCAGACGTCTTAAACGGTGGATCAGAGAATTACCTATTCGGCTTGGTTCCCCGGACGTCCAGAAGTCTGCGGGGACGTCTGCCTAGATCCCAGACGTCCGATGGTCCCTCCGGACGTCTGGAGGTCACTCCCGCCGTCTGGTACAACTTCCAGACGTCTGATTCGCAAGGGATGGCGAATCAGCGAACCTGCGCACAGCCAACCCCCCTCCCTCAGTACGGTCAGTCGACAAGAAGGAAGAAGAAAAGCGGAAACTCACCTTTCAGACGTCTGTATGATCTTACAGACGTCGACTTTGCCGTCTGGCTGTCAATCCAGACGTCTGATTCTGGAAATTTTTCCAGAATCAGAACCCTGCTCGGCCTCCGCTCGCGACGCCGCCCGCGTCTCACCTCGCGCGTCTGCTGCTCAGCCCGCAGCAGGTCCCTCTCCGCGTCGCTCCGCGCCCCCTGCACCCTCCGCCGGCCGGCCAAGCCGCTCCGGCGAGCTCGCCCTCACGGCAGAGCCCCGCCCTCGCACGCCGCACCTCCTCCGCGCTCACTGCGGCTGCCGCTGCCGCTGCGCCCTCGCGTCCTCTCGCTCTCGCGCACAGGCAGGAGAAGAAGGAAGAAGATGGTGGAGACGGGAGGGGAGGCGCGCCCTTTTAAGGCCGTGAGAGGAGGAGAGAGAAGGCGGTCGCAGCCGCCTGCAGCCGCAGAGAAAGAGGGCAGAATCGCAGGTCTGCGCGCACAGGCGCGCAGAGGAATCTCCCGTGCGAACATAACTGTTCTCCAGACGTCTGTAAACTATCCCGGACGTCTGGTCAGACGTCTGGATGTGATCCCAGACGTCTGGTCCGACGTCTGGGCCACCTCCCAGACGTCTTAAAAGGCGTCTGGGGCACGCGCTCATTACACTCTCTAAGTCCAAAAATATTTTTTATTCCAAAAATATTGATTTTATTTACAAAAATGAATGAAAGAATCAAATAATAAAAGAATTTGGTAATTATGTATAAAAGAATTAATAAAAATGTATTGCAATGCTTAAAAACATTTATACACAAACAAGCATCAAAACTATATAACTACTCTATGCTAATTATTTACAACTAATATCGATAATACCTAAGTATATGTACAAAAATAGTTAGTAATAGCTACTATACTAAATCATTATATCATACTAATATCTATAGTACCATATATAATATATACAATTACATATATGAGTGTCATTAAAACCTTAGTAAACTATATACAAACCTAAGGCAAAAACTACTATCTATACTAACATATATTTATATAAACAGTGACGAATGAATCTGTCACTAAAGGTCTAGTTATTTATATACATATATAAGAGATTAAACATATTACTACCCATACATACTACATGTATATACTATACTATTACAGTATACTTATTTATTTACATTATATTACATTATTTATATGCATATATATATTATATACTTATACTTAACATATATTATACATATACACACACACGCAGACAACACATACACAACACACACAAAGGCACAGGGAGGTTTTCAACACTTAGCCACTGTGGCTACTCAACACTTAGCCGGTTCAGACTAGTTCACCTAGTCAAAAATTAGGTTTAATGTGGGCAGGTGGCCTTTTCGACGTATACACAGCACCCTGGGTAGGGTGGGACTAGACCTTTACTAGGGCCACCCTTGTTTTCTTAATTAGGTGCATTATTCCAGATTTATGCTTGTTAATGGACCTACTCAGTCCCACGCACAGTGCATGGCCCCTACTCTATGCACCGCACACAAATCTCAATAGTATCGCATGCTCATGTGTCGAGAGGAGAGAAGGTAATGGCTATTTGTGTCCAGAGCTATGATGACTAAAGGGGACAGAACACAAAAACAATATAAAGCATTGCAGCTGCTCCTATGCTCCTACGACTGCGGCAGTGCGCTGTGCGTCCTGATGTCATGAATTTAGCCCTCAATTTGAGGGCTCAAATTAAATCCAATTTCAAAATAAATTATATTTTTGAAAAGTCCTTATATAGGGCTATATAATATGTAATTATTTTATATAAATAAATAATTTACATATATAATAAAGTTAAGTAAAGTTTACTATCTGGACATGTTAAATTATGTGTTAATGTGTTAATTAAAGTATAAATTAGTTAATTAATCATCAAATCGACTTAATACAGTATTAATATATATACATTAAAAATTATTTATTACATATTTTTATTATATTTTAGAAACTTTATTTTAATTTATATGCGATGAAATATTGGTTTAAGGTAGTTTTACATATAAGTAAACTATAAATACTATAATATAGTATAAATACAATATAAATAAGTTGGAAATACTTAGTATAATATATTACAAGTATACACTATAAATTATCTCAGTATTAACTTAAATTACTAATTTATTTTATGTTAAATACTAAATTACCTAATTAACTTAATAAATTAATTATTTACTATAAATATATAATTAAATTAAATTACAAGTATTATATAGTACACAATATATAGATAAATATGTGTACACAATATTAGGTACAGATATATACATTTAAATAGGTTTATAGAATTACTTAGTTATTAAGCATTTCAGTTATATAAATTAATATATAATAATAAAATAAAGTTATATATGCAATAAGTTATTCTAAATACTTAATTTACTATATAGAGTACATATACAAGTTATTTATATACATTATATACATATTATACAATATTTACATATAGCTTAGGTTTAATTACTATATACAAGTATATACATAGTGTACATGGTATTTATGGGTATTTTTGGGGTTTTTCTGATTTTTATGGGTTTTATAGGTTTAGAGGAGATAAGGGATGAGAGAGAAAGAGTGAGATGAGAGAAAAGGAGTTGTTTTTGGTATTTTTGAAGTTAAGTTCTTTTATTAAGTTACAAGGTATACTGAACCATCGGTTGGTATGTTCTATCAAGCTAGGGGTTCAGAATGCCTTGAAACTTGGCATACACTTAAGGAAATACCTTATCTTACTCAAGATGCCTTTATTTTATTTTTTTGAAAATTTTATATAATTTTTATTTATTTACAAGTGAAACACAACTTAGGCCTAAAAAGGATTTGAAGCTAAGCAACCTAAGGCCTAAAAGGAGTTTTATGTGTTGATCAATGGGTGCAAACACTCAGAAACATTCAACACACAGTATGAAAGGTGTATGGGCAGTTAAGCATAATTTTTTCTTTAATTTCATTAAATTCCATCAATGGATAGTTAATTCAAGAACAAATAGCTGATAATGAATCTTAATAACAAATTACAAGCAATTCTACTTAAGTTAAGGTTCAATGTCAGTACAGGAAAGCTTGTACAGATAATTCCTATACTACAAAACAAGTCAACTCCATTTCAACTTCAAATCCCAGCTGAAATCCCAGTTCAGAGCCCTCCAACTCAGCCAAACAGTGGCTGAATTGCTGTAGCAGTTGCTGCTGCTGTTGTTGTTGCTACGATCAGCAGCCTATGCTACTGTTCTTACTGCCAAAAAAAAATGCAACAGCTGTGTAGTGTTGCCATTTGAAAACCCAACAACTATTGTCGCTGTTGTCAACTGAAGTCAACCCAGATCAGACCTAAGGTCTCATCTAAGGCACAAAATTCCCAAAAGCATTTCTGACAAATCAAACCTGCTCAAAATCCTTTGAAACCAAAAATCTTCATGTTGAAATCATCACAAACAATGATCAGAAGGTCTGAAATCCATTTCATAATCAAATCTTAAATAAAAACCCAAGAAAAACCTCATTAACCCTTATATAAGACCATAGACAGCTTTGTAGAAGGAAATCAATAGGTGCATCTAAAATCACTCAAAGTAACTTTCAAACCTTCATTAAAACTTGTTAAACCTCAATCAACTTCCGCAACTCATATTTAGGCAATTCCTGAACTCAGAAATCATTTTGATGTGAAAATTAAATGTTGCCCTGATTGGGCTGTTGATATGAATCTCTCAATGATCTGATTACCTAATTGTCTTGAACACCATTGATTGGTGTTCAAGGTGATCTAGTATTCATCTCAAAATCTGTTGGGTTCTTGTTCAACCTCAAATCAATGTCACTAATTATCCTTGGTCAAACTATCCAAAATAACACTTAAATTAAGTGCATGCTCATCCACAAAATCAAAACCAAATTCAAAACCTTGGACTCATTACATGACACCTAATTAAGCAATTAAAAACCTCAAACAACTTGATTGAATCCGATAAAAACCAAATGATCTACAAATCATAAGATTGGTCATTAAAAGCAACTTTGAAAAGAATCGAGCAATTCGAGACGATAAAACCAGATAGTGGGGTCTTTATGGATTTATGAAGTGAATGAGAGACCCTCCAAATGGGTTTGAAGCGCTAATTTCAGATCTAGGAATTAAAATTCCAGATCTGAAATTAGGCCTTGATGGATGGGTGGATGATGGATAAAATTTGAGGAAAAATCAGAAATGAATTGCAATGAGTAGGGAAAGTTGTATGCGTTGAAATGGAGGTGTAAAAACACTTCTCTGATCTGAATTGATCAGAGAGGGCGGGGTTTGAATCTATGCTAATCTACTTCTAACCTACACTAATCCATCAAACCAGTGAATTCTAACATCTAATCTACTCCTAAATTACTCTAGCTAACACTCTAATTAATCTAGAAAGCAGGAAATCTATCTAACAAAGAGGGAAATTTATCTAAGGGAAGAAGTTGTCCAAGGTCACCAGCCGGTGGTTGATGATGACAAAAGGGGAGAAGACCCTTCAACTGACGAAGATGTCCAAGAGCCAACGGCCGATCGACAGGGGGCGATCGACGGAGGGAGAGAAATGGTCTCTGTCACCGACCACTGAGGAAGGGGGAAGGAAAGCTAAGGGAATAGATGAAGGGAACCACTCTGGGGGAGGGAGTGATTAGTGTGCACGCAGCTCAAGGAGCTACTAAAGTAGGCAGATCACTGGATCAGAGCACCACAATGGTGAGATTATGCACTTAGGGTATGGGTGGTGGAGATGGGCTTGCGAGGGTATGCGAAAGTCCAATCTAAAAATCGGTTGTTGGATAAGATCTGGGATAGGTGGTGAACACACACACTAAAGTGCGCGAAGCTTCGATTGGAGCTAGGCCATCAGATCAAGAGAGCGAGCAAGCGACGGTCAAGATCTCATGTGTTCTTGTGGCTACAGTGCACCCGCAGCTGCAGCTCTATTGGTGAAATTGCACTGAGGTCCTAAATGGCGAAGGGGTAGAACATTAGCACAGAAGCCTATAAGTGGTGAGGAAGTATAGCAGAGCTATCCCTAAGTTTTGCAAAAAGGTCCTTAGAAACTATCAAATTGGTCCCTGTAGGTTTTTAAATGAACAAAATGTATGTGAACAAAGGACCTAAATGTAAAACTACTAATGTAAGGTCCCCATGATGTCCAAATGCCATTAAGTTTCTATTGAAGCTTAATTGAACAATTAAAAAGTTGATTTCACTTTTGATTTGAAGTTTTGAACTCAATTATATGTTCAATTTGCAATTGGATCATCATTTTACATTAATGAATAGAATATCTCATTTAATAACCTAATTTTGCATTTTTAACATAGATTTGGTGTTTTAGGTCTTTTTCATTATTTCCCACACTTAACCATTTTCATTTGTTAATTCTGCAGTGTTTAACCTAGTTTCTAGCTTAACTTGGGCATTTTAGCTATGATGAGTCACACATCATCAGAACCACAACATATAATCACAAAATTCAAATTAATTAGTGAAACCCCGACACATGCTTATGTCACCCATTATAAAGAGGAGACCTGCAAGGATTTGAAGGGACACGAGGTCTTATACTGTCTCTTCTCTCTCTCTCTCTATCTCTCTCTGACTAAATGAAAAACTTTAAGGGTTAGATACCCTCCTCAGACATACACCCTTCAAGGTGGAACAAGTTACCAATTCCCTGTGCTTTTCTATGCTTGTGATTTTTGGTCGAACACATTCTCTATCATGAACTTGATAGAGGTTACTTTGGGCTCTAATCAGGGTCCTAGGGCCTAATCATTTTGCCCCTAAAGCTGGAGTTGTAGGATGACAATTAGTCTTTGTTTCCCATCTTTATTTTTGAACACAAGTAAGGTGCGTAATATAGATCAAGGCTTTTAATGCCTAATTTAGCATGAAGGCTTTCTACGCGTGGTTTGGAATTAGGGATTTTTGAATTTGACAGTGAAGATATTACCACTACCAGAAAAGGGGCAATTTGCAATAGTTGTATAGCGACGGTTATCTACCTGTCATTAATTGTTATTTTTGGGACAGTTATATAAATAACCGTTGCAAAAGGCCTCCTCCCTCCACCAAACAAAGCATGAGGCAGGGGAAGATTTAGGGATGGTTTTTTCTATAACCGTCGCCAATGACCACTGAGGAGGGTGGGCTTTTTATGTGCTAGTGGTGAAATAATCGCTGATTGGCGATGGTTATTTTGGAAACCGTCGTCGATCGTCCCTTGAAAAGATGCCCTTGCCTAAAATTTGATGCAAATAATTGGGGGCGATTTTTTAAAAAATCGTTGTTAAGTGCGCCCAATAATTGCATTGGGTGATGATTTTTATTAAAATCGTCCCCAACTGCCAAGATATTTTGTGGGCTTCGATCGACTTTCTCTCTTCTTCTCTCTTCTTCTCCTTTCTACTCGTTTGCGCTCTTGGACTCTGTTACGACCCGGTTCCCAAATCCCTACAGGATCCAAGATCGACTTGACTCGACTAATCCCAAGACCCAGTCGTCCAACAAGAAACAACCACAAAGTAGGAAAATAAACCACATTCACTATGCTAGGTAGCTAACAGTAAAAAGTACAAGCAGTAAAGGAAGTAAAAGCTGCTAAACAATACATACCACCACAACAACTGGAAATAGAAACAAAGGACAGTAACAGAATGGTAAACAAGTCTGAACTCACAAACAAAAAGAAGTACTACAACAGCAAGAGACTACTACTGCTGGGCTCGACTGGGCCCAGCACCCTCTGCAGTCGGTGACTCGGCTGCTCAACTCCTGGACCTGTAAAGGGTTATGTACAAACGGAGTCAGCGAACGCTGAGTAGAGTGGTAACCAGATTAACTAAAGCAGTAAAAACTAATAGGTAAATTTATCTTTTCCAATTATTTTAATTTACAAGTAATTCCCTTTCACCCATTGGTTTACTTTCAGATTTCTTTCTTGATCTCAAATGTTCCTCATGGGAACGATCTTGATTGTAGTCTTTTCCAAGAGTAGAAGGCACACATGGTGCTCTCCTAACTGGGAGAGTCCCCTGTGGTAATCCTACATCCAGTCAACCACCCCGAGGTCATTGACAGACGTAGCAGTGACTACGGCACACTATTGGAGAAATCGTAGCTCGCGTTTTTGATAAAAGCATCGTAATGTAGTTGCGAAATATGATCCAACAAAGATATTGTTTTGCAAAAATAACGAGACTTTGAGTCTCGGTCGTTCGTCTCTGGGAGGCATTGCTTTTACTTTTGAAATCGATCTTACTCTACTTTGTTTAGAATCATATGCCAGTTCGTGATTATTACGTATTTAGGAATGATATGCTTAGTTGCAAGAATATTAGGAATTGGAAACAGGCAACTTGAATCACACAAAAAGAATGACAATTATTAAGCTCATGGTGATTTCAAACATATAGAGACAAATATATATATAAAAGCATTCTTCATTCATTCAACGGGAGAGTTATTTACAACATGAGACGTAGAGGAAAGCTTGTACATAAATGCTTGGAAATGAAACCTAGCTACCAAAAAATGATCGCATACAAGAATCAACTGGGGGATTTCGCATGTATCATTGGGGGAGAAGTAAGACTACACTATTAAGCAGTAAATAAAAGCAGTAAATATACAAAAAGATAAGCTACTAATCTAGCAGAAGGAAGGGCATTCGGAGGTGGTCTCCGATGGCCTTTGAGTGGATGAGAGAAGAAGGACGGGTGGCCAATGGAGCTTAGGCCGGCCCTTGGAGAGAGGTTGGGGAGTTGATCCAGCTTCCGGGCGTGGAGATGGTGGCCTCCATGGTGGTGCTCAACTCGTGGAGGTGGAGTAGAGATGGAAGTGGCTAGCCTAAGTGGAATGAATGCCAAGGAAGTGAATGGGTGCAAATGGCTACCCATTGGGTCTTTTATAGACCTAAGGGAAGCTCTCTAGAGAATTATGGAATTCTCTAGAGAGGTGTACGGTGGGAGCTCGTGGGAGAGTGAGAGAGAGAGGGTGGATGGTGGTTTTTAGATCCACCAAATGTGGATCTAAAAATTGAATGACTCTTGGTTGCTATTTTTTCCAACCAAGGCAACCACACATGGTAGAGAGTTCTAAAGAACTCTTGGCTAGGTATTTTCGTGTGGATGGTGTGTGTGGGTGTGTGTGGGTGTGTATGGGTCGAAACTTAGGTGGCTAGGTTGATTAGGTTAGGTTCTAGTGGGTTTAGGTCAAGGTATGTCTCAAATTAGGGTTATAAACCCTAATTCACTAAGGTAAAGTGCAATTAAACATAATACAAGTTTAATTGGGTGTGTGGAAACTTAATTGAGAGTAAAACAACTCAATTAATTTAGGTCTAGGTCAATTGGACTCTCACTGAGTCCAATTGGACAGTATGTGCTGAGATCAGGGCTCAATTGGACTTAATGAGTCCAATTGAATAGGCTGATGGAATTGACTAAGATCCAAGTCATTAGGTTTAGTGAGGACCTAATTAGGTCCTTAGGGAGGTCTAGAGGTGATGTACTAGGGCACCTTAATTTAGGTTCCTATGGGGTTGGAATTGGGTTTAGGGACCTAGAGATCCAAGATCAAGGCTTAAATCTCAAAACAGGAATTGGAGAGCAGTATCAAATGTCTAATAATAGAATCAGACGTCTTATACTCAAAAATCAGAAGTCCAGACTTGTTGTCTGGACGTCCAATCAGAGTCAGGAAAGATTTCGGGTTCTGTTTTGGGTATTCTGCAGAAATTGGATGTCTGACAAAGTGTCTGGACGTCCAATAACACTGCAGAAGTGGGTTTGAAGTGTGCGGGAGTTGGCTAAGGGTCCTGGACGTCCTAAAACTTATCTGGATTTCCAGAGAAGGGTTGGAACTAGGGTTTTTGGGCTTCCTAGGGTGCGGTGACCTAATCTAAGGGTGGCTAAGGCTTGGGGAAGTTTCTAGGTTATCCTAGGGCTAGGATGGACCTAAGCTCTTCACATTTTACTGCTTTATTTCTACTTAATAGAATAGAAAACCTTTAACCCCCTTACATTATTATTCCTACATCTAAACTAGGCCTTCTGCTCCAGCTCTGCTGCAACTCTCGTTCTTCTAAATCCTGCTCCAGATCTAGCTCCAGATCTGCTTATTGCATGCAATCAACATAATGCACTTAATCAGCACATTATAACATTATTTCATGCATAGCTAAAGAAGGGCAGTAAAGATGCAGATAATGCATATGTATGCGTGAATAACCCTAACTTATGCTAAGTTCTAGATTAATCTAGGTCAATTAAGACCTATGATTGCCGTGCAATCACATGTGCGATAAGTGCACGGGTAGCTACCCCGCATTGGCACACAGTCAGTCGTTTCCGCTAGAGGATACCCCCAAAGTATAGCATGGAACAGTATAGGGCCTAGCCCTCTTAGTAACAGGGGTCTTGCCCCTCCACAATCCGTGCACCCTCGCCTGACTACCCAGGTTTGCCTAGTGGGCCTAACAAGTCGGTGTAGGGTGGCTAGCTGAACCCCGAGCCCCATGGGGTGGCTAGCTCCCTCCTTACACTACTAGCTCTCCCCGATACTGAGTATGCGAGGGCCAACAAAAGTCGATGTAGAGTGGCCATTCCTAACCCTGAGTCCCAACCCAAGGGCGGCTAGCTCCGCTCTACACTAAAAAGGGGACAGTCGCTCCCCCTTGGTACCAAGTACTCAAGGGCCAGCACACTTCCCAATCACAATTCCAGTCCTTTCCATCATCTACAGGAGTTCTACTCCTAACTCCCCGTAGGGTTCATGCTCATATTCACCGTACCATTCCATACCAGGTTTCATCATTCACAATTCCATTCTCGTATTGTATACATGCAGCTAGTATTTTCACAATTAACATATGCAACAAGTAATATCATAGGTAACTATTTAATTATCTCAGGCATTTCATATTCTAACAGGAAGCTCATATTCATTAACAGGCAGTTGTTTATAGTTCAGCTCATTTATTTATGACTGAAATCTCAAACACGCATACAAACAGTGCAACTATTTCTCATCCTAGGATTCATGCCACATCCTAGGGTTCTAGTTTTCTAATTTTCATAATTGCACTCATATTTTATAAATAAAACAGGGGGAAACCACTCTACCAGACAATCCGGGAGTACTGGGGGCTCGAACGGCAGACTCACGTGCCTCTACAAGCCCCGAACATGCAATAGATCGAAGTCCTATACCAAGGAACATACCGCAATGGAACATTCAGAACAGTATATAAGGATTTCTAACATGTAGAGGAACTCCCGAGGAAAACACAGATATCCCGTTTGCGTAAAACGGACCCCAAACAGACCCTAAACAGGTCAAAAACAGAACTGCAGAACCAAATCTGACGTCTGGCACATGGTCCAGACGTCTTAAAAGTCACCAAGGTCACACCTCAAGTTCCTACGTCGACCTCAAACGTCCAGGACCCCTACTTGACCATTTGGACCCAGCTCCAGACATCCAACCACTCCACCCGTCATCTGGGGGTGCCTCTGGTCGTCTGGTAAGCTGTCCAGACATCCGAAACGCATGGGAAGGTGTGCCGCGTGCCTTCCCAAAGCTGCCCCTGCGCGCAACAGACAAATCTCCCCCTTTTAACTAAACAGATCGGCTCTACTGTGTGGCCTGCATGGCCGTAACTGCAAGAAGAACTTACCTTCGTGAAACCTTGCTTTCAGATGTCCGGTGTCATCACCAGACGTCCAACTCGTCATTTGGATGGCACTCCAGACGTCTGATACAGGGAAAATCCCAATACCAAAGCGAGCTCCTGCTCCTCTCGCCGCGCTCCGCCGTGGCTCCTCCCTCTCATCTACAGCTCCGGTTATAGCAGGAAGTCGGGGAAAACTCCCCCGATGCACTCCTCCTCCCGCACGCGTCGCTCCGGCCGTGCACCCTCTAGCAAGCTCCCACGAAGTCACGAGCTCAACCTCCTCCTCTCTTCATGCCACTCCTCATCACTTCTCGCTCTCGCTCCCTCTCTCTCGCTCATCCCTCTTACAGTAGTGGAGAGGAAGGAAGGTGGTAGTGGTGGAGTGGAGAAGAGAGGAAGGGGGTGAGGGCTCTTATATAGAGAGCAGCTAGGGTTCGGTGAGGGAGAGAGAAGAAGAAGAGAGAGAGAAGAAAGCTGTTTGCGTGCAATCAGCGCGTAAACCCGACCTTGCGTATAGATTTTTCAATTTCCAGATGTCTGAGAAGGAGTCCAGACGTCTGACTGACAGTCCAGATGTCTTAAAAGGCCCAGAACAGAACGGGTCTTTACATCATAACAAACTTAAAGGATGTTTCGTCCCTGAAACTTGAGCTAGCTAGGGTGCGAAAATGGAAATATAAACGCATAACAAACTTAAAGAGGACCGAAGTCGGTCCAAAAAGACGTACCCTCAAAAAGCTCCAGGTACCGCTCTCGCATCACCGCCTCAGGCTCCCAGGTAGCCTCCTCGTACCGCTGGCTCCTCCATAAGACTTCACCAGGGGTACCTGCTTCCGACTCAAACTCTAGACGACTCTGTCTAATATCTGCACTGGTCTCTCGGGGTAGGTCAGGTCGTCACCCACCTAGACACTCTCGTGGCTCAGAATGTGACTGGGGTCGGCGACGTAATTCCTGAGGTTGGACACATGGAACACGTCATGCACACCAGAAAGCTGGGGAGGAAGGGTAAGCCGATAAGCAACAAGTCCTACCCACTCCAGGACCTCAAAGGGCCCCACAAACCTCGGTGCAAGCTTCCATTTCACCCCAAAATGCTGCAAGCCTTTCATGAGCAAAATGCGAAGAAAGACGTGATCCCCAACCTTTAACTGCACCTCTCTACGCTTTCGGTTAGCATAGCTCTTCTGCCTGCTCCTGACAGTGCGAAGTCATCTGTGAATCTGCTCTATCACCTGCTGACTTTGCCAGATCAGCCTGCGGCCAACCTCCCACTTGGTCCCCACCTCAACCCAACTCAAGGGCACAGTACACCTCCATCTGTATAGAGCCTCGTAAGGTGCCATGCCGATGCTCGAGTGATAGTTGTTATTATATGCAAACTCTGTCAGGGGTAAGTGCTCCTCCCAAGAGCGCCTCCAATCTAGTACACAGGCACACAAAAGGTCCTCAAGTGTCTGTATGGTGCGCTCTGACTGTCCGTTCGTCTGGGGGTGGTACGCCGTACTAAACCTCAACCGTGTCCCCAAAGCCTGCTGAAACTCGACCCAACATTGGGAAGTAAACCGAGCATCCAGGTTAGATACAATCTCACGCGGAACTCCATGCAGGCGTACCACATCACGAATATACCTCTCTGCCAACTGTGCTGGTCCCAAAGTGACTCGGATCGGCGGGAAACGTGCCGTCTTCGTCAACCTATCCACTATCACCCAAACTGCATTGTGTCCTCGCTGGGTAACTGGTAGACCCACCACTAAGTCCATGGTGATGCTCTCCTACTTCCACTCTAGCACAGGAAGTGGCTGCAATGGCCCTGCAAGCCTCTGATGCTCGGCCTTCACCTGTTGGCACACCAAACACTGTTGCACGAACTCGCCTACATCCCATTTCATCCCTCTCCACCAAAAGTCACGTCTCAGATCATGATACATCTTTGTGTTCCCAGGATGTATGGTGAACCTGGACCCGTGCGCCTTAGTCAGGAGCTCTCTCAACAACTCCTCGTCCCTGGGAATGCATAAACGTCTTCTCATATGCAGCACCTCGTCTGTAAAACAGAAGTCTCTTGGGTCCCCTGACAGCACCCTGTCTCGTAACGACTGCAGGTACGGATCTGTCATCTGTCCTGTGATGATGCTATCTATCAGCTCTGGTCTCATCTATCATGTCACCGTCACCACCCCACAATGCCCCTGTGACTCTCGGGGTCGTCAACTGCTCAACTCCTCCATGAGTCTCCAACTCTATGCTTATAAGCTGGCCAAGTGGGCGGGCACCTTCTGGCTCAAGGCATCAACCACCACGTTGGCCTTCCCCGGATGGTAGGAGATGCTGTAGCCATAGTCCTTCAGGAGCTCTAAGTAACGTCTCCGTCTCATGTTAAGCTCCTTCTAATCAAACAAGTACCTGAGGCTCTTATGATCCGTGTAAATCTCAAAGGTCTCACCATAAAGGTAGTGCCTCCATGTCTTCAACAGCTGCCAACTCTATGTCATGGGTAGGGTAGCTATGCTCATGGGGCTTCAATTGCCGCGAAGTGTAAGCGACAACGTGACCCCGCTGCATGAGCACACCCCCTAACCCCTGCAACGAGGCATCCGTGTAGACCACAAAACCGCCACTGCTATTTGGGATGGTAAGCACATGAGCTGAAGTCAGTCTCTCCTTCGACTCCTGAAAACACTCCTCACAAGCGTCTGTCCAGGCAACGGGCACGTCCTTCCGGGTCAACTGAGTCTTAGGGTGCATAATCTGTGAAAAGCCTCTGATAAACCACTGGTAGTAACCTGCCAGTCCCAAGAAGCTGCGTATCTCTATCACTATATGTGGCCTCTCCCACCTGAGTACGACCTCAACCTTGGCTGGATCCACAGCTAAACCATCCCCTGAGATCACATGGCCCAAGAAAGTCACCTACCTCAACCAAAACTAGCACTTTTTGTATTTGGCATACAGCCTGCATCATCTCAAAGTGTCCAGAATCATTAGCAAGTGCTGTCTGTGTTGTGCTTGATCTCGCGAGTAAATGAGCACGTCATCAATAAATACCACCATAAACTGGTCCAAATACGATTTGAAAACCCGGTTCATCAAATCCATGAAGGCAGCGGGGGAGTTGGTCAACCCAAACGGCATGACCAAAAACTCGTAGTGTCCGTACCATGTGCGAAAATCTGTCTTGAGATGTCGGTCTCCCTAATCCTCAACTGGTGGTATCCTGATCTCAGATCTATCTTGAAGAATACCGTGGCACCTCGCGATTGGTCGAAAAGATCATCAATCCTCGGCAGCGGATACTTGTTCTTGATGGTGACCCTATTTAGCTATCTATAGTCAACACAAAGATGCAGAGTACCATCCTTCTTCTTCACGAATAACATAGGGACTTCCCACGGGGACGCACTAGGCCTCATAAAGCCCTTCTCCAATAGGTTTTGTAGCCGTGACTTGAGCTCTCGCAACTCAAGTGGTGCCATCCAATATGGTGCAGTAGAAATGGGGCTGGTCTTGGTACCAGTGAGATCTCAAACTCGATCTCACGCTCGGGCGGTAGTCCTGGCAGCTCCTCTGGAAACACATCGGGGTACTCTCTAACCACCGAGATGCTCTACAAGTCTGTCATGAGGCTGGGCTCTGCCACCACACAGGCTAGGAAGCCCTCACACCACTGGCTCAAAAGTCTCGTTGCCCGAAGCATAGATATGCACCTGAAACCTCCGTCCACCGGCTGTCTGAGAAACTCAAAGGAAGGCATCTCCGGTATGCAGAAGACAATCTTCCTCTCAAAATAGTCCACCAAGGCATGATAAGCAGAGCCAATCCATCCCCAGAATCATGCCAAAGTCCTCCATCGGTATCACAATCTGATTAGCAGGGAGGCTGTGTCCCCTAATACTAACCTCATAGTCTGTGTAGACCTCCTCAGCTACAAACAACTGGTCACTTGGGCCTCTGATCACAAACGGATCCTCTAACAACATGCAGTCCTATCCCAAACTGACAGCAAAACTCGCAGTGACAAAAGAGTGCGTGGCGTCGAAATCAAAAAGCACGAAAACTAATCTGTCGGAAACTGTAACCATACCTGCCACCACTAAACCGAATGCCCTAGCATCTCTGTGTGTCAGGCCGTTGATGCACCCCTCAGCTCTCGGTGCAGAAGAAGCAACCACACTCTGAGTCGGGCGAGTAGCCGCTGGTCGATATCCTCCCTATGACTGTTGTCCTCCCCCACGCGCCTGCGAACCACAACCACCTGCTCGGCCTCCAATGCTCGGTGTGGGGAGCATCTGCTGTGCTCCAGCCCTAGACGGGTAGTCCCTCCTGATGTGGCCCGGCTAGCCACACTAGTAGCAGAGAGGAACTCGACGACCTCCCTCAGTAGGTCCCTGTTGACGACTAAGTGGGGTTCTAGTGTTGACAGCTAGCCCCTTTCGGGGGCCCCCAAAGGCCATTGACAACCCCCAAAATGAGACGGCTCTCCCGTGGGTGCCGCATGCCTCCTCTCTCATTGGCCTTGTGAGTACTCTGGCTGGTAGGGCCTCTTCCGTCTGCTGTCGGTGTCTCGTGCGGTCGGGTTGGTCTCCTCGTACATCATAGCTGCCTCCACCACTCTCGAGAAGGTGGGCAGCTTCAGGGCCTTGACATACCCCCGAATAGCAGGCTAGAGCCCCTTAGTGAACCTCCACAGGCACTCCTCCTCTGTGGCTACGGCTGTCGCAGCAAAACGTGACAGCTCCAGGAAGCACGTGCGATATGCGCTAACGATCATCGTCCCCTGGCGGAGAGTGTGGAACTCCCGCCTCCTCTGGTCCTACCAAGTTTGTGGGAAGTACTGCTCGCAGAAGAGGGTCATGAACTGGTCCCACGTCGCCTCTCCCCTCTCCTGACCTATGATTGCCCTCCACCACCTGTGTGTCGCACTCTCCAACTGGTACATGGCAAAGGCCACGCGGCACTCTGCAAGGGGGCGAAGGGTGTCAAACACCTTTTCAATATGCTCCAGCCAGTCCTCTACCTCAGATGGGTCCTCATCCCCCTTGAAGAAGGGGGGCTTCAGATTCCGGAACTGCCCAAAAAGCTTGTAATGCAGCTGTAGTGGGGGAACGGGCACGCCTCCAAGTAGGGAGGGCTCATGCTTAGAAGTGTCAGAGTGTGGTGGGGGCGGTGGAGGAGCACCCCACCCCCTCCTGCTAGTCCCTCGCTGCGTCGGTCTCTCAGTCCCACAGAGGAATCCCCCTCCACGTCCCCAAAGAGAGGTGCCTGTGGAGGAGGGTGGAGCTCCTCTTGTACTATGTCTCGGATCAGCTAAGCGAGGTCCTGGGCCTAAACGCCCGGGAGAAGTGGCAGGTCAACTGGCACCTCGGGCCCAGCACGTCTGCCCCTCCAACCTCGTCCACGGCCGCGTCCGCAACCCGCCTCAAGAACTCCACGATGAGGCATCTCCTGCAAGGAAACGCGAAAGGAAAAAAAAAAGAAGTCAACTCCAACGAACTTCAGCTAAAGAAACTCAGAACAGATGTCAAGCGGTATGTTGTGGTGGTTACTCTATTTAAATGCATATGAATTGGTTATTCTCAAGCTAGTTGGTTCATTTCTCAGGATGACCTTGCTCTGATACCATTTTGTTACGACCCGATTCCTGAATCCCTACAGAACCCGAGACCGGCTCGACTCGACTAATCCCAAGACCCAGTCATCCAACAAGAAACAACCACAAAGCAGGAAAATAAACCACATTTACTATGAGAGGTAGCTAATAGTAAAATGTACAAGCAGTAAAGGAAGTAAAAGCTGCTAAACAGTACATACCACCACAACAATTGGAAATAGAAACAAAAGTATAGTAACAGAATAGTAAACAAGTCTGAACTCACAAACAAAAAGTACTACAATAGCAAGAAACTACTACTGCTGGGCTCGACTAGGCCCAACACCCTCTGCAGCCGGTGACTCCGGCTGCTCAACTCCTGGACTTGTAAAGGGTTACATACAAACGAAGTCAGCGAACGCTAAGTAGAGTGGTAACCAAACTAACTAAAGCAGTAAAAGCTAATAGGTAAATTTATCTTTTCCAATTATTTTAATTTACAAGTAATTCCCTTTCACCCATTGGTTTACTTTCAGATTTCTTTCATGATCTCGAATGTTCCTCATGGGAACGATCTTGATTGCAGTCTTTTCCAAGAGTAGAAGGCACACGTGGTGCTCTCTTGGCTAGGAGAGTCCCCTGTGGTAATCCTACACCCAATCAACCACCCTGAGGTCACTGACAGACGCAACGGTGACTACGGCACGCGCGATAAGCGCACGGGTAGCTACCCCGCACTGGCACTCGGTCAGTCGTTTCCACTAGCGGGTACGCCCAAAGTACAGCACGGAACAATATAGGGCCTATCCCTCTCAGTAACAAGGTCTCGCCTCTCAGAACCAAACAGGGGTCTCGTCCCTCCACAGTCTGTGCACCCTCATCTGACTACCCAGGTTTGCCCAGTGGGCCTAACAAGTCGGTGTAGGGTGGCTAGCTGAACCCCGGGTCCCATGGGGTGGCTAGCTCCCTCCCTACCCTACTAGCTCTCCCCGGTACTGTGTACGCGAGGGCCAACAAAAGTTGGTGTAGAGTGGTCATTCCTAACCCTGGGTCCCAACCCAAGGGCAGCTAGCTCAGCTCTACACTAAAAAGGGGACAGTCGCTCCCCCTTAATACCAAGTACTCAAGGGCTAGCATACTTCCCAATCACAATTCCAGTCCTTTCCATCATCTACAGGAGTTCTCCTCCTAACTCCCCCTAGGATTCATGCTCATATTCACCGTATCATTCCATACTAGGTTTCATCATTCACAATTCCATTGCCGTATTGTATACATGCAGCTAGTATTTCCACAATTAACATATGCAACAAGTAATATCACAGGTAACTGTTTAATTATCTCAGGCATTTCATATTATAACAAGCAGCTCATATTCATTAACAGACAGTTGTTTACAGGTCATCTCTTTCATTTATGACTGCAATTTCAAACACGTATACAAACAGTGCAACTATTTCTCATCCTAGGATTAATGCCACATCTTAGGGTTCTAGTTTTCTAATTTTCATAATTGCATTCATGTTTTATAAATTAAATAGGGGGAAACCACTCTACCAAATAATCCGGGAGTACTGAGGGCTCGAACGGTAGACTCGTGTGCCTCTGCAAGCCCCGAACACGCAACAAATCGAAGTCCTATACCAAGGAAAATACCACAATGGAAAGTTCCGAACAGTATATAAGGATTTCTAACATGTAGAGGAACTTCTGAGGAAAACACAGATATCTCGCTTGCGAAAAATGGACCCCAAACGGACCCTAAACGGGTCAAAAATAGAACTGCAGAACTAAATCAGACATCTAGCACATGGTCCAGACGTCTTAAAAGTCACCAGGGTCTCACCTCAAGTTCCTGCATCGACCTCAGACGTCCAGGACCCCTACTTGACCATCTGGACTCAGCTTCAGACGTCCGACCTCTCCTCCAGTTGTCTGGGGGTGCCTCCGGTAGTCTGGTAAGCTGTCTAGATGTCCAAAACACATGGGAGGGAGTGCCACGCGCCTTCCCAAAGTTTCCCCTGTGCGCAACTGGCAAATCTCCCCCTTTTAGCCAAACAGATTGGCTCTACGGTGCGGCTTGCATGGCCGTAACCGCAAGAAGAACGTACCTTCGTGAAACCTTGCTTTCAAATGTCCGATGTCGTCACCAGATGTCCAACTCGTCATCTGGATGGCACTCTAGATGTCTGATACTGGGAAAATCCCAGTACCAGAGCGAGCTCCCGCTCCTTTCGCTGCGCTCCGCTGTGGCCCCTCCTTCCCGTCTGCAGTTCCAGCTGTAGCAGGAAGTCGGGGACGACTCCCCCAACGCACTCCTGCACGTGCCACTCCAGCCATGTGCCCTCTGGCGAGCTCCCACGAACTCGCGAGCTCAACCTTCTCCTCCTCTCTTCATGCCACTACTCCTCTCTCTCGCTCCCTCTCTCTCGCTCGTCCCTCTCACAGCAGTGGAGAGGAAGGTGGTGTGGTGGAGTGGAGAAGAGAGGAAGGGGGGTGAGGGCTCTTATATAGAGAGCGGCTAGGGTTCGATGAGGGGGAGAGAAGAAGAAGAGAGAGAGAAGAAAGCTGTCTGCTCGTAGCCAGCGCTCAAACCCGACCTTGCGTATAGATTTTTCAATTTCCAGACATCTGGGAAGGAGTCAAGACGTCTGACTGGCAGTCCAGACGTCTTAAAAGGCCAGAACAGAATGGGTCTTTACAGGCTCTCTGCAGTCCTCGTTGATGGAAACGTTGGATCTAATATAGACTATGCGATGATCTAATGCAACGTGCACAAACAAACTCAAGGCAGATATTAGTAATAAAAAAATTATTTGCACAAATATCAATCCACAGAAATTGACACAATATGTATAGTGGTTCCCCACTCACTTGGGTACTCCACTATGTAAGCCTCCCAACTTAGGATTTTTAACCTGATTCCCTCAAACCCG
This sequence comes from Thalassia testudinum, assembly GCA_037157565.1. Taxonomy (NCBI): domain Eukaryota; kingdom Viridiplantae; phylum Streptophyta; class Magnoliopsida; order Alismatales; family Hydrocharitaceae; genus Thalassia; species Thalassia testudinum. Next base: position 87,057,935 of record JAZHRO010000056.1, on the reverse strand, counting down.
AGGAAATCACTTTACTAAACAAGGTAATTAACGGGTTACCTCAACTCAAGTACAACGACGGGTTTGTTACAACACAACGAGCAACAAGCTTAAATACAAATAAGAACCAGTGTAAGAAAAAGAAATCTTACAACAAGAATTCCTTTGCCTCCCAACAATAATTAAAATCAATACCAATTGAGAGCCTAGAATGGACATGATTTGCTTCGTAGATGCGTGAGAGAAAACATGTCAATGCATTTGCAACGTGTAAAGAGATTGAGAGTAGCAAACTATTTTTTTCTCTTCAAAATGTGGTGGAAATATGAAAATATAACTTTATGATTTTCTCTTATCTTTCTTATGTACAAACTAAGAGTCCAAGGGTTATTTTATAGAGTTAGGACCTTAGTAATACGTCTACTAGATGTTGGGGTTTAAATCCCAATGTTCAAGTCCTCAAAATCAATTTACAACTGTTCATATTTGAACCAACGGCTAACTGGTACCGGTGCTAAAGTACGGATGATGGTATTAGCTGCTCACAGTTTTTCTACAGCTAGCACATGAGTCCTGCTACCAGTACTCATCATGAGTACTGGTACTTGTGACTCCTAGGTTTAAGACTCACTAAGCACTGCGACCTACCTATATCGGTACTCATCATGGGTACCAATACTCATAAGGTCCAGGCCTGAACTGAGTCTTCAAACTATGACCATCAGATATCGGTACTGGTACATGTTGTTCACAGTTTGAGACAAAGGCTCAAACCCGTGCCTTGCATGTACTGATACTTATGAACAGTATCGGTACTTGCTTTTAAGTACCTTTATTTTAAGTGTATTACTAATTAGTTCATTAGTATACTTTAACCACTAAAACAATATCTTTTCAACAATACGTACTTTGAATGATAGTAATGTTAATCCTAATTTTTCTCTAATTAATTTTACAATCTAACTTATGTTTTTTGTTAAGAGGCATACATTCTAAGAAATAAAAACCTATTATAAAAAACTAAAGATCAGAGATGATCTTCTCCTCCTTGTTATCTTTCCTCATCATCATGCCTCCTTGCCATAATTCAATATTTGCCTTGATCTTCACCTAAATTTGAAATAACACTCAATTGCAAACATTAATCTACAAGAATTTTGTTAACACCAAAACAAGATGTGAAATAATGTTCCAACACTCGTCGTACCGTCGTCGCCAACCACCGTGCCCTCATCGCTGTCGTTGCACCCTCATCACTATCGACCGTGTCATCGATCTCTTCGCGCCCCCACCGCACACCCCCGCACCCTACTGCATCATCGATCCCATCCAGTGCATTCGTCACCTCCTCCTCCACCTCCACCTGCCGCTCTAGATGCACACCCTCGCAGCATTACCCCCCTCACGCTACCAACCCTTGTGTCGCCCCACGCAGCTCCACCTCCCTACTGCCCACCCCCCCCCCACCCACCTCCACACAGCGCCCCCCGTTCCTCACTAGCACAACCCCCCCGCAGGCCCCCCTTCCTCCTCTCCAAATTTAATTTATTAAATTTTTGTTTTATTAAATTAAGTTAAATTTATTAATTAGATTTACGTGAAATGCATGTTAATTAATTTGATTTATGTAATTTATTAATTACTTAGATTCGGCCTTAAATTTAAATGCATGTTAATTAGTTTTTAAATGCTTGTTAGATTAGTGGTTAAATGCATGTTAATTAGTTGTTACTAAAATGTCAGTTAGATTAGTTGTTAAATACCCGTTAATTAGTTGTTACATGTTTGTTAATTAGTTGTTAAATGCTTGTTAGATTAGGTTATTTCTTTTGTTTAATTTGAATGTGAGGTGTACCTGTTTGCGAGGCGAAATTGAGGTTTGAAAACTACGTTGTAGTATAGTTGAAATCGCTTTGAAAATAAATAAATTTATTACTCGAATTTTAATTCCAAGGTCGAACACAGGGAACAATATGGAATTCAAAACTCAAGATCACAATTTAAGTCAAGAATAGAGATTGCAATAAGAATAATGTCAGGATCAATAAGCAAAAGGAACGGAGTAAAATGGTAATTTAAATCACCAATTACTCCTCACAAATAACACTTAAACCAAAGCCTCAAATAGATGTTAATCAAATGTATCAGTTGTCTTAAATATGTTCTACAGCACTAGAGACTCAAGGGTCTCTTTCTCTTCCTGTGCAGCTTCCTTCTTTCTTTCTCTGAACTTCTTTTCTTCTTCTTCTGTTCTTCTTCTCTTCTTTTCCTCTTCTTTCTGTGTGGCACCTTCTCTTTATCTTCTTCTGCTCAAGCCTTCCTCTCTTTTCCTTTCTTTTTCTGTTTCTTCTTCTTCTCCTCTTCTCCTCTTTCTCTGCTAGTCAGGCCTTCTCCTCTTTTCTTCTTTCTTTCTTTATGCACAGAGGGCATCCATCACAAGTTTTGGCTAAGTGTTGCACGGGGCAAAACCCTCCCCTACCCCATGCTCTCTCTCTTTCTACCCTCTTAGGCTCCGACCTCCAAGGGCCTCTCAGGGTATAGTCGGGTAATCGACTAGGCACGTACCCGGGTCCAGGGCTGCGGGCGTGGTCGTAGCTGAGGAGTGGGCTTAGGTGGGTCGAGTGTACCAGGTCCGCGGGGGAGAGGTCGTGGATGAGGCACGTGAGCGGGTGAGCAGGGACCTCACCCCGAGTGTCTGAGGCGATAAAGCTATAGCACTTTTGCAATTCATGAGCCACAGGGTGCTCTTCAGCTGACGATGTGGGACTAAACCACGTCCCTTCTTCGCATGCGTTTGCAGCAAGGAGATTCCTTTGATTGGTGTAGCTGCTAAGGTCCTAGCGTCTAATTGACCGCCTGGGGTAATACCTAAAGCAAGTTCGCATGACCTGGGACTTCCACTTGGGGTAGACGAGACCTGGAGCGAGCTCGAAGCTCCTTTGAAGTTCTTCGTCAATGGCAGCTAAGGGACACATCTGAAATCAAGCAAACGACCTCTCGGCCCTGTCAGAAGGTTCAGGAAGGATCGTCGGACCACGGCGAATGCGACGGTGATGGTTGTGTGGAGTGGCGAGGTCCGTGCGACGGAGTCAGACTGTGCGCATGAGAGTGGGTGTGTTCGAGGGCGAGTTAGGGTGAGCGAAGTAGTGAATGGGAAGAGGGGTTTTGAAGAGTGGATCACGGTGGAGCTTATGGAGGTGATAGCGACACGATTCGTGTGATGGAGTGGCGGTTGGGCATCTCCGGAGCTTCGCTGGAGCAGAAGAAGGTGACGGTGTTGAGGGAGAATCAATGGTTGTGCATGCGTTGTGAAATTGGGAAAAGAAAGTATAGTGAGAGAGAGAGAGACAGACCAAGGAACTTAGGGTCGTGGTAGAGAGACGGAAGGCACCGGTGTTGGTTGACCGGAGTCAGACAAGGAGGATGTTGCGGCGAGGCGGCGACGTCGACTGAGGGAGATGCACGACCTCTCGTTGGCAGGAGAGGTTCGCAAAGACGAGGGGAGGATAATCGGTCGTCTAATTTGATGGTTGGATGACCAAAGAAGGAGGGCGGAGAGGGGTCGCCAGAGCTAATTCTAAAGGTGGCCGGAGATGGAGAAGAAGAGGGTTTCTAAGGCCAAAACTAGTTGAAGAGCACGGCCGTGCCCTAGGGTTTCTTTTATAGGGCTCAAGAAGGATCTTAAGCTTGGAAGCCAAGCTTCCAAGCTTGGAAATGTCACCGGAGTAGGAAACCCATTTGTTCCACGAGTTCCCATTAGGATTTGGGAGAGATGTGGCCCAAGATGTGGTTCAAAAGGAAGGGAATTCCTTGATGAACTTCCCTTTCAATTTTGAGAGGGATTCGTCAAGGAATCAGGGAGTTCCTGCCATTTTTAGGTTGCCGATGCTTGTAGGAATAGGAGCAATGACGATAGGGACCAAGTTGTGAATATGATAACAAAGTTAGGGGTCTATTTGGAAAGATTTTGAAAGTTAAGGGCATAAATGTAATCAAACAGGACCAATTTGTAAACTAGGTCAAGACAATTCATCTTGGGTCCAAATTTTGGAACAAACCTAATTTGGACCTAAGGAATCCAATGTTGAAGTTGGATTTTGGTTTTGACCACGTTTGACTAGGTAATTTATGTAAAAACCCAAATTAGGGTAAATGTCTGTTTAAGACTCTGTTTTGGGCCAAAACAGGTTCAGATGGTCAATTTGAAGGTTTCAAACCCAAGAGAATATTTTTCTATGAATTTTAGATGATTTAGGTGAATTTTATCTTAACCAGAACCTCAGTTAATTAAGCGGATCTGTTTTTAGGGTTTCAAAAAGTCATTTAATTATCAAAACATGTGCAAACCTTTTTCTGTTTGTTCTAACCCACTTGTTATCCTTTTAAGACCATTTGACCCTCATTCAACACCTGAGAAAACCCGTGGGTTTATTGTGTTCAAGTTATGATGGTAAAAATGCAGTTTTAACCATGTTTTCTTGTCTTTCTCTTAGAATGGATTTGCAGTGACTTATGGCTCTTTGGTAATTATGTAGGAGCATTTACTGACTTAATTGGATCAAAATGAGCTAGTTATGGTTCATGATGGTGTTCCCATCAGTACCCACAATTTAAATTTGTTAATGTTAAACTTATTGTGTTACATGTCGGGTGTGCCCACATGTTGTGAATGATTTCTTGTATTTTTGCAAGAAATGTAAATGTCTAATATTATAGGAGAAATTTCAGCAAAAATTTTTTGGCAGATTTATGCTGTTTAGGCTATATGATTTACGAGTTTTTGGTTTAAAGTTTATAATATTGGATTTTAGGGGTTTTGGTTTTGGATTTAGGCTTTAAGGTTTTAGGATTTGGGTTTTGATTTTAAAATTAAAGGTCTTCAATTTTGGATTTAGGGCATTAGATTTGAAGTTAGGGCTTTACAATATTGAGTTTAGGTTTTTTGATTTAAGATTTAGGATGTGGGGTTAGGGTTAGGATTTAGAGTTCGAGATATAGGGTTAGGGTTTGGGTTTCGTTATGGTTTAAGGTTAAAATTAATGGTTTAAAGGTTTAACATTTATGATTTAATTAGGGGTTAGGAGTTAGGTTTTAGGTCATATAGTGTTAATTGTTAATTGAATTAGGGTTTAGTGGTTAGGGTTTTTGATTTAGGTTTTAGGGTTTAAGATTTTCGATTTAGTTTTTTCAGGTTTATGACTTTCGATTTTTGTTTTCAATTTAGGGTTTTGGGTATAGTTTGACTTTGATTTTTGAATTTTGAGGTTAGGGTTTAATGTTTAGGGTTTAGGTTTTTTGTGTATGAACTTTACATCTAACAATTTAATTTAAAAGTTAAATGTTTGATTGTCACCTCTTAGTACCATACATACTTGCATAAATTTAGAAGCACTTAATGACAAACAAAAGGAATTATAACCCCTAGGTAACAAGTTGTGGGAGGGATATAATTGTGTCAAAATATTAACCCGTTGAGACTTATGATCATGTTATAGGGACAATACAGAGTGGTGTATACCTTACTGTTACGACTCGGTTCCCGAATCCCTACAGGACACGAGACCGGCTCAACTCAACTAATCCCAAGACCCAGTCATGCAACAAGAAATAACAAAAAAGCAGGAAAGTAAACCACATTCACTATGCTAAGTAACTAGCAGTAAAAAGAGTACAAGAAGTAAATGAAGTAAAAACTGCTAACCGTACACATCACCACCACAACAGTAAAGCGGAAACAAAGTACAGAATGTAAACAGAAATAGGAGTCTGAACTCACTAACAAAAGAAGGTACAACAACAGGAAGACTACTGCTACTGGGCTCTACTGGGCCCAGCACCCTCTTCAATTGGTGACTCGGGCTGCTCAACACCTGGACCTAAAAAGGGTTATAAATAAAAAAGTCAGCGAAAGCTGAATAGAGTGGTAACCAACTAACTAAAGCAGTAAAAGCTAAAAGGTAACTATCAATTCCAATTACTTTATTTCACAAGTTATTCCTTTTCACCCATTGGTTTTTTTTTTTTCAGATCTTTTTCTTGACATTGAATGTTCCTCGTGGGAACGATCTTGATTGCAGCCTTTTCCGACGAATACAAGGCACATGTGGTGCTCTCCTGGCTGGGAGAGTCCCCTGTGATGATCCTACATCCAGTCAACCACCCCAAGGTCACGGATAGTCATAGTGGTGACTACGGCACGTGCAATAAGCGCACGGGTAGCTACCCCGCACTGGCATGCGATCAATCGTTTCCGCTAACGGGTATGCCCAAAGTGCAGCACGGAACGGTATAGGGCCTATCCCTCTCAGTAATAGGGGTCCAGCCCCTCAGAACCAAACAGGGTTCTTGCCCCTCCACAGTCCGCACACCCTCGTCTGACTACCCTGGTTTGCCCAGTGGGCCTAACAAGTCAGTGTAGGGTGGCTAGCTGAATCCCGGGCCCCGAGGAGTGGCTAGCTCTCTTGCTACACTAGTAGCTCTCCCCGATACAGTGTACACGAGGGCCAAGAAGTCGGTGTAGAGTGGCCAATCCTAACCCTGGGTCCCAACCCAAGGGCGGCTAGCTCCGCTCTACACTAAACAAGGGACAGTCACTCTCCTTGGTACCACGTACTCAAGGGCCAACACACTTCCCACTACATTTCCAGACCCATTCCATTTATTCACAGGAGCTCTACTCTTAATTCCCCGTAGGGTTTATGCTCGTATTTCTCAGGCCATTCCATACTTCAGGCCATTCCATACCAGGTTTCATCATTCACATTTCCATTCTCAAATTATACACATGCAGCTCGTATTTCCATCATTTAACATACACAACAAGTACTGTCACAGGTAACTATTTAACTAGTACAGGCATTTCATATTTCACAGGCAGCTCTTGTTTATCAACAGGCAGTTGTTCACATTTCTATTCATTTATTTAAGACTGCAATTTCAATTACGCATACAACCAGTGCAAGTACTTCTCGTCCTAGGATTCATGCCACATCCTAGGTTTCTAGTTATCCAATTCACACAAGCATTCATGCATTATAAATAAATTAGGGGAAGACCACTCTACCAGACGATCCGAGAGTATTGGGGGCTCGAACGGCAGGCTCACGTGCCTCAACAAGCCCCGAACCCGCAACAGAATGAAGTCCTATACCAAGGAACATACCACAATGGAACATTCAGAACAGTATAAAAGGTCTTCTAACAAGTAGAGGAACTTGCGAGGAAAACATCGATATCTTGTTTGCATAAAATGGACCTCAAACGGACCCTAGACAGGTCAAAAATAGGGCTACAGGCCCAAATCAGAAGTCTAGCACAAGGTCCAGACGTCTTAAAAGTAACTAGAAATGCACCTCAAGTTCTGCATCGACCTTAGATGTCCAGAACCTCTTCTTGATCATCTAGACCCGACTCCAGATATCAGACCTCCTCTCCGGACGTCTGGGAGTTCTTCCAGCCGTCTGGTAAGCTATCCAGACGGCCGAAACGTGTGAGAGGGCGTGTCCCGCGCCTTCCCGAAGAAATCCCTGCATGCGACAGGAAAATCTCCTATAATTAGCCACGCAAAACGTAGCTACGAAGCGGCCTGCATGGCCGTATCGGCAAAAGGAACGTATCTTCGCGGAGATCTACCTTCAAACGTCTGGCGTCCTCACCAGACGTCCATTCCATCGTCTGGGCGTCACACCAGATGTCTGATTTTGGGAAAATCCCAGAACCAAAACCACCTCCTGCTCTCCCTCGCCGCGCGCAGCCGCGGCCTCGCCTCATCGCCTGCAGCTCTGGCTGCAGCAAGTGTCGGGGATGGCTCCCCCGACGCACTCCTCCTCCCGCATGCACCGCTCTGGCCATGCGCCCTCTGGCGAGCTCCCACGAGCTCGCGAGCTCAAGCTCTTCCTCCTCTCCACACGTCGCCTCTCCTTCTCGTCGCTCACTCTCGCACTCTCTCTCGCGCTCTCACCTCTCGCTGTAGTGGAGAGGAAGGAGGGAAGGTGCCTGGTGTGGTGAAGTGGGGAAGAGAGGAAGGGGGAGAGGGGTTTATAAAAGGGTGTGTTAGGGTTCAGTGGAGGAGGGAGGAGGGAAAGAGAGAGAAGAAGGGTACTGTCTGCGCACAGCCTGCACGTAGACGCGAAGGTTCGTACCAAAATTTCGATTTCCAGACGTCAGACCGACAGTCCAGACGTCTTAAAAGGCTCAAGCAGAACAGGTCTTTACATCATAACAAACTTAAAGGAAGTTTTGTCCCCGAAACTTGAGCTAGCTAGGGTGCGAAAAAAGAAATATATACTCATAACAAACTTAAAGAGGACCGAAGTCGGTCTGAAAAGATGTACCCTCAAAATGCTCCGGGTATCGCTCTCGCATTGCTGCCTCAGGCTCCCAGGTAGCCTCCTCGTACCTCTGGCTCCTCCACAAGACCTTCACCAAGGGTACCTACTTCCGTCTCAAACTCCGGACGGCTCTGTCTAGTATTTGTACTAGTCGCTCGGGGTAGGTAAGGTCGTCACCCACCTCGACACTCTCGTGGCTCAGAACGTGACTGGGATAGGCGACCTACTTCCTGAGGTTGGACATGTGGAACACGTCGTGCACACCAGAAAGCTAGGGAGGAAGGGCAAGCATATAAGCAACGGGTCCTACCTGCTCTAGGACCTCAAAGGGCCCCACAAACCTCGGCACTTGCTTCCCTTTCACCCTAAAACGCTGCAGGCCCTTCACGGGCGAACACGAAGAAAGACATGATCAACAAACCTCGAACTGCACCTCTCTGCGCTTCCGATCAGCATAACTCTTCTGTCTGCTCCTGATAGTGCGAAGTCATCTGTGAATTTGCTCTATCACCTCCTGACTCTGCCGGATCAGCCTGGGGCCAACCTCCCACTTGGTCCCCACCTCACCCAACTCAAGGGCGCAGTACACCTTCGTCCGTACAGAGCCTCGTAAGGTGCCATGCCGATACTCGAGTTATAGCTGTTATTATATGCAAACTCTACCAGGGGTAAGTGCTCCTCCCAAGAACCCCTCCAGTCTAATACACAGGCACACAAAAGGTCCTCAAGTGTCTGTATCGTGTGCTCTAATTATCCGTCTGTCTGGGGGTGGTACGCTATACTAAACATCAACCGTGTCCCTAAAGCCTGCTGAAACTTAACCCAAAACTGGGAAGTAAAATAGGCATCCCGGTCGGATACAATCTCACGCGGAACTCCTTGCAGACGTACCATGTCACGAATATACTTCTCTTCCAACTGTGCTGGTGTAAAGACCCATTATGTTCTGAGCCTTTTAAGATGTCTGGATTGTCGGTCAGACGTCTGGTCAGACGTTTGGACCCCTTCCTAGACGTCTGGAAATTGAAATTTTGGTATGAGTCTTTGCATCTATGTGCGGGCTATGCGCAGACAGTACCTCATTCTCTCTCCTTCCCTCTTCTCTCCTCCATCCAAATCATAACTCCCCTTATAAAAGGAACTCTCCCCCTTCCTCTTTTCCCCCACTTCACCATAGCCAGCCACCTTCTTCCCTTCCTCTCCACCACAGCGAGAGGAGCGAGTGCGAGAAAGAGCGTGAGAGCATCGACGAGGAGAGGTGACGTGAGGAGAGGAGGAAGAGCTTGAGCTTGCGACCTTGTGGGGGCTCACCGGAGGGCGTACAGTCAGAGTGGCGCGTGTGAGAGGAGGAGTACGTCGAGGGAACCGACCCCGACGTTTGCTGTAGCCAGAGCTACAGGCGAGGAGGCGAGGCCGCAGCTGCGCATGGCGAGGGCGAATAGGAGGAGGTTTTGGTTCTGGGATTTTCTTAGAATTAGACGTCTGGAGTGACGTCCAGACGATGGAGTGGACGTCTGGTGATGACACCAGACGTCTGAAAGTAGATCTTCACGAAGGTACATTCCCTTTGCAGATATGGCCATGCAGGCCGCTCCGCAGCTACGTTTTGCATGGCTAATTTCAGGCGATTTACATGTCGTGTGCAGGGATTGCTTCGGGAAGGCGCGGGACACTGCCTCCCATGCGTTCCAGACGTCTAGACAGCTTACCAGATAACTGGAAGCACTCCCAGATATCTGGAGAGGGAGTCGGACGTCTGGAGCTGGGTCCAGACAGTCAGGAAGAGGTTCTGGACGTCTGAGGTCAATGCAGAACTTGAGGTGCATTTCTGTTTACTTTTAAGACATCTGGACCTTGTGCCAGACGTCTTATTTGGGTCTGTAGCCTTGTTTTCAATTCGTTTAGGGCCCGTTTGAGGTCCATTTTACGCAAACAAGATATCGGTGTTTTCCTTGTGAGTTCCTCTACTTGTTAGAAGGCCTCTTATACTATTCTGAATGTTCCATTGTGATTGTTCCTTGGTTTAGGACTTCATTCTGTTGCGGTTTTGGGGCTTGCAGAGGCACGTGAGCCTACTGTTAGAGCCCCCAATTCTCCTGGGTTATCTGGTAGAGTGGTTTCCCCCTATTTTTAAATATAAAACCTAATTGCATATGTGACATTGAATAAGTAGAAAACCTAGGATGTGGCATGAATCCTAGGACGAGAAGTACTTGCACTGTTTGTATGCGTGTTTGAAATTGCAGTCTTAAATGAATGAGTAGAAATGTGAACAACTGCCTATTAATAAACAAGAGCTGCCTGTGAAATATGAAGTGCCTGTGTTAGTTAGACAATTACCTGTGACACTACTTGTAGCATATGTTAAAATATGGCAATACGAGTTGCATGTGGTTAAACTGAGAATGGAAATGTGAATGATGAAACTTGGTATGGAATGGAATGAGAAATACGAGCATGAACCCTATGGGGAATTAGAAGTAGGGCGCCTGTGAGTAAATGAAATGGATTTGGAAATGTAGTGGGAAGTGTGCTGGCCCTTGAGTACGTGGTACCAAGGAGAGCGACTGTCCCCTGTTTAGTGTAGAGCGGAGCTAGCCGCCCTTGGGTTGGGACCCGGGGTTAGGATTGGCCACTCTACACCGACTTCTTGGCCCTTGCATACACTGTACCGGGGAGAGCTACTAGTGTAGGGAGAGAGCTAGCCACCCCACGGGGCCCGAGGTTTAGCTAGCCACCCTACAACGACTTGTTAGGCCTACTATGCAAACCAACGTAGTCAGACGAGGGTGTGTGGACTGTGGAAGGGCGAGACCCCTGTTTGGTTCTTAGGGGCTAGACCCCTGTTACTGAGAGGGCTAGGCCATATACTATTCCGTGCTGTACTTTAGGCCTACCTGTTAGCGGAAATGACTGACTGCGTGCCAGTGCGGGGTAGCTACCTGTCCGCTTATCTTTCGTGCCGTAGTCACTGCTACGTCTGTCCGTGACCTTGGGGTGGTTTACTGGGTGTAGGATCACCACGGGGGACTCTCCCGGCCAGGAGAGCACCACGTGTGCCTTGTACTCTTCAGAAAAGACTGCAATCAAGATCATTCCCATGAGGAACAATCGAGATCAAGAAAGAGTTCTGAAAATATAAACCAATGGGTGAAAAGGAATAGCTTGTAAAATAAAGTAATTAGCATAGATAGTTTACCTGTTAGCTTTTACTACTTTAGTAGTTGGTTACCACTCTACTCAGCGTTCGCAAACTTTGTTACTCATAACCTTGTTTACGTCCCGGTGTTGAGCAGTCTGAGTCACCGGCTGCAGAGGGTGCTGGGCCCAGTAGAGCCTAGTAGTAGTAGTTTTCTTGTTGTAGTACTTTCTGTTGTTAGTGAGTTTCAGACTCTTATTACATTTACATTTCTGTACTTTGCTTCCGTTTTACTGTTGTGGTGGTGATATGTATTGTTAGCAGCTTTTATTTCTTTTCCTGCTTGTACTCTTTTACTGTTAGTTACTTAGCATAGTGAATATGGTTTACTTTCCTGCTTTTTTGTTATTTCTTGCTGAATGAATGGGTCTTGGGATTAGTCAAGTCGAGCCGGTCTCGTGTCCTGTAGGGATTCGGGAACAGGGTCGTAACAGCTGGTCCCAAGGTGACTCGGATCGACAAGAAACGTGTCGTCTTCGTTAATCTGTCTACAATCACCCAGATTGCGTCTTGTCCCCGCTGGGTAATGGGCAAGCCCACCACCAAGTCCATGGTGATGCCCTCCCACTTTCACTCTGGCACAGGAAGTGGCTGCAACGGCCCTGCAGGCCTTTAATGCTTGGCCTTCACCTGCTGGCACACCAAACACTGCTGCAAGAACTCACCTACATCCTACTTCATCCCTCTCCACCAAAAGTCACGTCTCATATCATGATACATCTTCGTGTTCCTGGGATGTATGGTGAACCTGGATCCATGCACCTTAGTCAGGAGCTCTCTCAACAACTTCTCGTCCCTGGGAACTCACAAATGTCCCCTCATGTGTAGCTCCCCGTCTATAAAAGAGAAGTCTCCTGGGTCCCCAAACATTACTCTGTCTCGCAACGACTGCAGGTACGGATCTGTCATCTATCCTATGATGATGCGGTCTATCAGCTCTGGTCTTGTCTTTCATGTCACTGTCACTGCCTCATAATGCCCCTGTAACTCTAGGGGTTGCCAACTGCCCAACTCCTCCATAAGTCTCCAACTCTGTGCCTGTAAGCTGGCCAAGCGGGCGGGCTCCTTCTGGCTCAAGGAGTCAGCCACCAAGTTGGCCTTCCATAGATGGTAGGAGATGCTGCAGTCATAGTCTTTCAGGAGCCCTAACCAACATCTCTGTCTCATGTTAAGCTCCTTCTGATCAAACAAATACCTGAGGCTCTTATGATCCATGAATATCTCAAAAGTCTCACCGTAAAGGAGTGCCTCCATGTCTTCAGCGCGAAGACAACAGCTGCCAGCTCTAAGTCATGGGTAGGGTAGCTATGCTCATAGGGCTTCAGTTGCTGCGAAGCGTAAGCGACAACGTGACCCCACTGCATGAGCACACCCCCTAACCCCTGCAACGAAGCGTCTGTGTAGACAACAAAACCGCCACTGCTATCTGGGATGGTAAGCATAGGAGCCGAAGTCAGCCTCTCCTTCAACTCCTGAAAACACACCTCACAAGCGTCTATCCAAGCAAAAGGCATGTCCTTCCAGGTCAAATAAGTCATAGGACGCGCAATCTGCAAGAAACCCCTGATAAACCGCCAGTAGTAACCTGCCAGCCCCAAGAAACTATGTATCTTTGTCACTGTACATGGCATCTCCCACCCGAGTACTGCCTCTACCTAGGTTGGATCCACAGCCAAGCCATCCCTTAAAATCACATGACCCAAGAAGGTCACCTACCTCAACCAAACTCGCACTTGATGTATTTAGCATACAGCCTGCGTCGTCTCAACATATCCAGAACCATCCGCAAGTGTTGTCCGTGCTGCGCCTGATCTCGCAAGTAAATGAGCACATCATCAATAAATACCACCACAACCTAATCTAGATATGGTCTAAACACCCGGTTCATCAAATCCATGAAAGCAGCAAGGGCGTTGGTCAGCCCAAACGGCATGACCAAAAACTTGTAGTGTCCGTACCGGGTGCGAAAAGCTATCTTAGAGACGTCGGTCTCCCTAATCCTCAATTGGTGATAGCCTGATCTCAGATCTATCTTGGAGAATACCATGGCACCTCACAACTGGACAAACAGATCATCAATCCTCGACAGCGAATACTTGTTCTTGATGGTGACCCTATTCAGCTGTCTGTAGTCCACACAAAGGCGCAGGGTACCATCCTTCTTCACAAATAGCACCGGGGCTCCCCACGGGGACGCACTAGGCCTCACAAAGCCCTTCTCCAACAAGTCCTGCAACAGGGACTTGAGCTCTCACAGCTCAAGTGGTGCCATCCTGTACGGTGCCGTAGAAATGGGGCTGGTCCCCGGTGCCAGTGAGATCTCAAACTCGATCTCACGCTCAAGCGAAAGTCCTGGCAGCTCCTCTGGAAACACGTCGGGGTACTCTCTGACCACCGAGATGCTCTGAAAGTCTGCCACGGGGTTGGGCTCTGCCACTACACAAGCCAGAAAGCCCTCACACCCCTGGCCCAAAAGTCTCACTGCCCGAAGTGCAGAAATGCACCTGAAACCTCCATCCACCAGTTGTCCATGAAACTCAAAGGAAGGCATCTCCAGTATAGAGAAGACGATCTTCCTCTCAAAACAGTCCACCAAAGCGTGGTAAGCGGACAACCAATCCATCCCCAGAATCATGCCAAAATCCTCCATAGGTATCACGATCAGGTCAGCGGGGAGGTTGTGTCCCCCAACACTGACCTCACAGTCTGTGTAGACCTCCTTAGCTACAAACAGCTGACCATCCGAACCTCTGATCACAAATGGATCCTCTAACAACACATAGCCCTGTCCCAAACTGACAGCGAAACTCGCAGCAACAAACGAGTGCGTGGCGCTGGAATCAAAAAGTACGTAAACTAATCTGCCAGAAACTATAACCATACCTGCCACCACTGAACCTGATACCCTGGCATCTCTGTGTCAGGGCGTTGATACGCCCCTCAGCTCTCGGTGTAGAAGAAGCAGCCACACTTTGCGTCGGACAGGTAGCTGCTGGCCGGTACCCTCCCTGCGACTGCTATCCTCCCCCACACGCTTGGGAACCACGACCACCTGCTTGGCCTCCAGTGCTCGGTGCAGGGAGCATTTGCTGCGCTCCAGCCCTAGACGGGCAATCCCTCCTGATGTGAACCGGCTGATCACACTGGTAGAAGAGGGGGACTCGACTCCCTCCCTCAGTAGGCCCCTGCTGACGGCTAGGCAGGGGTCCAGTGTTGACAGCTGGCCCCTGTCGGGGGCCCCCAAAGGCTACTGACGGCCCCACAAAATGAAACGGCTCTCCTGCAGGCACTACGTGCCTCCTCTCTCGTCGGCCCTATGAGTACTCTGGCTGGTAGGGCCTCTTCCATCCACTGTTAGTGTCTCGCGCGGCCAGGTTGGTCTCCTCATACGTCATAACTACCTCCACCACTCTCGAGAAGGTGGGTAGCTTCAGGGGTTTGACATACCCCCGAATGGTAGGCCAGAGCCCATCAGTAAGCCTCCACAGGTGCTCCTCCTCAGTAGCGACAACTGTCGCAGCAAAACGTGTCAGCTCCAGGAAACGCGTGCGATACACGCTAACAGTCATCGTCCCCTGGCGGAGAGTGTGGAACTCTTGCCTCCTCTGGTCCTGCCACGTCCACGGGAAGTACTGCTCGCAGAAGAGGGTTACAAATTGGTCCCACGTCAGCTTTACCCTCTCTTGGCCTCTGACTACCCTCCACCACCTGTGTGCCTCACTCTCCAGCTGATACGTGACAAAGGCCACGCAGCACTCCGCAGGAGGGCGAAGGGTGTCAAACACCTTCTCGACTCGCTCAAGCCAGTCCTTTGCCTCAGACAGGTCCTCATGTCCGAAAAGCTCGTAGTGCAGCTATATTGAGGGAACGGGCGTGCCTCCAAGCAGGGAGGGCTCGTGCTCGGAAGTGTCAGGGTGCGATGGGGGCGGTGGAGGACCACCCCCTCCCCCTCGTCCAACGCTGCGACGGTCTCATGGTCCCACAGAGGACTCCCCCTCTACGTCCCCAAGGAGAGGCATGTGTGGAGGCGGGTAGAGCTCCTCTCGTACTATATCTCGTATCAACTGAGCAAGGTCCTAGGCCTGAACGCCCGAGAGAAGTGGCTGGTCAACTGACACCTCGGGCCCGACACCTCCGCCCCTTTGACCTTGTCCACAACTGCATCTGCAGCCCGCCTCAAGGACTCCACGTCGAGGCATCTCTTGCAAGGAGACGTGGAAAACAGAACAAAAAGAAGTCAACTCTAACGGACCTCAACAAAAGAACCTCGAAACAGATGTCAAACGGTATGTTGTGGTGGTTACTCTAGTTACATGCACATGAATTGGTTATTCTCAAGCTAGTTGGTTCATTTCTCAGGACGACCTTGCTCTGATACCATCTTGTTACAACCCGGTTCCCGAATCCCTACAGGACACGAGACTGGCTCAACTCGACTAATCCCAAGACCCAGTCGTCCAACAAGAAATAACCAAAAAGTAGGAAAGTAAATCACATTCACTATGCTAAGTAACTAGCAGTAAAAATAGTACAAGCAGTAAATGAAGTAAAAACTGCTAACCATACATATCACCACCACAACAGTAAAGCAGAAACAAAGTACAGAACGTAAATAGAAATAGGAGTCTGAACTCACTAACAAAAGAAGGTACAACAACAGGAAGACTACTGCTACTGGGCTCTACTGGGCCCAGCATCCTCTGCAACCGATGACTCGGGCTGCTCAACACCTAGACCTAAAAAGGGTTATGAGTAACAAAGTCAGCGAACGCTGGGTAGAGTGGTAACCAACTAACTAAAGCAGTAAAAGCTAACAGGTAACTATCAATTCAAATTACTTTATTTCACAAATTATTCCTTTTCACCCATTGGTTTTTTTTTTTTTAGATCTCTTTCTTGATATTGAATATTCCTCGTGGGAACGATCTTGATTGCAATCTTTTCCGAAGAGTAGAAGGCACACATGGTACTCTCCTAGCCGAGAGAGTCCCCCGTGGTGATCCTACACCCAGTCAGCCACCCCCAGGTCACGAATAGACGTAGCGGTGACTACGGCACACGCGATAAGCACACGGGTAGCTACCCCGCACTAGCACACAGTCAGTTGTTTCCACTAACGGGTAGATGTCTTTTTAAGGAGAGTTTTCATAGGATATGCACACATCAGATAATCTAATCTAGATGGATTTTGGTTGTTATTTAGAAAGTTGGTAGGGGAAAGATATCTTGAGATTGTGCCATTATCTGTATGCTTGATGGAGTTTAGAATACCTTTCTCTTCGATTGATTTTAAAATTGAACTCAGAGAGGGTTGCAGTTTTGTCAAGATCTATGAAGACTTGAAGGTGACCAAAAGGTAAATTAGACATTTCTAAAAGGGTTGTTTAAATGAGTTTTGGAGTTGTATTAGAATCTCTTGATATTAACTGGTTATTTAAAGGAGTTTTGGAGTTGCATTGGAGTTTTGGAGTTGTTTAAAAGAGTTTTGATAAAACCATTGTCCGAACCAAAAAGAATCTTTTTTCACTGTCAGATCTAGACCAATATTTGTTGGCTGCAGCCCTGTGATCCTTTTATGCCATGAAAATCCTCTTGCAAATCTAATCTTTTCTGCTTCATATAGGGCTCGTGATTCGAAGTACCAATCGACTGATTCATTTGCTTAACATTTCCTGAGACACAATCTAGTGCATCATTCTCAAGACTGGCCAGACAATGATTTTCTTTGAGCATCCTGATTAGAAACCAATAGACTACCTTGAAAGAAACTTCGGAGAGCAAGCTTACTGTGGTTTCCATGAAAAGAATTTGCAGTCTGTGGTTATTTATGTAATTCTTTAAGGGAGGGGGTGAGATATGTGTGATGCGGAAAATATACGGAAATATATTAAATAATCTCATAAAAAGCAACAATCACAAGTACACAAGGATTTTTAGGTGGAAATTCAAATTCGGATAAAAACCACCATTTAAACTTCTCAACTTAGGATTTTCCGATCGATCGAGTCAATCAAATTCACTATCCGAACTACTTGAACAAGGGTAGCGTACTTCAAATCCCTTCTCTTCACGAGGAGTATTTAATCTTTCGATGGAGATGGGAATTCGCAAAATGAATACCCAACCAAAGACAATGAAACTACAATAATCCTATAGAGTCACAAAGTGAATAATTAAATCTAACTACTATAGGTAAAGAATCTCCCCTTTGGTGGAAGTGTGTTGACTTGGCAACACGGATGCGTAAACCACGCAATGGCACATCACTCACGTTATCGTAAGCGGGAGAGCAGGTGTACGGCGAGAAAGAAGCTCTCAAGATGAAGAAAAGGGCTTTTGAGAGTTAGAACTACTTTTCTAGGACACAAATATGGTGGAAAGTAGTGTTTTTTAGTGTGTCTTGGTGCATCTAACAAAGGAGGGCTCCCCTTCTATTTATAGATGGCTTATGAATCATTCGGAAGGCTTGGAAGCCTTAGGTAGCTGTTGGGGATGAACCTAAGGTAAAACAGGTCAGAATCAGGGTCATTAATGATTCTGACAGTGTTATCAGACGTCTGGGAAAAGTATCAAACGTCTGTAAACTACTTTTAAGATGTCTAGAAAGTAAATTAGACGTCTAATCTTAGATGGATTTTCTTACTGACTTAGTTCAAATCTAAACAGGGTTCTAGTGAAAGTCAGTCAGACGACAAGTCTATTGTCTGACACTAGGTCTGGACGTCTGGAAACCTAAATAATTGCGGGAATGGATTTCTCAAGACACAAACGGCTATATCTCTGATGTGAAGTGATTTTGGCTTAATCGAGGGCTAACATCTATTTATCAGAAGTTTGAGGTCCTCTATGGACGTCTGAAATAAGATTAAGGGTTAAACCTCAACAAATATATTTCTAAGTCAATGTTCCACTAATTGGATGTCTGGCAATGTCATCATATGTTTAGGCTAAAGGCTGGACGTCTAAACATGGCAGATAGAGAGTGATTTTCAGCCTAATTGTTTCTGGACGTCTGAATAAACAGTCAGACGTCTTAAAGTCAAAGATCTGACCTCTGATTTCCAGATTGGACGTCTGATCAGGTTGATGCATACTTTGATTTTCTAAGTTCTCTTATGAAAAGTCTAAGTATCCTAGATTTGAGTAAGTGTTCCTAATACTACTGTTTTGTTACTTTGGGGCTCTTTAACATGTAATCTAGGAAATAAAACGCAAAGAACAAAAGGTACAAAGCGCAAACTACAAGACAAATAGAAATTTATCATATTCTTCTTGTTTTCAAGCTCTTGCTACAAGTGAAGCTCCTTTTCCTCCAATGAGCACCTCCAATCCACTATGGACACGAACTTTTCACACTTGTATCCATTTGCAATTGACCTGAAATCTTGGACTTAAAAATAAATGTCAAATATTAAGTATTTTGTTATTATTAAAATTAACGATCATGATACCCTTACACCAATAATTTATGCAGATATTTCAATAATTCTTTATCTCGTTGTCAGTACATTGTGGAAGCTGTAAACAAGAGGATCAAGGTCACTGACTACTTCAAGGTGCATGATGATCTTATATATAAAAAGGTAAAGGATGGAGAGAAAAGAATACTTGATTGACAATTGAAATTTAATAAGTTGCTTTATGGTGTACATATATTAGGTAAGGAATATATATCACACAATTATAGATTACAGTAACACACATTCAAGATGCAGTAGCTTGGCAGAACAAGCAATAGAAATTTAAATTTGAACCATTACATATTTATCTAATGAAATGCTATAAAGAAATTGCAAAAGCATTAATGATTTTAAAAACAAGAAACAACAAGATACATGCCACATATAAAGTTATCCTCATTGAGGAACTCTAATCTAGCTACAAGTCACAAGGGCACTAAAAATCATTTACGCACTTGCATGAAGTGTTTTTGGAAGGTCAGAAAACCTCCAGCTTGTTATGCACTATGTAGTGTCTTGTGCACATAGGTTTCACATACTAAGACCTAAGTCAAGCTCAATGGAAATGTCTTCTATCCACACTTTTGGAATCTAGGCCATTCAAAGTCATGAATTTCAAGTGTAATCTAAAATGAATGTCATGTGAAGGTGGCATAGGTTCTTCTCTAATGGTGTTTGTCATGCCCTAAAACCCAAGTTTCTAATTGAAGGTCAGGGTTTCGAGGGTGGTGTTACGATTCGGTTCCTGAATTCCTACATGATATGAGATCGGATCGACGCGACTGATCACAAGATCCAGTTGTTCAATGAGAAAGTAACCAAAAAGTAAGAAAGTAAACTACATTCATTATACTAAGCAACTAACAATAACAAAAGTATAGCAGTAAAGAAGTAAATTAATATAGTATACATCACCATAACAGTAGAAGGTAAATAGGTATAAGAATATAAAGTACAGAATGTAAGAGTATAAAGGTGAAAGAGACTACTCACTACAACAGAAAAGAGTACAACAAAAGCTACAATTACTGGATTCTACTGGATCCAGGACCCTCTGCAGCCGTAGGTTCTGGCTGCTCAACACCTGGACCTAAAAAAGGGTTATGAGTACAAAACGTCAGTGAATGCTGAGTAGAATGGCAACCAACTAACTAAAGCAGTAAAGGTGGACAGGTAGCTGTTGTTTTTCAATTACTTTCTTTAACTAATTATTCTTTTTCACCACTTGATTTATTTATCAGGTTTCTTTCTTGATCTCGAATGTTCATCGTGGGAACGATCTTGATTGCAGTCTTTTCCGAAGAGTAGAAGTCACACGTGGTGTTCTCCTGGCCGAGAGAGTCCTCCATGGTAGTCTTACACCCAGTCAATCACCCTGAAGTCACGGACAGATGTAACGGTGACTACGACACGCGTGATAAGCGTACGGGTACCTACTCCACACTGGCACACGGTTAGTCGTTTCTGTTAGTGGGTGCGCCTAAAGTACAGCACGGAACCAGTATATGACCTAGCCCTCTCAATAACAGGGGTCTATCCTCTAAGAACCAAACAGGGGTCTCGCCTCTCCACAGTCTGCGCACTCTTGCCTGATTACCTTGGTTTGCCCAGTGGGCCTAACAAGTCGGTGTAGGGTGGCTAGCTGAACCCCGGGCCTCATGGGGTGGCTAGCTCTCTCCCTACACTAGTAGCTCTCCCCAGTACTGTGTTCGCGAGGGTCAAGAAGTCGATATAGAGTAGCCAATCCTAACCCTGGGTCCCAACCCAAGGACGGCTAGCTCTGCTCTACACTAAACAGGGGGATAGTCACTCTCCTTGGTACTCCGTACTTAAGGGCCATCTCACTTCCCTACTCACATTTTCAGTTCCATGCCATTTATTTTAAGGAGTTTTACTTCTAATTCCCCATAGGGTTTATGTTCATATTCCTCAGGCCATTCCATACCGGGTTTCATCATTTCTATTTTCATTCTCAGGTTATACACATGCAAATTGTAATTTTATCGTTTGCATTTCTATATTCAGGTTATTCACAGGTAGCTCGTGTTTCCAGCAGTCACCTTTTCATTTCCAAATTATATACATGCAGCTCATATTATGTCATTTCACGTGTGCGACAGGAAAGTTACATTCAATAGTTAACTAGTATAAGTACTACATATTTCGCAGGCAGCTGTTATTCATTTACAGGCAATTGTTATCATTCTATCTATTTATTCAAGATTGCAATCCATTCATTCAATGTAAACATTTCAGTATTTCTAGTCCTAGGATTCACGTCATATCCTAAGTTCTAATCATTCATTCCACACATACATTTAGGCTTGTATTTAAATTAGGGGAAACCACTCTACTAGTAAATCCAGGAGTAGTAGGGGCTTGAACTGCAGGTTCACGTACCTCAGCAAGTCTCGAACCCGCAACGGAATGAAGTCCTATCACAAGGATAAATTACAAGAGAATACTCAGAACAGTATAAAAAGCCTTCTAACAAGTAGAGGAATTCATATGGAAAATATCGGTATCTTAATTGCGGAAAATAGACCTCAAATGGATCCTAAACGGGTCAAAAATCGTGTTTCTGACTCAAATCAGATGTCTGGAATAATTCCATATGTCTTAAAAGTGTCCAGTGCCATACCTCAACCCTACACCAATCCTCAGATGTCGAGGAACTCCTCTGGACTGTCTGGATCCAGTTCCAGAGTCTGACCACCTCTCCAGACGTCTGGAAGCACCTTCCGTCATCTAGTATGTTGCCCAGACGTCCGAAATGCGTGGGAGAGCATGTCCTGTGCCTTCCCGAAGTGAAATCTGCATGAAACCCACCAAATCTCCTCAAAAAGGCATGCAACAGTGTCTCGACGGAGCGGCCTGCATGGCCGTATCCGCAAAGAAGACGTACCTTCGCGAAGTCTACTCAGACGTCTGGAACCTCCTCCAGATGTCGGCTACGTCGTCTGGGCGTCGCTCCAGATGTTTGATTCTGAGAAAAATCTAGAACCAGAACTTGCTTCCACCCTCTCGCGCAGCGCGTGGTAGCGCTACGCCCTCTCGCCTGCAGCTCCGGCTGCAACAGTGTCGGGGAGGACCTCCCCGACGCACTCCTCCGTCTTGCGCGCACGCCACTCCGGCAATGTGCTCACCGGCGAGCTCCCACGCGAGCTTGCAAGCGCAACTCCTCTCCCTCTCACACTGCTCCTCTCCTTCTCATGCCACTCCCGCGCTCTCACTTGCTCTGCTGCTCTCGCTGGAGGGAAGGAGGAAGGTGGCTGGAAAGTGAGGTTGAACGAGAGACAGGAGGGGACTTTATAAGGGTGTGGGTTTAGGGTTTTTCTCGGGCGGAAGGAGAGAGAAGAAGGAAAACGATGGGGGTGTACTGCCTACACGCAGCACGCGCGCAGACGCGAGCTTGTACTCAAAATTTTTGATTTTCAGACATCTGGGAAGGTGTCCAGACGTCTGACCAGACGTCTGACTCACAATCCAGACGTCTTAAAAGGCTCAAACAGCACGGGTCTTAACAGGTGGCAACAGGAAAAGGGGTTGGTTTATTTAATTTAGGTTGCATTAACAACGTCGAGCTACCAAAGTATTCCATTAATCAACAAAATATAAGAAAGTATGGGAGGTATGGCACAAATTAAACAGAAAATAACCATAACTAAAGCTTAAATGTAACCTGTCCAGTAGCATGCAACGAATCCCGCACTACGTCGAAATCCCGCACGTCAACTACACACAATACCTAAAATTAGGTCACAAAGTAGGGAAGAGTTAATTGACTTAGTAGGGTATAAGAAACTACTGTAATCCAATAAAAGCGAGGTAGTGTACAGTTTCGCTAACTGGCTAGATTCCTAGCCTAAACTCGTAATCGCAGGTTTCAACCTTAACCTGGATTAACTCAACCAACCACCGTGGTCTAACCTATTAATCATTCACCTTGATTAATGCCACACGTTCTAATGTAACTATCTTATGATCCAAGATTTTTGTTACCTGACTCTTTGGGTCTTGGAGTGACTAAATCAACCCTTCATACTGAAGGCGATCTTGATGTGCCCTCTCCAATGGTACACTTGTACGTACCCTAACCCCTCCTTGGCCAGAGGAAAGATTAAAGCACTCATGTCTACCATACAAAGGATACCTACTTCGGTCGTTGGAACATTGACTGTACTCAAAGTCCCTGGAAACTATTCCACTCAAGACGTCCCTGAGTACCTGGTCCAAAAGATTCGGCGGGAGCGACTCCTCACTGTCGTGATCCCTAAAAAGCTATTCCACCCAGGATCACGCATTTCTCAATGCTAGAATTCTTGGAAACTATTCCACACAAGATCCGCTTCATCGTTGCATGAGATCCCTGGAAACTATTCCACTCAAGATCCCATGTTCTCTCACCGGTTCAGATCTCTGGAAATTATTCCACACAAGATCTGCACGATCCCCGTCACTCGAGAATCGCTGGAAACTAGTCCACTCAAGGTCCCTCGAATCACGGACTTGGGACACCTGGAAACTATTCCACTCAAGATCTCAGAGCACTTTTCGTTGACTCAGACTCAAGACACCTCCAGGTGCCTCATCTCTATGACAGCACCTGGAAATACCCCAACTAGGAACTATTCCCATCCCTAGGCTGAACTGCAGTAGCCTCAAGCTACCAGACTCCTAGGTTTCTAACTCGCAACAGTGAACTCACTATCAAAAAAGTCCCGATGTCTCAAACAACGAGCTCACCTATTTGACCTAATCGCTCATAATTCCTTTTTCCCCTGATCGGTACCTGATTAGGCAACCTCAGAAACCTACTAGATCACCTGGGGTCTTATCCAAGACCTTAGGATTCAAGCATTTCACTTATTAGACTCAAACCGAGTCATTGATGTCATCACGTGAGGTCCAATTCATTACTTAGTCGATTTAGATCACTTTTACTCCAATCAAAGAGTTCAGGCTCAATTAGAAACACCCTTACCCATCTAGGGTGTTCCTACAATTAACCACTTCCACACCTATTTGGGCACCTACTAGACCCCCAATAAGGTTATAGCCTTGGTCCTGTCACCCCTTAGGTTCCGTAATTTTAGAAACCCTAATTTTGAGCTAATAAGTAGGTTTAACAGGCTACCTAACGTTAGGTACCTGCAAACAACACCATCCAAGCCTCAAAACACCCCCTTAACACAATCATAACTCATGAAACTTTGATCACAGGTACCACACATACAAGGAGCCAACTAGACCAATCAAATCCCTTACAAATCAATAAGGTAACCATAAAGTAGAAAAATCACAATACCACTTATATACCCCACCAAAAGGGTGAAAACACCAGATACAACACCAAATCCACACGTCAATCAATGATTCAACCCAAATAACTCCTCTTTAGGTCTCCTAAACATAGGATACAAGAGTGCTTAATAAAGAAAAGAAACCCTACCTCAAGAGTTGGAAATCCCTCTCCCCTTCTTTTCTCGCACAAGCAGCAACAACAATTGCCATAGCAGTAATGACGGCTGTAGCAACTCCTCTGGTGTCGACGATGAGAAGGTTGATTGGTAGTGGGAAGTAGGGTGGAGGTGGTGTGGAGTCCACCGATGGGGAGAAGAGAGGCTTGAAGGAGAAGACTAAAAATGAGATTTTTGTTTTATTTTTAAATCAACTTTATATATATATATATATATATATATATATATATATATATATATATATATATATGGGGTAGAAACTTTGCACTTAAAACCCCTCCACTCTTTTTCTTGCCTTCCAAGAAAGGCCACCGAACATAACTCTCATGCAAAAAGTCTCTCAACTTTCCATTACTTAAGGGGATTACTGCCATTACCATGAAGGTCCCAATGTCTTTAATTCACCATTAAGCAATCAAATAGAATTTTAACTCGTTAATTAAACACAGGAAAAAAAATCTAAGCCCTTACAGTGTTGGATAGCCATATCACCATCAGCTGTCTAGCTAAATCAAGTAGATGAATCTGTTTAACTATATTAAAGTGCTTGCCTGTCATCTACATGACATGACTAGTACATGGACGGAACAAAATTTCTTCAAATAGAAGTGCAAAAGAATATGATTAAGCTTGATGTTTACTTGAACAAATTGATTATTAACAAGATGTACATGAAATAGCCACTACGGAGGTACCCCACTTAGCTATATGAAAAGACTTCAATTAAAAAATACCTTTTATTAACATGAAATCCTGCTCAGATTTCTTGATTTCAATGTTGCCTTTTGGGATTTTACTAAGCACACCCCTGTCCAGTTTCTGGTATTGGCTTTGAAGTTGCCCAACTAAATTATACACCAGGCCATCTACCTTATCTTTATTTTTCTCATAGAATGAGGGCAATGTGTGGACTGCTATCTACCCAATGTCCAATGCCGTTAAAGCTTCCAATCAAGGTTGAAGCCAAATACTTCGTGATGTAATCTGGCTCAGTATTATAATTGTAGCTTATTTTTTAAAAGTAATTGATTTGTTTGATTTTTATATATCTATTTATAATTTTTTAGATGGTTTCCAAATGTCTACTTTTTCGACATTTAGGAGATACTCGTAATCAAGCACGTCTTAGTATTGGAGCTCCTAATCATACCACTGGTACAAGGGCCTTTCAACAAGACGATAATGAGGTGACATTTTATTTGTCAATGATTTTTAAGTGTGATGTGTTTCTACTCTATCTTAATTTTATATATTATACTTTATTATAAATCTTCATGTAGCTAATTTTTGATTGCATAACTCATAGATGTTCAGCATATTCTATTCATAACACGAGCATTTGATAAGAATGAAGATGAAGAGGTAACATTATATAGAACTTAACTATTTTATTATCATTGTAGATTATGTTTTAATAATAATTGATTAAGTTGATTTTTGTATATCGACTAATTTGTTTTATATATTTTTTTTGATGGCTCCTGGACAAGTTGATGGTGAGGTGAGACATTAATAATTAATTGGTTGATTGTAATAGATATTTGTATTTTAATGGTAATAACAAATTCTTTCCTTATGTTAATTTTTTTCTAGATGACTTTTACACATCCTAAAAGAAAACAAGGAAAGACATGTTTCAATTTTATTCATGGTTTCACACTTGGAGAGACGGTCTTTGTTAACATTAAGGTAAGCGTTAGTGTTGGATTATATAGTCAAAAGTTAGAAAGTAAAGTGGGAAAATTATCTCATGCTATTATACTAATCACATGTGACGAAGGAGATGAAGATGGAACTCTTAAAGCGCTTATAGGTATAATTTTTTATATTTAATCATTATTTTAAAATAATTTTTATGTTATAAATGTTGATAAGTTATAGTTGATTGATTTTATAGGAAATTTTTCATCGGGAAAATAGTCCTTACATTGAACGACAAATGATGAAATAGGTAGGCAAACTCCATCGCAATTATCGATACAAGTTGAAGTAAAAAGTAAGTTAAATTTGGAAAATAATTATAATTTTTACGTTTATTATTTTAATGCAATAATTGATTTTTGATTTTTTTATAGTATTTTTATAAAGATGTTCCTATCTCGGAGATGCTTGCTAAAATATTAGATGGTTGACATCCTGATGATTGGCGTAGTCTCATAGATCATTGGACCAGCGACAAGGATAACGTAATTATTTGGATTGATTTTAAGTATTAGTAATCGTAATTTTGTCCTTAAGTTTCCATCATAAGCCTTATTGTTTTATTTGTTTTAAAGTCTCTAGTAGAGAGAAACAAGTTGAATAGAGCTAAGGGACAATGTGTTACCTATGGTATGAGTAGATAAAATTTACATCAATTACGTTATAAGCTTGTAAGTATTAATTGATTTTTCTCTACCTTTTTATTTTATCCTTATAATCTATTAAATTACTTGATATAGGCAAAAGAGGGGAAAAAAGCTTCAAGGAAAGATCTTTTTAAGTATTCCGAAAGTTGAGAAGGTCCAAATGGGTCAAGAGTTTGTTATGACAACGAGTACAAAAAATAATAAGTTTGTTGAATTAATTCATTTGTTAGTTATCCGTATAATTAATTTAATGTATAAAAGTAATTATTTATAAGTTTTTATGACTAATTGAGTTTATGTTAATTGGGAATGTATGAAAGATCTTACAACGCATTCAGGGGGATGTAGTTTTACTTTAATCTTGTCAGATGATGTGTATTTGTAGGTCATTGGGAAAGAACATCTTGGTTTTGCACGTGGTATCAGTCCTGGTGTTAGCCTATCTACTTATTATGGAAGAGGTGCTTATTCTTCTAATAAAGCTCTCAAGACTCGAATGAATAGGATGGTAGTTATTATTAATGGGGCAAATAAAATAAAACAAAGATACTTATAAATGCAACACACTATACCTTTAGAAATGGAACCTCAAGGGTCATGGTGGGTACTTATTAAATGTCTTTCACGTCGAGTGCTCATCGTCTGCATAAAGTTAACATTTGATTATACAATGAAATAAAAATAAGATTACATGCAAAATAATAAAAAATAAATAATAAAAAGGAACTAAAATTTAAGATTTTAAGTATCATGTTTCATCGACATCAATATATAAAGTGCATTGAACTGAAGTAATGTCAATGTCAGTTACATTAGTTGGAATCATTGTGTCATTGATTGCGTCTTTTTGGTAAGGTGATAAATCATCTGCCAACTCATTAGGTATATCTTGCATATCATAATAGTCTCTTGGCATGATTCTAATTGGTATGATTCAATCTCGCCTCTTATTATCTGGAACAAAGAATACCTACTCTACCTGAGAGGCTAATGCAAATGGTTTATTTGTTATCAATCTTGCTTCTTTATTTAAGTTGAGAATCCCGTTGTCCACCTGATACCCATTATTTTTTTCCATGAACATTGAACTAATTACATTGAAATAAAATAATATGTTGATCTTATGCAAAACTTATTTCAATAATGTCAAGAATTCACTATAGAATCTATTATAATCTCCAAGTCGAGAGGACTTTATTATCACATCAAAAAGTTATGTTGCTTTGGTTTCATCAATGGCTTTTGGGTAAAATTGAAATCCGTTGACAATATATCCATTATGCGAAGTCACATAAGCATATGATTTTTGTAACAATATATCAAATTCAGGTGACCATCTCACATCATTTGATACTAAGTTCAACTTTTTTATTAAACCATTGAATGAATTCTCTTTCTATGCAATTAAATTGACATTCAAATTTTTGAATGAAGGGATCTAATTCAGGCACCTACATTAATACATATAAGTGAGCCAAATTTCTATCATCGTCAGACATCTGCCTTCACCTTAATTGATTAAAAGACCACCCTCCTGATGTGAATATTGATAAATTACCTTCTACATCTTCAATAGGACCACCATCATAATTTCTCTCAATTCTATTAAAATGATTATCTGGACCATTCAATATATTGCACAGAAATTTATATATTCTTCTAATAGATACCTCTCAACTATTGAATCTTCTGGACGTGCTTATTGAAAACATAGTCCTTCAGCTTTTTCAAATAACGCTTTATGGGATACGTTCATTTATATTGTATCGGTTCAACAATTTTTGCTTTATAAGTCAAATGTACAACAAGATGAATCATCACGTCAAAAAACTTAGGAGGAAAGATTTGTTCCATCTTGCATAAGGTAATAACAATATCTTCTTCCCATCTTTATAGTGAAATTGGGTTCAAAACCTTAGAATATACAACTTTGAAAAAGCGACTCAGCTCTAATAATAATTGGAACACATTATTTGATAGTACACCATTGATTGCTAGTGGAAATAAAACTTACATAAATACATGATAATCATGACTTTTAAGATAACTTATCTTCCTGCAACATTTACGCATCTTGATATTTGTGAAGAATATTCATAAGAAAATTTAATGCTGGATAGAAACTTAAATATTTTCTATTTTGCATCTCCATTTTGTGTATAAATTACATCATCCAATCTAAATTTTCCATTTGATACTCTGGTTGCAACTCAAGTCGTATACCCATATCTTGTAAGTCTCGTCTTATCTTCAAATTATCTTTTGGGTTCCCTGAAAGGCTCATTATTCCAAGGATGTTCTCCATTACACTTTTTTCAATATGCATAACATCAAGATTGTGGTGAATTTAAAGATCTTGCCAATATGTTAATTCTCTAAAGAAAATATTTTCCTTCAATCATAACAATCACTAATCTTCTCTGCATGTTTTTTCAATTCCTTCTTAAAGGGCTTTCCAAGTTTAACATATCCAAGCTTTTTTGGTTCCATCCACGTATCCTCTCTTGATAATCATTCTTTCATCATACCTGAGATAGGTTTGTCATCAAATTTTTGCTTGTAATCATTCTTCCGCCACCTATGTTGTATGGGAAGGAATTTACGATGGCCCAAATAACAAAACTTCTTACTCTTTAAGTTAGGTACTATTCGTATCCTCCACATAAACAGGGCATGCTTTCTTTTCTTTTGTGCTCCATCCGGAGAGGTTGGCATATGCAAGAAAATCACTGATAGTCCAAAGTAATGCTGCATGCATTGTAAACGTTTGCTTTTGCGATGCATCATATGTTTGCACTCCTGTAAACCTTAACTTCAATTCATCTAACAAGGGTTGCATAGAGACATCAATTGCATTTTCAGGAGCGCTAGGACCTGAAATTAGCAATGTTAACATAATAAATGATGACTTCATGCATAACCATGGAGGTAAGTCATATGTAATAACCATCACTGGCCAAATTGGATAATTAACATTTATGTTATCAAATGGATTAAACCCATCACTCGATAACGATAATCTTAAATTTCGAGCCTTTGTTGCAAAAAGTGGATGCTTAGTATCAAAACTTCTCCATTCTTCACAATCAACTGGATGACGAATTAGTCCATTTGGATCTTCTTTCCTTCCATTCTTATGGCAAGACATTAACTTTGTAGTCTTTGATGACATGAAGAGACGTAGTATTGGAATAAGTGGAAAGTAATGAAGTTGTTTTTCTGGGCAACGTTTCTTTCATTCGCTAACATTATCGCTAAACTTGTATCTTGGTGCAAGGCATTCTGGACAATGTTCAAGCCCTTCTTTATCCTTCCAAAATAATATGCAATCATTCCGACATGCATCTATCTTTTCACTGTATAATCCCAATACATGAAGATGTTTCTCAGCATCATGCGAATTCTTAGGGAAATGCACAGGATGACTCAATAGGTCTGTAATAAAATCTAGAAGATCTAACATCATTTTTGATGTTGCTTTATTTATCACCTTCATTCTAAACAATTTCAATAGGAAGCTTAAACGTGACATTGAGTTGACTTCGGGACAAATTGGATAATTGGCTTCATTTAGTGCAGAATAAAATTGACTACTTTCATCATTTGTCTCCTCTTCATTCAACGAATCAGGATCGGGTCTACTATCATTTAACAAATCCATTATTTGATCCTCATTTTGTGAATGATTTTATTTAGAGTCCATTATATGATCGCTAAGTTCATGTTGCCTAGAAGATTGCCCTATTTCCTCTCCATGGGTTGTCCAAATTGTATAACATGACCATATGCCATCACAAATGAGATATTCTAGCACAACTTCTCACTCATACAACCATCCATTCTTACAATTTTTTCAAGGACAAAAATCAAGTTCTTCTCAGCTCCACTTTTATATGATCTTCGATCATTATGAAAAGCCCAATCTAACAATCTCTTTACTCCGAGACTATCTTGTGATATCAGTTCGATGCAAATGCATCCATAATTTATCCATTAGTACCTAAATCAATAACCAAAATGATTAATAACTGAATTTCATGAAAATATGTTTAACTTATACCTAAATAAAGATATTTTTAGGTTGACGAAAATCTAGTACCTACAATCAACAAAAGTCCAACCATTTGTTACACTTATGTGGAGAGACAGCAAGGAAAACCTTATGTGAAAAACCACTTAGTTTGAATATGCTTTAGCCTAATTAGATGAGAATCTATCTCCAGCTTAAAGGCAAATGGTGGTTGGAAATACCATATTTAGAATTTTTTCCTAAATCATGCCTTGAATAATTCTAAGCTATAGTATACAGCAATACTACTAGCATTTTGCCTAGAATCACAACAAGGTTATATCTGAGAAGGAGAGGGGGAGGGGGATGAAAATAATTTGTTGTGCAAATGTAAAAATCACTTAAGGTATAACATCCCTTCACATCCAAATTTTGCAAAACTCATGTTTTTCAGCCTTAACACTATTTTGCAAAATCAATGTTTCTTAGCTTTAAACTGTTTTGCAAAACCTAGTTGGGTTGAGTGATAAGGTAAAGAATTTAGATACCATAAAACTACAAACTTGGGATAAAAGCTGTAAAAGCAAACATGGTAGTGAGTAATATGTTGGAATTAGAAAAAAAATCACAAACTATTTTATTCATCCAATCATATAGAATCCACACTTTCTAAAAGTAATGTCTACCAACAAATAGTTGTACAAGAAATCTTGAGAGGAAAAAACTTAAACATATTACTTTAGAATGAGTTATATTCTCTTGTTGTATGATTTTATTATCCAATTTAGTTAATGTTACAAATTAGTTGCTTATGCTATCCACAGATGTGGTGTCATCCATAATCTTAAATTAGTCTACACTATTTCTGTTACAACTTATTAATGCCATCTAAGCAAAGGTTTTCCCTTTTAAAAAATTCTCTCAATCAGTTATCTTTTCTTATATGTTTGTTTTTATTTATAATTTTTCTCTACAATTCACCCCCTCTTATTCCAGTATAATTTCCTATTCTTACCTGAATGAATATTCGAGCACCACAAGTGATGCAAAATGAATGGAGTAGAGCTATAAGATTGCTTAGATAATGTATAACCCATGTCTAGCACCTACGTGAAATGGATTTAACATATGTACTTAATGCGCCATGTCAATAGAGGCGATGATTTTTTATTTGGCTAGACAAATCTAGTGAGGTGCTAGGACATAAAACTATCATCTTGGAGACTATGAAAGAGGAAACACGTTCTACTAACTTTTTATTGGAATTGATTTCTAATAGGATCATCTTAAGATAAGATTAAGGAGTAGTTGATCTACAAGATCAACTAAGCATAAGTTGTTTTTGACCACCTCCTAGGCCTAGAGTTGTTTCAAAATTGCCAAAACATTACTAACTTGAAAGTATATTCTCCTGACGACTACATGCCAAATTAATATGACCTAACCCATGCCAAATAACGTTGTAAAAAAAAAAGGACCTAATCCATGCCAAATAACATTGTGGCTATTAATAGAGACTTGATCCATTCCAAATAGAACCTATCGTTGATACACATCATTTTGAAATAAAAGCATATGACGATTTGCAATGTCAAAAATGAAACTTTACATGAAGAAATAGTAAGTATAATGCAAACTAATCCTCTTATTAATTCATTAAAATAGGACGATGGAGTCTATTAACAAGTATATTGATTTGCATATACTGATGGTTGCAGTGCCCTGTTCTTTCTATTTTAAAACTAGAATAGGATCTACAGAATACAAGAGAACTAGGTTGTCTAGAAATTGTCGCACAATAAATCGTGCTTATGGTGGTGTTCTATCTGGAAGTGCTGTTCGAGAAAGGATTATCCGAGCCTTCTTAGTTGAAGAGCAGAAGATTATTAAGAAAGTTTTGAAGATCCAAAAGGCCAGAGAAAAGCAATCTTCCAAGAGCTAAATATGGTTAAGTGATTATAAGAGTTGAAGATGATTGAAGGCACAAGAAACTTTTGATATCATGGAGATAGTTGCTTGCACATTGATAAAATTCACATGGCACTTCGACGAGGTGCTGCATTGTTTAGTAGTGTTGTTTTTCTTTTATTGCAGGAACTATTTTTATGCCAATTTCTCACTTGGCCTATCTTATTTCCTTCAAGTTTCTTGTTCCTTTGTATCATTTTGATGGATCTTGCATTAGGACATAATTTGGCTAGTGGCAGCCTTTTATGATATATTTTGCCTTATCAAAAAAAAGAAAAAACAGTAGATCAAGGGAGGTGAAGGATCAATCGGATGAATAGGACATGTAGTTATATGAATATGACCTGTAGCTGATGTTGGATCGATTGGATGGCAAAGGAGGTGACCGGACAGGGGGTAACGTCAATCAAAGGGATTGGGACGACTGATCGATGGGGCTGTGATCGATGGCCTCTACAATCAATGGGGCTACGCAAATGATGGGGAACTGCACGTCGGTGGGGCTTTGCGATTGATAGGGCTGGTGAACGATCGATGATGAGATCGATCGGGAAGGGCCGCACGTCACTAGGGAAGGGCGCAAATGATGATGGAGAAGGTTCTGGATATGTTAACTAAGCAATAATAAGTTTCTTCGTCTCAGCGTCATCTTAGTAGTGTAGGAAGTGAAGCAAGCATGGATATTGAAGAAGATGACTTTGAGAATGAAAATGATTACTTTCTTGATAAGTAGGAACATGTGTTGAATGAGTTAACTTTTGTAGAAATAAATTTTAGTTTCATTTACTTATGTTTAGTTTTTTGTAATTGAGAACATGGATATTTTGGGTTTAAAATGATTGAAATGTATATTTTTGGTATGTGTGAATGTTATTATAATGAATACTATTAATACTATAGGTACAATAATATTAATGAAAGAAAAGTTAATCATAACAGGTTATATTACAGTAATTAAAAATTCTTAAATAGGTAAATAAATTTTGGCATCATATTAATTTTGTGAAATGACATCAAAGAATTTGAGATGATAAATTATTGTCGTAAATTTGTGATCATTTTTAACTATCATGTAAAATCTTTTATGATGATTTTTAAACATCACGTAAGGTTTTTTGTGATGATTTTTAACCATCACGTAAAGTCTCTTGTGATGGTTGTTAAATGTCACGTAAGTTCGTTTATGTTGGTTTTTAATAGTTAGATAAAGTTTTTCGTAATGGTTGTTAAACGTCACGTAGTCTCTTTTGTGATGGTTTGTCACCATTACTTAAAGTCCTTTGTGATGATTGTTAAACTTCACGTAAGGTATTTTGTGATGGTTTTCAACTATTACGTAAAGTCTTTTGTGATGGTTGTTTAACGCCATGTAAGGTCTTTTGTGATGTCACAAATGATAGATCATTTGTTGCGGTAAATCTTTTTGGGATGCCACTTTTGTGACGGTTCATGTTACCATCCCAAAAAGATTTTTGTGATGGTAGTTGATGTTTTTGTGATGGTAATATTCTGTTGTAATTGATATATTTTCCTATAGTGGATGTAGCTCCATAGTTCCACTAATCTTGAACACTTCATCATTGGCATAATGAAACCAATAATGAGTTTAGTATGTTCCTACTTGTAGGATTGATTGATATGATTTAAGGAGTTAAATCGCATTCAATTTGATGATTAATTACACATAATTTGATTAAGTACAAAATTCAAGGGTTGAATTGCAATGAATTAATGTTTAGATACTAAATCTAAACATGCCATATATTGTTATGAGCCAATCCTATAAAATTCAAGTAGGATTAGGTCCCAACCCTTGGATGAAGATCCAAGGGTTCACACCATATTACGATTAAATTGGGATCCCTATAAATATCTCTCATACCTAAAGGGAAACCCTAATTAATTCCAATCAACACAAAATCAATTGTGTGCTTCTTCTCCACCAAGAAAGGAGTTGCCAGCCTTTTCCTCCTACCTTTTCTTCTTATTCTTCTTGAAGAAGGAAGGAGATGACCAAGGACAGCATCAATCGCCCCTTTCTTCCTTGAAGGAAGGAGATAGCCAATAAGCCCCTCAACCGATGCCCTCCTCTCTCATCCAGCATAAGGGCAGCATCTAGGAGTTTTCCTGGTCCTTTTGAAATAAATAGAAATCAATATAGCAAGAGTTTAAGTCGTTCTCAGGGAGATAAAATCATCTGTATTACTTTATACTAATCTAAAGTATTTGTTTTAGATTTTTAATAATTTTTTATATATTTTTGAAATTTTATAATAAAAGATGAGAAGTATTCCTGATTCTAACAACTAATCCTAAATTAACAAAATAAAAATGCACTAAAGGTGGAAAACATGCTAACTAAGAATTAGAAATTAGGAAATTAATGAAAATTAAAATAAATCACTAGAATAAAATTTTATTAATGAAAAATAATGTCAAATTACAAGTCTAGAGAAAGAGAGAGAGAGAGTAGGCAGAAAATGAGGGATGCGAGGATCTTGGCCCGATGCTGACAACGCAAGGGTGGTGTAATGTTGGTTGTGGCAGCGAGAAGGTGGGAATGCACCAGAGTTTCCCTGTACCTAAGAGAGTAGGAGAGGAAGAAAAGGAGAATAAGAAATGAAAGATGTGTTGTATGAGATGTTGTGTAAATAGGGGGTCATGGTAGGTATTTATAATCTCCACAAGTCACAAGGTAATCAGGATTAAGCAAAATTCATCACCCCTTACTTTCGTAATTTTGTACGACTTTGGAAGGTTTAAATCCCATTAGAAATAATATTTTCCCTTGATTTAGGATATGAGTCCTATTTGGATTGTTTTCCTTCCTCTTTCCTTTTCCTTGTTTTTTTCCTGTATTCCACCATTATTCTTTTCAGAGTGTCATTTTCAAATTTCATCTTTGCCACTAAGTTTCTCATCTGATGCTCTTTCATATGAGATCCATATTGGATATATTTTTCTCTCATTTTCTCTCACCTACATTAAAAATTAAAAAAATTTGATTATATAAAAATGTAAAATAAAAATAAAAAAATAAAGAAAAATAGGTGGAGGAATTATACATAGCTGTGACGCAATCTGGTGAACACAAGAATAGTTGACTATTTGATGCTTAATTTATGTTAGTTAGATAGTAATTATTGTTTAATGACATTAGAATTAAGGT
Organism: Thalassia testudinum; assembly: GCA_037157565.1. Taxonomy (NCBI): domain Eukaryota; kingdom Viridiplantae; phylum Streptophyta; class Magnoliopsida; order Alismatales; family Hydrocharitaceae; genus Thalassia; species Thalassia testudinum. The sequence continues at coordinate 87,021,993 of JAZHRO010000056.1, read as the reverse complement.
ATTTGAAGCATTAGTGCATTTTAGGATTGATAATGCATGTTAGGGTTTAACTATTAATAAATGTTTATTGTCCTCTGCAAGAGTGCCTAAGCTAAGCCAAGACAAGGAGTGAATACTGGAAGTCGATAAATGGAACCACCTAAATCCTAATTATGCCCATGATAGCTTAGCGGAGCCTAGGTGTGTAAAATTGAATTGTTTAAATTGTCGTTGTAGTTTATCTTTTGTACCTAAATCCACTAATCATTTAATTTTTATAACGAGATTACTAATCAAATTTTAGCGTTAGATTTGGTGAGTCTCGGTCGATTCCTTAAGGAGGTGATTTTAGTCCTCTCTCTCTCTTAGGTCAATTTCTTAATTTTATTATCTTTTTCAACTTTTTCCTTTTGTCATTTTTGTGATCTTTTGTATTAGGAATAAAATTATAAAAAAGTCTTTTTGATCTTTTGTTGATTTACTCTTTTTTTAATGTTTTTGGAATAAGAACTAATGATATGATACAAGAATAAGAACAACGAGATTAAACTCGTAACTTTTATTGCATATATAAACATAAATAGAAAGTACATAAGAAAGGAAAATGACAACCGATGAGACTTATGAAACTGATGTTGTCTCGAACTCATGGAATTAAAAAGATAATAAGAAAGAAAAAGAAACAAAGCCTTAAGTAATGATTTCTAGGTTGATTTATACAAAGCAAAAAAGAAAACAAACAGTGGGAATGTGTGTATGTTGGTGGTGAGTGAGGGTGGCATGTGAGAGTGTGTGTGAGAGTGTGTATTACCAACTACTAAGTAAGATAAAAAGCAAAAGAGCAAGTAAAGGAATGTTTGAAAAGAAAGAGCTATTCTATCAAGCAAGTATTGAAACTAATCTACTAGGAAAGTAAAAAGAGAATGGAGGTAGAGAGAATTAGGTGGCCTCTCTAATGTGGGCAATATTTCCTATTAGGAGGGGAGGAGAATCCTTGGCACTAGACCTATCTCTTCTTCACCTAGACACCAAAACCAAGTTGGCACAAGTAGCCATTGGCAATGGTGGAAGAAGCTCTTAGGAAGAAGCTCATGGAAGAACTAAGGTGGAGAGCATGGAGAGAATGGGGAGGAAGGGGTGCCGCCCAAGAGAGAATGGAGGGGGGGCTGCGTTTTGGCTATGGGGTGGGTTTTTATAGATGTGGCTTAAGGTGTGGTGCACCTAAGGGGTAGGCTAAGGCATAGGATAAAGGGTACAACTTAAGGGGTAGAGAGCATTCTAGAGGGGGCTAGAATGGGTGTGCACCTAAGGTGGGATTAAGGGGACTAAGTGTGGGTTTAGGTGGGCGTTGGGTGCTAAGTGATTAGGCTAGGTGATTAGGGTGGTGAAGTGGGCTTGTGTGGTGTGGAGGTGTGGACCTAAATAAAAATAGAAAATAATACCATATAGTAGGTTAATACTAGGCCCACATAGGCTTAAACAAAAATAAGAGAAAAATGTATATGGCTATTATAATTGTGCACAAGTGTATACATGTGTGTAATTGTGTAGCAAGTAGTGTATGCACATGTAATTGCATTTAGTGTGTGCACAAATGTGTGTGTGCATGGTGCATGGGTACGTGAATGGGTTGTGAATAGGTGCTATTGGATGTGAAGGATGGCTTTGCATGGGTCTTCATGGTTGATTTGGGCTTGTCCTTGTCTCCTGCTCTCTTTTATGCTTCTTCTCCCTGTCTTCAGAATGCAAAACAGCTTCTCTACATCAATTTAATCCCATATGTTGCTCCTAATTTATGATCCTACATACATAAAATCTCAATATTACCCAATGTATCATAAAATGATAGAATTAGAGTTAAGAATGTACAGATGTAGGTATGCATGCAATGCATGTAATGGATGCACTATTTACAGAATGTAGACTAGGTTATTAGCTTAATTTAGTCAAATTAGGTCTTATAATTGCTATGCATCATATTCCCATGCTTAAATTTTGCTAGTTCCTAGTAATGAAATGCATGATTGTTTAAACCTTTTTTTTCATTTTCGTTCCTTTCTGAATTTTTTTCTTTCTTTTTCTTTTGGACTTATTAGAAACATATTGACTCAAGAGTTGGACTTCCAGATGTTCAGATATCACCATCCCTAGGATTTCATCCTCAAAGACTCAACAGTACCTAGGTGCTTACCAAAGTACAGACCCTCAAATCCTTACCTTATTTATAATTTCTCTCTCTCTCTCTCTCTCTCTCTATATATATATATATATATATATATATATATATATATATATTAGAGTTTCGAGGTAACTTTCCTTCAGCTACCCAATCCACCTAAGATTCAAAACACTCAAAAGTACTAAGTGTCTAATCAGTACTGTAAGTGTGACTCATTGGAAGGTAGCTGTAATGGATTTTAAATACAGACCCTCAAATCCTTGCCTTATTTATAATTTCTCTCTCTCTCTCTCTCTCTCTATATATATATATATATATATATATATATATATTAGAGTTTCGGGGTAACTTTCCTTCAGCTACCCAACCCACCTAAGATTCAAAACACTCAAAAGTACTAAGTGTCTAATCAGTACTGTAAGTGTGACTCATTGGAAGGTAGCTGTAATGGATTTTAAATAGCTTTAAACTCCAGGCGATCCAATGGAAAGGTGCTGCCTTTAGGTTTATCTTTTCAACAAGTAGCTTCTCCCTATTGCTTTTACATAGGTGTGCTTATTTCTACTTCCTCGCTTCGTCTTATTTAGGGTAAGAGAGTGAGGGCTCGGCTCTAGACAAATGGCCAATAGGATGTCAACCCACAACAACTTGCTAGCCATGCCTCTATGTAAGTGTGCTATGTTTACTTTTTTCACCTTATTCATATATACTAATTTTTTTCTAGTGCTTTTTCTTCTTTCTCTTTTTTTTCGCAACTATCATTTTTTGTTTTCTATTTATTTTTATATATATGATTTATTTGGTGTTTCTAATTTTTCTCTTAGTAAGTGGCTTCTTTAGTTTGAAATGTACCTAAAGGCAATGGTCAAAAAGATTAAATCTAGTAGCTAAGCTCTAGATAACCGGCCAATGTGACATCAAACCCACGACAACTTATCAGGCATACTACTCTTATATGTTTGATGGCTCTCTAGCTCCTATTATAACTTCCTAACAATGAGTCAGTGCGATAAATGCTTAGACTTTCAAAGTAGATGGTATGTTGATAAGATGTGTCCTTATCATCCCAATTTAGTAGTATTTTCAAGTTTATTTTAAGATGGCAAGTACTCAAGAATAAATCCACATCATAGTGGACACCTAGATTAATTAAGTCACTAGACCTGAAGATTCTAAGCGACAAAATCCTACTTGCATTATTTTTTAGGGTTAGTGACTTCTTAATACCCATCGATCTTATCTTAACTCAATTTATTTTTTTTGATATTTTTGTATATATGCATTTTTTTCTTTTTCAAAGATAACTTTATACAATGTAATTTTTTTTTTCATTTTTCAGCATTTTTCATTTTTTTAAGGTAAACTCTATACAAAGCTTAAACATAGGAAAAAATATATATTTTTCCATTTTAGCGTTTTACATTTTTTTAATTTTTCAAGTCTTTTGAAAGAAGTGGCAAATTCTAGATATTGGCAAAATATTTGATCTTTTGTTCTACTCATCCCTCCATGCTTAAATATGAGCATGTCCTCATGCAAATTTAAAATAAAGACATAGAGGAATAAATATCACCCAAATTTGTTCTACTTGTGAGTGCTTCCAATACTTAAAGAAGAAAATGAAAATGGAATATTTACATAGGTGTGTTGGTTACTTCTCAACAAGGGTTGAATTTAACGCCTCCAGCTGGGCGAAGCTCAACTGAAGAATGATCAGTGATTATAGAAGGAAGGTTTAAGCTTGACAATAGCAAGTGACCATTTGGCATTGAAATTAGAGTTCCATAAATATGGATCAATTAGTGGTGTAATCCAACACCAAATAGCTTTTTTGGCCCTCAGTGGATTAGTAGAAGGTGTGTAGGGAATCCGGTAATTGGGTTCACATTGTTGATTTTGGCCATGGAAGTTACCGATAATCCAGCTCCATAGAAAAAGAAGATTGAGAGGAGGAAGAAAATTTAAGTCCAGGTCAAATTATGAGTCAAGATCATATGGGTTCAGGTAAGGCTCTAAGAATTATTGTCTCATGTCAAAGATTATAATTTCTCCAAGTTGCGGGTCATATGGTAGAGCCTGGTAGAAGGGAAATTCAATGCTAAAAGCCTCAAAGTCTTCATCAGAATGAATCGAGTAACCTAAGTCAGAATCATCAAATGTGTCCTTAGTAGAGATTGTTTCCTCTTCAGGTTCAAGCCATCCATCTGATGCTGTAAGTTTATAATTTCTTCCCTAATCTATTGTGTATGGAAATTATGCATTTTGTTCAATTGGAGGAGATTGGGGGTCAGGTTCAAAATTGGTAGGTGCAGAAGTAGGTTTGCTTAATTGCAGATTGTCAAGTTCAGAAATGGATCTCTCAGGACCCTGATGTTGCGTCAAAAATTGTCGTATTTAGAAAAATAATGTGCTGTAGTATATTGACGAAAATCAATACAGCATTTAAGTTTGTAAGCTCAAAAATAGAAGTGAGTTTGATGTCGTTCGTAGGGAGCAGTTATAACAAATTAATTCACTAATCACAATTATCCAAAATAATAATGCAAGTGCATCAAAAGGATATGCAATATATGTCAGGAATGTATCTCAGAATATCAAGTATCAAAGTGTAAAAAGAATGGGTAAAAAAGGTGGTTCAACTACCAAATTAACCCTACAATTAAGCTCTAATCAATATCTTAAATAATCAAATAGTAACCACAACCAAATATCCATAGCAATGTCAGAACCAAGCAAATAGCCAATCAGACGTCAGAACTAAGGCTAAGATGCCTTATCCTCAAGGGCCTTAGAAGAACCAAGGCAAGGCACAACACAGGGCCACGAGGGTTAGCAACATTCAAGAATGAATAAGTGTTGAGCGAGGAGGCGAAGGGGACATGAATCTCGAGGCGACAGTGCAAAAACCCCCTCCCTCCTCCTCAGATCTCTTTCCTTCTCAAGCTAAAACCCGGGTGAACAGTACCAGGTATATGGGTTGCAGATAGGGGTCCAGACCTGCCAGCGTGATCGCAGGTGAGGAGTGGTAAAGGGTGTGGCATGGGGACCTCACCCTTTGTGTAGAGGCGAAAAGCCTTCAGCAGGAAAACCTTTTATGCACTGAGTTCGCTTCGACATGCACGATGTGGGACTAAAGTCCTAGGTCCTTTGTGTGAAGCTATGTTGTTGCTGCTCTGCTTCCTGATGCGATTTGGCTATGGTTGGAGATGAATTGCCTGATTAAGGAACCAGAGACCTTTGTGGGGGCCGTTCGCAGCTATTGGATGTGAATTTGTGACCGGAGATGAACGGAATGCAGCAGACGAAGCTGAGGATGACGACGACAATGGAAGCTGTTCGGCGAAGACTTGAAGAACAAAACACAACCTTGTGACCCGATTAAACACGTTCAAAAGCTTTACTAGAGCTTGGCGAAGGTGCTCATGGTGGTTTAGTGGCGGTTGGAGGTCGGAGGTGGCCTGTCGATGATGAAGAAGGTGAGCAGGGTGTGTTGTGTTCGGTGGAGTGAAAGAGCGATCAAAGCCCTAATTTTCTTTGGGGCTTTTAATTAGTGAGGAGTTGCGATGCTTTTGGAGGTGGTTGTCGTCGGTTTGATGGTCTGTGGTGGTGTGGCGAGTTTGTTGGAGCTTCACCGTCCGTGGGAACGATGACTGGTGTGAGGGTGATACGGTGCTCGAAAATAGAATTTAATTGGATGAGAGTGTTCTAGAGAGAGAGAGAGGAAGAGTTTTGGAAGACTTAGGGAGAGCGAGAGAGACGACAGCATCCGATGTTGACCGGCTGGACCTGGACCTGAAGAAGACAATGAGGTTCAGTGAGGTGTTGGCGACGAAGACGAGGTAGAAAACGCTCTTTCTTTGGCCAAAAGGATGTGCGATGAAGAGAGGACGGAAGGCCACCCAATTTGGTGGTTGGCTGGCCGGAGGATGAAGATGGAGGAGGTCACCGGAGAACAAGTTGCGTTTGGCTGGAGGAGGAGAAGAGAGGGCTCTTTCGATCCAATCTTGGCTAAGGAGGACGGCCTGGACTCGAGGGCTCTTTATAGATCTCAAAATTGAGCTCAAAAGCAAGGAAAGAAGCTAGAATTGCTTGCGATTTCAGGGGAAAAAAATCCCCAAATTTCCTTGTGTTTACCTGACCTCTTTGGGTAGATTTAGGGCTCTTGAGGCGATCCAATTGATTAGGAATCATCTCTAGGTTAATCTCTCCAAATTTGGAGGGATTTGGATATGATTTGAGGGAGAAATCCTCTCTCGAATTTCAGCTATGGAGCTTTCGCACCATTAATTGCGGCAAGGCCTTTTGCAAGAAATATGAAAAAGTTAGGGACCAAATCGTAATAAAATTGAAACCTGGGGGCTAAATGTAAGAGATATAATTTTTAAGGGATAAAATTCAAATTAAGTCAAGATGGACTCTGATAGGCTCAAATTTTGATGTTAACCTAATTTGGACCCAAGGAATCTAGTGGTGAACTTGGATTTGAGTTTTGATCACGTTTGATTGAGCAGTTTGCAAAGAAGCTTAAATCAAGGCAAATTTCCGTCTAAAACTCTATTCTAGGTCAAAATGGGTTTAGATGGTCAAACCAAACGTACCAAACCTCTTAGCATATTTTTCTATGAATTTTAAGAGGTTTAGGCTAATTTTATCCTGATCAGAATCTCTTTAATTTAAGTGAGTTTGATAATTAGGGTTTTTATGTTGTTTTTACCCTCGAAATGCGTGAAATCCTATTTCAGTCTGTGTTGACCTACTTTTTAGACTTTTGTGCTCATTTGACCTTCAATTAACTTCTGAGTGACCACGTGGTTATTTTGTATTTGTGATGTACTGTTACAATTGCGGAATTAACCCTGATTTCATGTCTGTTATCGTCCTCGGTAGCATTCCTCATCGTTTTCAAAAAAAAAACCCTGATTCCATGTTTTCTTCTCAAATCAGAATGATGTGGAGTTGTAACCCTTAGATGATTAGGTAGGAGCTTTTCTCATTCAAACCTGACTAAATGTGGCTAGTTAAGGTCCATGATGGTATTACCATCACCTAATGGAGGGGTGTTAAGCGCAGAATAAGTTTCATTAAAAAACATCATAGTATAGTCAAATCACATAAGTTGACTTTTAAATTTTATATTCTCGAAATTTGAGTATTCTGAGGTTGTTCACTAGGAGCAATTAAGTGTATGAGTACCACTATCTAAAATTTGAAGTCCAGGAACTAAACGTAATCAATTTAAATTTTTTTAGTACAAAATCTAGTTAAAATGTAGAGGAAAGATTTCCAAAGCAACAACGAGAAACCATTTACGCAATTGAATTAAAATGATTCTCTAACCATTTAATGCTTAATTAAATAAGACAGAAATTATTGTGATTAAGCACTAAATAATTCAGGTACTACTAAATAATTCAGGTACTGTCTCGAGAACAAATTAATGCAATGAAACCCCAAATACTTAATAATCAAAACAAATCAAATATGAATTCAAAGAAAGTACACATTATTCCTTGAAAATTGAGAAAATATTAAATGTCTTACATTTTGGCCCTTGCTGGATTGAGATTGAATCCCTACAATTTCTTTCTTTTTCTGCTAGCATCAGGAGCTAAAGCTCCTAATCTTCTTCATTGCCAATGGTGTCGCTAGAGGGATGTCATCCGCATGCTCCAGCCATTAGATGGGGCTGGCGTTGGCTAAGAATGATCGGCGAGGTTCTGCCGATTAGGAGGCGAGGTTCAATCGTCGATCGGAAGGGGCGTGGAGGGTGAACGGCTGTTGATGGCATCGCCATCATTCTCTATAACTCACCCAATTCTAAGTTCTAAAGTAAAATTGATTTAAATAACACATAAAATGGTATGACATAATTAGAAGGAGGAATCATTAGACTAAACCAAAATAATGGATAGCAAAACAGGACAGACTAACCAATTTAGGGTTTCTATTGAAATCATGCCATTAAAAAGAACAAATAAACCCTATTTTTGGTTCAACTTAAGCCTAGGAAGATTCTATTGAATATATTGCAAATTAAACCTTCTAAAAATTATAGATGAATATTTTACAAGGTTTAATCAATGACAGATGAGTCTGAATAAGATGTTTACCAACCAAATGATTTCAAAACTCAAAATTAAGTTGACCACAAGATTCCCTAGATCCTAATTGAGCTCCTATAAAAAGTTGGACCCAGTTTGACAATGTTCTCACCTACTTTGCATTTAGGGTTCCTAAATTCCTAAAACTACTTGCAAGTAAGTCCAATTTCATTACTCTTAGGTCCTTCTCTTCTTGCAAACTAGTCCCCGACGTCGTCTTCCTCCTTCAGCAGGCAAGGGTCCGTTGACCGAGTTGTTCGACGACTTTCCAATGCCATGTGCGGTCGCTTTGAGCACCGGTTGAGCTCGACCTCTGAGGCGAAGTTCATCGTTCCGCTCTGTGTCGATCAACGTACGTCTCGCTGGCTACCGTCGTAACAACCCACGTTCTCCAGTCAAAAACAAACGCGAAGATGCAAGTTGTTGCGAGGACTTCTTGCTACCTCCTGCAACTAATTCATGCGTGATGTAGACACATCCATTTAGGTTAAAATACATATTATGCATGTTCTTAGGCTTAGGTTTACATTCAATATTATAAATATTGTATAACATGCATCATTTTGCATTTAGAGTAGTGTATATTTTAGGTTAATTGCATCTTTTTTGTGGTCAGGAGAGAAGGAGATTTATTTCGAAGCCTTGGATTGATGATTCGATCGTACGGATCTGATTAGTACGATGATTGGAGTCCAACGCCTCCGAAATCACCTTGATCGGAGTCCTGTAGCACCACATGCAGTCCGAGGAAGATCAATGGCCAAGGTACTAGGTAATGTAATTCGAAGCTTCAAATAACAAATCCGACTGCGCGGATGGATTCGGGTTGACGATCGCAGCTCAACGGCGGGAAAATCGACTCAATCCGAACTCTGTAGCAGCCCCTACAACAGAAAGAAGATGGATGACCCAGGTCGCGACACGTGGCGTGACCCAGGTTGCACGTGCACAGTAGCAGTGTAATCGCAAGGGCGCGCGCCAGCGGTGCAGCAGCAAGGGCGTGTGAGCGGGATCTTCAGCGATGTTTGTGGCGAATCTTCAGCGACTTATATGACTGTCACTAAATGTCTTGTATACAAATTTGATTCTTTCCTCCACTATAAAAGGACCCCCTACCTCTCCCATTTTTCTTTATCTCTTCCTATCTTCCTCTCACCACCTCCAATGCTCTAGAGAGAGCTTGTCTCAAGCCTGAGATGTTCCTCTAGAGTAGAAATCAAATATTTTTCCCACCTCTCATCCCCCTTCGTGGAGCATCCTGTGGCCATCTTCTCACCTCCCTCCGGGAAGAAGATCCTCACTGCGACGTCGTCCTGCCCCGCCCTCCGTCCTCCGGCTCCGTTGTCATTTGTCTCGCTCCTTACCACCTTCCTCCAGGCGATGTTAGAGCGAGTCGTCCTCCAAGTGACCATCGGGGGGGATTTCTCTCACGTTTCTATCTTTATTGCTTTCGTAGGATAGATTTCCCGCTTTCCTAGCTGTAAGAAACATTTGATTATAAAAGTACATGATTGTTTCTCTCTCTGTCTCTGTCTCTTTCTCTCTTTTATTTTTCAAGTAGATTAACTAGAATTCATCGACCTGATCTCTTGCTTGCTAAAAATACCAAAAAAATTAGAAAAGATAAAAACAAATAAAAAGAGAAACATGTATCTTTCAAAACCAAACGTTCGCCTCCCTATGTTCGACTCAGGACTCACTTTTGAGTTTTAGTTATAAATTTTATCTGATCGACGGATTTTCTCATGAATCGAACTACAACGACGGGTTTTCCAAACTCGAACCTTTTCACATGCGAATCCGCCGCGATTATTTTGGCGCCATTTCCGGGGAGGCAACACTCTTTGATTTTTTTTTCGTGTTTTCCCGCATTACTTACATATTTTTCTAACCTATCTTTCTTCTTCGATTTATTGTCTTGCAGGAACTTGGTTGAGGGGTCGAAGGCGGTAGACTGGAGTAAAGTGCGGGTAGTGACATTTGTAAGTTTATCCCCTACCCCCCTAGTTTTCATTTCGCCACACTAATAATTAAAACTCAAATCAACCTAGTTGCTTTTATAAACCTTAGGATAGATCTGATTGTCTGATTGTCACTTCACTTCACCTCACCCACCCGCATATATTAAAAAAAATAATAAAAAAAATACTCTTCTATTGTGCGATTTTCTGAAAGAGACACATTAACACCCACAACTCTCATCCTAAGTCACACAATCACATCGATTCTGCCATTTAACCGGAATCTGAGCTGTGGATCCAGTATACCTTAACTCAACACACAAATAAGTGAGTAGATAATTTGAATAGGTTAAACATCTTGTGTGTCTTAATCAAGTGGTGCAATAGGCCAATTGATTGAACTGTTTGGGCCGCACCACTTAAAATAAAAGTGATTTATCAGTAGCTTGTCACTTAGGGTTGACTTTTAGGGCTAAACCAGACACTCCACATTTTTTTTCTTCTGATTTCTAAAGGAATACATCATCACTAGTGCTTGTAAAACTTGGAGTGTTCTCCTGAACTTGATTGAATACACTTAAGATTAAATCCTAAAAGCTACTAAACAAGGTTAAACCCTAAAAGATACATCATCAAATAACCTTGTTGCAAACCCTGGTTGTGCACACACACACATTTGAATTGATCATTAAGAGCACAACCCATCTAAAGGGTCTATCACATTCCAAGAGCACAATCATCCCAAGCCTAATTAAAAATGAATAGACATTGACCTTAAGGATTGATTCGCTCTTCAGGGCTCAGACTGAGAATTTTTTCGATTAATCTGCTTCTGTTGGTCCATCTGATGTCTAGCTAGGGGAGTATCGTCAAACTACCACGGCTGGGGGGTACACTAGGAACTGGAGGCGCAAGTCAAAGGAAGAACCTTCTCCCCAGTCCCTCCCTCTAACTGGTTGGATTGACTAGATAGAAGTACACCAAATCATTTATAATCTCAAGATGGGTCTTAAGAGTCTGTAGGTCTTTAGGCTAACCCACCTAAGGACAGGGTTGATTGCTTGTATTGTAGGACCCCTTTCTTTCTTTTGATTTTCCCTCCTACTCAACCATGTATCCTTCCATATCTTTCATACATTTTCAATCCTATCATCGTACCACCACTTACCCCTAAGATGATTACTATCCCGACTTGACTTGTAATTATCCATCCACTAGCCGGGATAACTTTCATTGGGGACATGAATACGGACCTCAGTGTCGAGGGCCTAACCCTAGACAACAAGACTATGATTAATATCCTTCCCAGAGCTACAATGATTATAGATCTTTATCCTTTGATCACCAAACCAATCTGACCTACAATCGGGAAGGATATAATGATTATAACATTTACCCTCCTCAGTATTCCACTGAATATAGGTTGCCACCATCCTTTGAACAACTTGAAACGACCTACATCAGGGAGGGACCCGAGAACCTCGATATCTTGACTCCCCTAGATTTAACCTAAACCCACCCAAACTTGAACTAAACCATTTGGTTCAGGTGAACCAGGTCCAAGATAGGGTGTTGGCTAACTTGAGGAACACCATCCAATCTTTAGAAGCTTAACCAATACCATGCACTGAAGCATTGGAGCCTATGATTAAAATGATTAATGAGTTGAATAACTCTTTATTGGATTTGCTCCAAAATGTTGAGGATAGGGGCCTGGGTGAGTTTCTACTTGGACTGGGTGGTTGCCTTAGTCCAATTTTGAGATGTTTCTCAAGATGAACCCCCTTCAGGAGAGCCAATGGCTGAACCTGCTCAGGTGCTTGTTGGGGGGGATACATTTTTTGAGACCGAGGATGACCAGGTTGGGCTAGAGCAACCCATTGAGGATGATCTAAGTTTCTCACCCGAGATCCTAGAGCTAGGGAATGACGAAAAATATGTCTCCATGGATCATGAAATGACATATGATTTTGAGACATATATAAATGAGAATCATGAATTCTTTGATTCTGAGGATGAGGAATCTCTTAGTGAAGTCTCACTTGAGCTTAATGAGAATGATTTTAGTGAGACTAATGGGCTTGAGGAGCAAGATGAACCATTTGATAGCCCGATTATTGAAGATGGTGATTCAATTAGGGCTGACATGGAGGATATTGATCCTAATGTAATAGATGATACAATCGGTAGCCTTAACCTTCAACCACACCTTGAAAAGCTGAATGATCATACTTTTGAGATCATTGTACCCATGTCAATTCTAATTCATCCATGATTTCTGGACTTGGGTAAATCATTTGGGGTGAATGATATGCTAGAGGTCCCGGAACCCGAACACTTGATGTTGGAGGATAGAAATGTGGAAATGAAAACCTGGGAGGTTAATTCTAATAGAACTATGATTTTAGATCTAAGGGTTCCTATTGACTTGAAATCACCTACTTTCTACCAAGACCCTTGCGGTATCTTTGACGTGCAACCTAAGCTCGGAATTATTGATTATCTTTCTGAGCTGAATTTTTAGTGGACATCTGAACCTTGTAAATCAAATCAACCTTTTGTCCGACACTTTAGTCTTGGGTTACACACCACCAAACCGTAGGCCCGGCCCTGTAAATACAGCAATCTTCTGTTTTGGGTGATTTTCATCTAGAACCTTAGAACCACTCAACCCTAAGGCATGGGTCTACACCACAACTTGGTCCACATCTGTGGACATCTTCTGCTAGCGGGTCTGAGGATTAATCTTTTGATTTTGATTCTGACCCGCACTTGTGAATTCTCAAATTCTTCTTTGTATATATATTATCCCTAGTTGAAGGCATTAAAACTTAGCACGTATGTATACTCTCTTCTCTCTGCTGAGCTGATCGAATTTTCACGAAATTCAGGTGATATTCTATTAACTCTGCCCTTTTCATATCTTTATTTTTGCAATGAGGACATTGCATCATTTAAGCATGGGGGTTGATACTTAATCCTAAAATTATTTCGTTAACTCAGTAGAATTTCTTTAATTTCTTTAATTTTAAATTGAAAATTCAAAAAGACAAAAAAAATAGAATTAGGAGAAGAGAACTTAAGCTTTTGGAAGTTATTAACTTTAAGAAATGATACGATAGGATCTGAACACTTAAACTCTTCAGGTCATTGGACTTAATTAGCTCGAGTGTCCACTCGAATGTGGACTTAGTCTCGAGTCCTCGCCAATTCAAATTCATCTTTAATCTAGTAAATAAATAGAGATGATAAGTGCACGAATTATCAACTCGCCCTCTTATTTGAGAGAATCTTAAGTCTAAGCATCTACACACTATTCGCACTGACTCACTTCCCAACAATTTTTATGAAAATTGGGTAGCTAATGAACTATCTAGAGTGGTATGGCTGGCAAGCTGTCGTAGGTAACAACCCATTGGCCGGTTGTCCAAAGCCCAGCCACAAGACCATTTTCTTCGTACTGCCTTTAGATAAATCTTAGATCAGGGAATCCTCCTACTTAAGAAAGGAAAAAGAAAAAAATAAAAAAAAGAAAATAAATAAAAAAGGAGAAAATAAAAAAATAAACAAAACCACACTTCACCGCATGAGTATGGTTGGCAAGTTACCGTGGGTAACAACATATTGATCGGTTGTCCAGAGCCCAGCTCACAAAATGTATAATAATTCCCAAAACACTTAAGGAAGAAGCGGGGAAGTAGAATAACCTGGGGAGATGTACGCTAGTTTGCCCTTGTGTTAAACCCATAAATAAAAGTAGGGAAAAAGCTACCGTTCGAAAAGATAAATCTTTAGGCAAGATCACTTAGGGTTGTAGAAACCTGAAGTCCATTTTAACGGTCGCCTAGTGAGTCTTTCACTCTTTTCATTAGATGCTTAGTACTTAGAGTCCTTTTCGAGTCTTGGGTGGGTCGGATAGGCGTAAAAAGTTATCTCGAAACTCTCAAACTCCAAAAGTCAAAAGAAAAATTAGAAAAGAAGAAAAACAAAAAAAAATGTATCTTCCATTTTCAAATAAGGTGAGGACTTGGGCGGTCTGCATTTTGGCAGACACCTGGGTATTGTTGAGTTTTCATAGTTTAGAACCTTAGTTGAAATTTTCTATTGTTAATAAATGACTTAGGCCTAAGCGATCGAGTCCTAATTCTATTTTTATACATAACGTGTAGTTTAATTTTCTTAGGGACTAGCAAAAGATAGGTATGGGAGTATGATGTAGGCACATTCATTTATGTTAAAATGCCTATTTATGCATGTTCATAGGCATAGATTTGCATTCCATATTATAAATATTGCAGAGCATGCATCATTCTGCATTTAGAGTAGTTGTGTATATTTTAGGTTAATTGCGTCCTTTTTGCGGTTAGGAGAGGAGATTTATTTCGAAGCTTCGGATTGACAATCCGACCGTACGGATCTGATTAGTACTACAATCGGAGTTCAACGCCTCCGAAATCACCTTGATTGGAGTCCCATAGTACCATATGCAATTCTAGGAAGATCAACGGCCAAGGGACTAGGTGACGTAATTCAGAACTTCAAACGACAAATTCGACCACGCAGATGGATTCAAATCGACAATCGTAGCCCAACGGTGCAAAAATCGACTCAATCCGACCTCTGTAGCAGCCGCTACAATAGAAAGAAGATGGACGGCCTAGGTCGCACCACGTGGTGCGACCTAGGCCGCCCATGCGCACAGCATCATAGGCGCGCGCAAGTGTGTGTGCAGTAGCAGCGTAAGCGCAAGGGCGCGTGCGCAGCAGCAGCGTAGGCGCGGGGGCAGCGGCAGCTGTGGCACTTATCGCACGTGCGCACGTGACAAGAGTGCGTGTAGCACGCGCTAGCGATCTTTCCTCCAGTGACGTTTATGACCATCACTAAATGTCCTGTATATGAATTTGATTCTTTCCTCCACTATAAAAGGACCCCTACCCGTTCCATTTTTCTTCATCTCTTCCTTTCTTCCTCTCACTACCTCCAAGGCTCTAGAGAGAGCTTGTCCCAAGCCCGGGATGCTCTTTTAGAGTAGAAATCAAATATTTTTCCCACCTCTCATCTCCTTTCATGGAGCATCCAGTGGCCATCTTCTCACCTCCCTTCGGAAAGAAGATTGATGAGAATCTCATCATGAATCCTAACTATCATATTTTGACCTAATAAATTGAACAAAAGTTCCTACAAAACCTAAGGGAAAGCCTAAATTAGGGAATTGCAAATCTGAGAATAAAAAAATACACAAAGGGTAAAACTGTAATTTTACCATTGCAGTACATAAACGGGATTTCTAAGGGTCTAAACACAGGTCAAATGGGCTTAATAAGAGAAAAAGTGGGATGGTTTGATCAGGAAAGGGTTATGACAAAATCTGGGAATTAAATGACATTCTGTAACCCTAAAACAAACCCACTTTAATTCACAAAGTTCCAGGTAAGATAAAAATTAATTAAACCCTCTAAAATCAATGAAAAAATATCCCCTAGGGTTTAGAACCTTTAATTTGGTCATTGGAACCTATCTTGACTTAGATTGAGAACTATACCCAACTTTTGACCTAATTTGAGTTTTTGTACAAAATGTTTTGTCAAACATGGTCAAACCTAAAATCCAACCTCACCATTGGATTCCTTAGGTCCAAATTAGGTTCATACCAAAATTTGGACCTAAGAAAAGGTTGCCTTGATCCATTTTGCAAAATGGTCCTCAATAATTACTTTTTGACTCTTAACTTTTTAAAGCCTTGCGGGGACCCCCTACCTTTCCCGTCACCTTCTTCAAACAGGTCCCTCTGCCACCCACCTGCGTAGGTCAAACCTCCAGTGACCTTGCACGGAGGATAGCGCCGTGCACACATGGGGAGCCGGCCCCAGATTTGAAAGGGAGACTCCCTACGTTGTCCCCTACAGCATGGGCCAGTTCCCATGTCCTGTCGGCTAGCATACCTCTCGTGCGAACGCTTGAGAGGTCTGGGTCTTTTCTCCAGCCATGCCTCAGGCAAGGTATCCCCACCTCCTCGTCGGATTTCTCTCTCGGCCGACACCTACTTAAGGAATGGCAACTCCTGCCGCTTCCTTCAAGTCTGATTTGGCCAAAGAAATCCCTCAATTTTCATCTCCTCCTTCTCTGGCCATTCGCCCGCAGGCTCCGGCGACCCTCCTCCTTGTCTCTCGTCACCCTGCCACCATACCAGTGGCAAGGTTATCTCCGCCGTCGTACACCGCGCCTTGCCATACCAGCAGGCGCCCTCCAGCCTCTCTTCCTCGTCGCCGTCCCTTCCCCTGGGCACCTTTGTCTCCGATGACGGCAACACAGCCGTTCGCTACCACCGCTTCCCCACTTCGTCCAGAGACTCATAGATAAGTTCCCTCTCTCCCCCTCTTCATTTCCTCTCTTTTAAATCACACTTTCGACCCCTCTACGCCACTGTCCACCGCCACCTTCTCCACCTTCGGCAGACCACCGGCGAGGTGTTCCTGTCGCTCCACGCCTCCATCCACCTCGCCAGACCCCTCAAAACCTCTGCCACCATCCTCTAAGCAGTTTCCCCATCTCCATTGACCGCCAACACTTCCACATTCGCCCACCGAACACACCCAACTCCACGGCCACAGTAAGACTTAGGTACGCTCACTCTGGAGTTTCCACGCCACCTCGACCACTGTAGCACACTCGCCATACCTCGGTGAAGCTTCCTGAACATTTTGACGTGGCCGCAATGCTGTTTTGGTGTTTTCAGGTACACATGGTCATCCGCCATTGAAGCGAAGCTCGAAGCTTGCTTGCAGCCGCTCCAGGCTTTGCCAACCCCAGGTCTCTGTCCCAGGCTGCGCGGAAGACACTTGCGCACAACTCTGGGCTGTCAATTGGTGACGAGGGCAGTGGCAGCTGCTGCAAGCAAAGAAGCCTCCTACTGTGGATGCGCGACGAAAGTCCCACCTCATAAACGCAAGAGAGCAATGAGCGCCTTAAGTTGTTTTTCTATTTTCTTTTGGTTGCCTCAAGACACACATGGGTGAGGTCCCTCGCCCCCCCGCCACGCCTCATCCGCGACACTCCCCCACGGACCTGGCACTCGCGACCCGACTAACCTATTCGTGCACTCCTCGCGCACCACACCCACGCCCGTGCACCTGGTCCCAGGTGCGTCACTCGACCCACATACCTGATTAAGGCTCTAGGAGAGCAAACCCTGGAGTGAAATAGAGAGAGAGAGAGATGCGGGGAGGGTAGGGGTTAGGTTTTGCCTAACCATACACCTGAGCAGGAACATGAGAGGAAGCAAGGGAGGAGCGGTGAGGACTTAGCCGCAGGAAGACAGCTGCGGCCAGAGAGAAAGGAAGGACTTGGAGCAACAAAGGAAGCAAAGGAGGAGGAGGAAGACGACACTGTAGCCGTAGAGAAGCTGAGGCAGAAGGAGAAGGAAGAGAGAAGAAAGCAAAAAGGCACGCAGCAGAAAAGAAAGAAGAAGTCCAGAGAAGAAAGAAGAAGAAGCCAAAGAGAAGAAAAAGAACCAGCAGCAGCAGCTGAAAAGAAAAGGAGAAGCACTGTAGCAAGTGGCATTTAAGGCGTCTGACCCTTGGAGTCTGACGTCTGAAAAGAGAGAAAAAGGAAGACAAAAGAAGAAAGAGAGAAGAAAAGAAGAGACATTTTTTTTCCTGTCTTTAATCTTTTGTAAAACAATATATTGTAAATTGTGATTTCCTATGCTTATAGATCAAGTTTTGCTCCCTGAGTTCGACCTCGGAGAATTTTTGTTTTCGAGTAATAAAATATAATCAAATCGGTCAATTTTACCCTGATCAAAGATCCTCGTCGCAATGCTGTCCTACCCCACCCTCCGTCCTCCGGCTCCATCCTCATTCGTCTCGCTCACCACCTTCCTTCAGGTGACGTTAGAGCGAGTCATCCGCCAAGCGACCGTCGAGGGGGATTTCTCTCACCTATCTCTCTTTATTGCTTTCTCGCTTTCCTAGTTGTAAGAAACATTTGATTATAAAAATACATGATTGTTTCTCTCTGTCTCTGTCTCTCTCTCTTTTATTTTACAAGTAGATTAGCTAGAATTCATCGACCTGATCTCTTGCTTGCTAAAAATACCAAAAAAATTAGAAAAGATAAAAACAAATAAAAAGAGAAACATGTATATTTCAAAATCAAATGTTCGCCTCCCTGTGTTCGATCCAGGACTCACTTTTCGACTTTTGGTTATAAATTTTACCTGATCGACGGATTTTCTCACGAATTGAACTATGACGATGGGTTTTCCAAACCTAAACCTTTCTGCGTGTGAATCCACCGTCATCAACGCGCAGTCGAGGCTCTATAAAGCCTCGCGATGCTCCTCCGAGTCGATTCATCTGGAACCAAGCCCCTACACCTTCATCTTCACTTCTTCCAAGCGCCGCCATTACTAGACCTTGAGGCTTTCTTCTTCCCTTCGCTCTGCTGCGTCTCGCCATCAAAGGACGTCGCATCCGCTTTTGCCCTTCCCTTGCCAAGCTTCTCAGCCTAGAAGCTAGATCTCTACCCCTCTTCGTCAGCCTCAATCTCCTCTCCGATTCTTCGCCGGTGGCTTGTCACCGCCACCGGTTTCCACCCCTCCTTTCCAATTAGGTTAGGGCTTTTCTTCCCCTTCCTTCCCTCTACCTTCTCATCTCTCCAATTTTTACTTTCACCCTCGTTTGAGCCCTCACCGACCACCATCTTTAAGGGCTCTGGTGAGCTTCTTCGCCACATCATTGAGCCCCTTCGCACAGCACATAGAAATAGGGAAGAGCTTTGGGGATCTTCTCTGAAGCTCATGGACTAATCTAGGACCGAGAGGTCCATTTTACTGTGCACAGTTACCCACCGGGGCTACCCTTCGTCTTTGCCTCCGGCCGTAGTTCTTCGACCATCTCCGACGACTCCTCACCGTACCATCCAGTGCCTTAATCAGAGAGGAACCTCACCAATCAACGGCGCA
The DNA here is from genome assembly GCA_037157565.1 of Thalassia testudinum. NCBI lineage: Eukaryota > Viridiplantae > Streptophyta > Magnoliopsida > Alismatales > Hydrocharitaceae > Thalassia > Thalassia testudinum. Next base: position 87,002,808 of record JAZHRO010000056.1, on the reverse strand, counting down.
CCACTAGCAGCAATTGATCCACTGGTGCGTCAAGGTAATCCAACGGTTGGTGCGCTCGAATTGAAGAACACCGGGCCTGCAGAAGGAACAAAGCAAGGGACATAGTCCCACATCGTGCAGAACCAAACCGTGCAAGGCTCTTATTATGCAATTGTGCCCTTAGTTGTTCACCTCAGAATGCACGGGGTGAGGTCCCCTACGTACGTCCATACACACGTGCTTGCGCACGCTCACGCGCCCTCACACATGAACACACCCACGGGTTTGGGTAAGGATCCGATTACTCGGGTTTAGCTAGGTTTGGAAGATATTGAAGGAGGGAAAAGGGGGGGGGGGGTTTGCAGCGTGGAACAGAACCCTTTCCCCCTTCACACCTTGCCTTTGTGTTGTGACTACAAACACTTAAGGCGTTTGTGCCTAAACTCTGTCGTCTGATGGTAAAGTGCTTTGTTCTGAATATATTGGTGTGAACCTTTAATAGTTGATATTTGTGCTGAACCGAGTAAATTTGGTGGTTTAAACCACCACTTTTACTTTACATTTTTTTTATCTCTCTGTCTAAAGATACACTTTACTCATTAAGCATCTTTTGATAAGTGATTAATTGTGCGATTTATTGCTCTCAGTGACGATCTTGGATTTCTGATTAATTCGAGTATTATAAATTTAAATACTTGATTTGCTTTGATTACTATGCTACGATGTGACAATTTTTAAACACGATCGAAGCGAGTCGAGCATTTTGGCACCGTTGCCGAGGAGCAACATGCATTTATCACTATTATTCTTGATTTTTGACATATCTGCCTTGTTTGGTTGTTTTGCAAAAACTGAACCGAAGCGCCTGACTTCTAGAACCTGAGGACAACCACTCTACGGCAGGTAACTCTTAATCCTTTCTTCTTAATCCCCTCTTTTCTCATACAAATAAAACAAAAAGGGGTTAAAGAAAAATAAGACTCAACCCTTTTTCAAAAGCTCAACTCGCTTCAATTGTGTTTAAAAATCGTCATGTCGTAGTATAGTAATCAAAGAAAATCAAGCATTTAAATTTATAATACTCGAATTAATAACAAAATCAATAGACACCGTGAAAAAGATGGCGACGTTAGGCGGGCTCGAGGCGGCAACAGGCGATCTTAGGGCGGCGACAGGTAGAACTAGGGAAGACAAGGCATGGACTACTTGGAGGTCGAGGGCCTGGAGGTGGAAGGAGAGGAGAGAATATGATGTACATGGTAAAAGGGTGATGGAGGCGAGGTGGAATGATAGAGGGAACGCAAGGGAGAGCAGAAGGATCGTGTGCTTCTGGTGCCGGTGATGAGGCCATATGGCGGCTATTTGCCGATCTCCCATTGTGTGTCTAGCGTGCGGTGGATTTGGTCACAAGCGGGATTTGTGTAGAGTTCTTGATGGGCAGATGAAAGGCCGCCTTTTCCCACGCTCTGAAATTTTGAATATTAGGGCTCAGTCGACGCCACCACCACCACCACCACCACCCCCCCGTACCTTTGGGGGTCATACGGTTGACGTGGAGGTCCCTATGACAGAGAACATCAGAGCGGCAGAGCTGATATTGCGAGGGGCGCTAATCGGAGAGGTTATGACCGGGAGACTGATGCCGGAGAACTTGTGCAATCTGGTAAGCTCTCTTTCCCCATCGACTAATTCCTGGCAGTTCGCCTCTCTGTCGCCAACACATTTTGTGCTATTTGGATTGGGGATGATGGATGTCGAAAGACTGCGATTTCAAACATCCTTCAATGATGGCCTAACGGTGATCTGGAGATCAGTTTCCCCCTTTGATGGAGCCCTGCCGGAGAGGCCGCCCCAAAGATTGGGTTCCAGGTCGGGGAGACTTGAGATCAAGGGGTTACCTTTACATTTGAGGTTGAAGGAGGTTGTGGCGTCCATGATATCTGGATTTGCCTCAATGGCAGAAGATGCGGTTGTAGGACTGTTGGAGGGCGATGGGCGCTTGCTGAATGTGATGGTCAATGTGTTTAAAGCAGGTTCAATCCCTGACAGATTGATTTTACTATGCGGTGGTAGTTCATGGTTGCTCCTGTTGAGGTTCATGGTGGGTGACATTGTTGTGAGGCAAGATAAGTCATCTGATTCAGAAGCTATTGAAGAGGTGGTCGCGCAGGGTGGGTGTTGGGCTTCTCCTGAAGAGTCCCCCTCTATCAAAAAATGCAAGGACCATCACTTGGGGGAAAGGAGAGCGACGATGGCTGAAGAGAAGGAGGAATCTTTTAGGATGGAAGCAACGAGGCCAGCGGTTGAGGAAGCAGGGAGTGTGCTGCCAGACGTTGAGGATAATGAGGTGCAGGGGGTACAAGAGACTCTGCCTGACTCCCTGAAGGATCAGTAGAATCTGCAAGAGGTGGAGGGTCTCAAATTTGGTGTTGGATCTTGCTCTAAATCTGCTAAGGACAGATCACCTTATCGTCTCAGGCAGAGGAAATCAAAGGCTGACCTACTGCTCGATGAAGACATGGTTGCAGAGATTATGCATGCATGCAAATGTCAGAACCACAGGGGGGAGGGATCTCGTGAGGATAGATGAGAATCCTCACTTGGAATGTGCGCGAGTTTCGCGATAAGAGACGGAGGGCTTCTTTGATGAGATACTTGAGAGAGTAGGGGATTGAGTGTGCAATCATTCAAGAGACGCACATTGAGAATGACTCTGGTAGACTATGGAGTGACTTATTGGCTGCGGGGGTGAATGAATGTGTGAAGGTTAATGCACATGGTAGATCGAGGGGTATTGCTATTTGGTGGAGAAAGGCTTGGGCACATTGTCTGGAAGTTCACAAGGCTAGACACTTATTGACTTGCAAATTTCAAACTCACCAGGGGCTTGACACTATCTAGGTTATTGGTGTGTATGGCCCCTGTGTTGCATCTGCAAGGTAGGAATTGTGGGAGGATTGGGCGGCTGCGGCTGGATTGGTGCAAGGGGAAGCCTGGCTGACAGGAGGAGACTTCAACTGTGTGCTGACAGGGGCAGACAGGCCTTTTGGTGGCACAGACAGCTCAGCTATTGGTTTCCAAATGATGGTTCAATCTCTTGAACTGAATGAGTACCCTTCTTCAGGTGTTGAATTTACTTGGCGTAATGGTAATGGGTCGCTTTCCAAATTTGATAGATTTTTTGGGAATGTGTACATCCTTGACAGATTCCAATTGTCGAGTGTTGCTGGCTTGGACCGACCTTTCTCCAACCATACCCCTTTGGTTTGGGATAGTGGGGAAGAGAGCCAAGTCGACTCATACTTCAAACTTAGAAGATCTTGGCTAAATGAACCGAGGTTCCATCAGATGATCAGTTCATGGTGGCAAGCTAAAAAGGTGGAGGGTTTTGCTACTATCAGATTGGCATCCAAGCTGGCAGCCTTGCGCACAATCTTGAAAGAGTATAGTGCTACTGTGAATAGTTTAAGGCAACAAAGGCAGGTAGAAGCTTTGAGTAACATCCAGGAGTTGGACTCTAAGGAAGCAGCAGGTCTGCTATCAGAGGAGGAACTTGCAGATAGGAAAATGTGGCAGGGTGTGATAATGGAAGAGGATCTCAAACAGGAGATTGATTGGAGGGAGAGATCAAGACAATTGTGGTTAAGGAGGGGAGATGCCAACACGAAATTCTTCCATCTTGCGGCTAGCTCTAGGAGGCATGCAAACTTTATCTCTTCTATTATCAAAGATGGACATAGGATCTCTTCCACTCAGGAAATAAGGTCAGAAGCTATCAAATATTATAGGGGAGCCTCTCGGGCAATTAAGAGAGGGGAATGGAGAATGGTAGGGAATGATGCACCTGGTGTGACAAGGGAACATGCTTCTCAACTGACAGCAATCATTTCTGAACAGGAGACCCTGCAGGCAATTAAAGAGCTTAATATGGAAGGTTCCCTAGGCCCTGATGGGATACAAGTATTCTTTTATAGAGAAATGTGGAGTATGGTGGGCAATGAGGTGATGGAAGTCATTAGAGAGTTTGAGAAGGGAAATGCTGGCTTTGATAAGATCAACAAATCATATCTCTTCCTACTATCAAAGACATTGGGAGCAGAGAAGTTTTCAGACTTCAGGCCAATCTCATTATCAAATTCCATCTACCTTGTAGTGAGCAAGATATTAGCAAATCGTCTGAGAATTGTCCTTCAAAGCCTAATCCACCTTGTGCAGTCTGCTTTCTTGCCCAATAGATTACTCCAAGAATCCTTCATTTTGGCTCAAGAAATGGTAAGTGGATGGCACAGAAGGAAGTGCAAGGTATTCATGTGGAAAGTTGATTTCCAAAAGGCATATGATTCAATTTCTTGGTCTTACATTTGGGAGGTTTTTAAAAGGAGAGGATTCCCTCTATGGATCCAGTGGATGAAGCGTTGTATCACAACTGTCTCCTTTTCTCCGCTGATCAATGGGAAGCCATGTGGTGCTTGGATTGAACCTCAACGTGGGGTTAGACAAGGATGTCCTCTAGCCCCCTTGATCTTTAACCTTGCAGTGGATGAGCTTGCAAGATATGCATGCAGATTGGCAGAGGTGGGGGTCTTCAGAGGGTATTCACTGTCCAACAGGAGAACCTTGGCTCCCATTTTGCAATATGCAGATGACACGGTCTTCTTTGTGGAAGGGATCAATCTTGCTGCACATGCTCTGGGGCTTATGGTAAAGATCTTTGGGGACATTTCAGGCCTGAAACTGAACAAGGAAAAGTATACTCTAATATGCTTTGGCATGAATGAGCAGGAACAAAAGGAGCTGGAGACTACTTTGGGTTCACCTCGAGCTAAGTTACCAATGAAGTACCTAGGATTGGCACTGAGAGCTGCAAAGCTGAAGAAAAATGATTGGAATATTTTGTTTGATAAAGTTTTTGGCAACTTGAAAGGATGGAGTAGTAAATTCTTATCGAAGGGTGGGAGATTAATCCTCTTTAACTCAGTCATAACATCCATCCCGGTCTTCTATTTCAGCATCTTTAAGGCCCCAAAATCCATTTGGAAACGATTGGATGTTATGCGGAGAAGATTGTTTTGGAAAGGAGCTGGCCATGAGGAAGGTTTTATGCAGCCCATCAGATGGGAAAAGATATGCAAGCCGAAGGAGACAGGTGGTATGGGGATTAAGGTGCTCAAGGAGTTCAATGAAGCTCTCCTGATCAAGTGGGCCATCAAGATTTTAGAGTGCAAGGATGGTATAATGACATACTTAATCAAAGATAGTTATGGTGATTCTAATAATGCATTGAAGAGGCTACAACTAGTGAAACCATCTCCTTTTTGGCGATCTGTTACTCTTGCAATCAAAAGCAACTGGCATCTACTGCAACCTAGGCTTGGAGATGGTTGTGATTTCAGTCTGTGGAATGAGCAGTGGTCAGATTTGGGGATACTAAAAGATGAATATTCGAGGGCATATGCAGCAGCTGCAGATAAGGAGGCCACTGTCAGTAGTTTGTGGTCTGATGCAGAGGGGTGCTGGAGGCTGGAAGGCTATGAGCAATGCAGACCAAGCACTCGGCTATGGGAGGATAGGCAGAATTTGTTGGCTGCACTACAGCAGATGCATCCTAGGTAGAGTGTGGCTGACACTTATGGCTGGAAGGGGGTTTTTCAGTGCAGTAGGCTTATGAGAGGATCATCAGATCAAACTCAGATATGGAGAGTGGTCCAATTGACAGGAAAATATGGCTATTGAAGATCCCTTTGAAGGTTCAAATTTTCTTGTAGCTATGCAGGCGGGAAGGCTTGATCACTAGTGATCTTAGACACAGAAGAATGGGGACTACGTTGAATGCCTGTCATCTCTGTGGATTTCACACTGACAGTGAGTTGCATATTTTTTCTTAATGCCTGGTCACAGACAAGCTTTGGAGGAAGATTTGCCAGGAACCTCTTCCTGCCTAGGACTCCCTTTGGCAGAGGTTCGACACTCCTGGACAGCCGTACAGGTGTATGGCTGCCACTTTGTGGTGTGTGTGGAGGATGCGAAATGAAAAGTTTTTTCAGGAGAGACCAGTTAAATGTGAGAAAATTGTAAATGAGTGCTGGTTCCTCATACACAGTTGGGGATCTATTTTGTAATATTTTATTTGATTTGAAATATATTATCCTCTGGATTGCTATCGTCTAACGATAGCTTTGCTCACTGTTTCAAAAAAAAAAAAACTCGAATTAATAAAAAATTCGAGGTCATCTGTAGGAGCAATAAATCATGCAATTAATCACTTATCAATAGATGCTTAATGAGTAAAGCGTATCTTTAGATAGAGAGATAAAAAAAATGTAAAGTAAAAGTGGTGGTTTAAACCACCAAATTTACTCGGTTCAGCACAAATATCAACTATCAAAGATTCACGCCAATATATTCAGAACTAAGCACTTTACCATCAGACGGTAGAGTTTAGGCATATACGCCTTAAGTGTTTGTAGTCACAACACAAAAGCAAGGGTGTGAAGGGGGAAAGGTTTCTGTTCCATGCTGCAAAACCCCCCCTTTTCCCTCCTTCAATATCTTCCAAACCCAACCGGACCCAAGTAATCGGATCCTTGCCTAGACCCATGGGCGTGTTCGCAGGTATGGGCGCGTGAGAATGTGCAAGCGCGTGCATATGGATGTGCGTAGGGTACCTCACCCCGTGTGTTCTGAGGCGAACAACTAAGGGCACAATTGCATAATAAGCGCTTTGCATAGTTTGTTCTGCACAATGTAGGACTTTGTCCCTTGGCTTTGTTCCTTCTGAAGGCGTGGTGTTCTTCAATTCGAGTGCACTAGCCGTTGGATTGCCTTGGTGCACTAGTGGATCAATTGCTGCTGGTGGTGGCTTTTGATTGGCGAGGTTCCTCTCTGATCAGAGCACTGGATGGTGCGTTGAGGTGTCGTCATAGATGGTCGAAGGACTGCGGCCGGAGGCGAAGATGATGGGTAGCTTCGGCAAGTACTTGTGAACAGTAAATCGGACCACTCGGTCCTAGATTAGTCTAGGAGCTTCAGGGAAGATCCCGTAGCTCTTCTCTATTTCTATGTGCTGTGCGAAGGGGCTCAGTGATGTGGCGAAGAAGCTCGCTGGAGCCCTTAAAGATGGTGGCCGGTGATGGCTTAAGTAGGGGTGAAAGTTAAAATTGGAGAGATAAGAAGGTAGAGGGAAGGAAGGGGAAGAAAAGCCCTAACCTAATTGGAAAGGAGGGGCAGAGACCGGTGGCGGTGACAGGCCGTCGGCGACGAATGGGAGAGGAGATTGAGGCTGACGAAAAAGGGGTAGAGATCTAACATCTAGGCTGAGAAGCTCGGCGAGGGAAGGGAGAAAGCGGCTGCGACATCGTTTAATGGTGAGACACAGCGAAGCGAAGGGAAGAAGAAATCCTCAAGGTCTGGTGATGGCGATGCTTGGAAGAAGAGAAGACAAAGGTGTAGGCGCTTGGTCCTAGACGAATCGACTTAGAGGAGCATCGCGAGGCTTTATAGAGCCTCGGCCGCGCATGAATTAGTTGCAGGAGGTAGCGAGAAGTCCACGCAACAACTCGCATCTCCACGTTTGTTTTTGACCAGAGAGCGCAGGTTGTTACAATGACGGTAGCTGGCAAGACGTACGCTGATTGACGTAGAGCAAAACGACGAACAACTTCGCCTCAAAGGTTTGCTCAGTCGGTGCTCGAAGCTGCTGTAAATGGCGTTGGAAAGTCATCTAACAACTCGGTCAACGGACCCTTGGCTGCTGAAGGAGGAAGACGATGTAGGGGACTAGTTTGCAAGAAGAGGACCTAAGAGTAATGAAATTAGACTTACTTGCAAGTATTTTTAGGAATTTAGGGACCTAAATGCAAAGTAGGTGAGAACATTGTCAAACTGGATCCAACTTTTTATGGGAGCTCAATTAGGAACTAGGGAATCTTGTGGTCAACTTAATTTTGAGTTTTGAAATCATTTGGTTGGCAAACTTATTCAAACTCATTTGTCATTGATTATTCACCTAGGTCACTATTTAGGTTAAATTAGCTCCTTTGACTTGTCTATTCATATTAAACCTTGTAAAATATTCATCTATAATTTTTAGAAGGTTTAATTCATAATATTTTCAATAAAATCTTCCCAGGCTTAAGTTGAACAAAAAATAGGGTTTACTTGTTCTTTTTAATAGCATGATTTCAATAGAAACCCTAAATTGGCTAGTCTAACCTGTTTTGCTATCTTTTTTTTGGTTTAGTCTGATGATTCCTCCTTCTGATTATGTCATACCCTTTTATGTGTTATTTAAATCAATTTTATTTTAGAACTTAGCTAAATTGGGTGAGTTACAGAGAATGATGGTGATGTCATCATACCCCTATGCCTGCCATTTGCTAGGCCCTTAGCAAATTCTAGAGTTCAATGCAAATGTTCAGTGCAAGGGTAATTCTATTATTTGGCTCCAAAGAATTTATTCTCCTCCTTTTCCTTGTCATTTCTTAATATGCATTTAAAGTTTATTTTTAACCCTCAGTACAAATGTATCATGATAGGCAAAAACTTTCTTCCCTCTGGGCTAGCAGGTGATCTGTGGTTTCAACCCCAGCTTTTAGGTATTGGTAGAAGATGTCTGAGTTGAAAGGATTTAATTTTTGGTGGCTCACACTCATTTGGTACTACATATAATCTAGTATTTCAGACTCTAAATATCTAGATTATTAAATAAATCCATTCGGAGAAATACTTAAAACTATGCTCTCTTTTTAGTTCTTATGTGCTTACTCTTTCTCTTTTCCTTTTCTTTTTCTCCTTTTCTTTTTCTCTCCACTTTTTTTATATATGAATCAAGAGCTCACAATTTTTTCGAATTGTCAACATGTTTGGTGGTCTCTCAAGGCATTGATGCTTTAATTAAGTTCTGATAATCGAACAACTAAGTCGGAACCCCTCAACCTGTATTCGGGCGGTCAAAAATACAAAGAGGTAGGTAAAGGTTGTATTTGGTGAATCGTGTGGTTGGGAATGCTGCCTCAATGAAATTTATTTATAATAGATACGCACTATTCATAATGCACTCTTTTGTTTTTTCTTTTCAAGCATATCTTCTTTTTCTTTCTTCTCTTTTTTTTATTAAGAATATAACTAAACATAATGTAGCTTTCATTGACGAGGCATTATTGGGAAATGGTGGTGTTCAAGAGGATATTATGTGGCTTATTTAGTAGAAGTGCCTACTCTCGGCATCGGGAAGGAACGGATAGGATAGTGTATTTCTAACCTTTGACATTAGCACCTTCCTTCAGTCGAGGATTCCATAAAGAATAGTCGTAACTATCCACCTTAGTTATAGTTTTATTAGAACCCGCTCTTTACGTATTTGCCTTATTTTGTGGCTCTCGTGGACACACAAAATATACGCACACAGAAGTTGTGAGCGAAAACTGTAGCTAACTCTAAATTTCATTATCTAATTATCCAGAACTTGAGATTCTTCATACTAGACTTAGAGCAGCAGTAAACACTATTCTCTCACCTCACATTTATTTGGTGGATCTTATGGAAGAAAATTCTTGCCTGACTCCATAATTAGATGTCCAAAGGTTTTGACAAACTAAAAATGTTTATTGATTTTTCTTTTTCCTTCCTCTCTTTCTTTCTTTCCTTCTTTTCTCTTCCCCCCCCCCCCCCCCATTTTGTTTTGAGAACCTTTCAGAAATAGTTTTTAGATATTAGAACTTTAATCCCCCCCCATGCCTAAATGTTGCAATGCCCTCATTGCAAACAAGCTTGGTTCATATTTAGTTTAGTTCATAATTTTAGAAATGATTAGTTTGTAAATTAGGAACCCTAAAATGCCGTAAGAAGGAATTTCAAATAGATTACGAAAGGTCTTGGGATTTTCAAAGAGTGACGGGTTGTCTCTTGTTAAGCGCTAAGTTTACCGCCATTAGCTGGGCGCAATGCGGCTCAAGTGGAATGGAGGTCAAGAGACTCCTCGACCAGACTCATCATGACGTTGAAGAAATGGTTTGAGACGTTGGCCATTAATAATAAATGGTATAGAGTCACAATCAGGAGGTGAGATTTCTACAGCTTCTTTACCAAAAATCCTTCTAACCAGAAATGGTCCGATCCATTTAGATCTAAGCTTGCCTGGGAACAATTTAAGACGGCCATCAAACAGAAGTACCTTCTGATCAAGACTGAATGATTTACGTGAAATGTGCTTACAATGCAAGGCTTTAATTCAATCCTTGTAAATTCGTGAGTTCTTGTACGCATCGTTGCGTAATTCATCGAGCTCGCTTATTTGCAAGCGACGGTGAATACCAGCCTTTCCAAGGTCCAGATTGCATTTCCATACTGCCCAGTAGGTTTTATGCTCCAATTCTACAGGAAGGTGACATGCCTTCCCGTAAACAATCCTGAAGGGATACATTCCTAAATTGTGAGCTCTTGATTCATATATAAAAAAAGGGAGAGAAAAAGAAGAAAAAGAGAAAAAGAAAAGGAAAAGAGAGAGAGTAAGCACAAAGGAACTAAAAAGAGAGCATAGTTTTAAGCATTTCTCCGAAAAGATTTATTTAATAATCTAGACATTTAGAGTCTGAAATGCTAGATTATATGTAGCACCAAATGTGTGTGAGCCACTAAAAATTAAATCCTTTTAACTCAGACATCTTCTACCTATACCTAAAAGCTGGGGTTGAAACCACAGATCACCTGCTAGCCTCGAGGGAAGAAAGTTTTTGCCTATCTTGATACATTTGTACTAAGGGTTAAAAATAAACTTTAAATGCATATTAAGAAATGACAAGGAGAAGGAGGAGAATAAATTCTTTGGAGCTAAATAACAGAATTACCCTTGCACTGAACATTTGTCTGAACTCTAGAATTTACTAAGGGCCTAGAAAATGGTAGGCATGGGGGTATGATGACATCGTCTTCATTCTCTATAACTCACCCAATTTAGCTAAATTCTAAAGTAAAATTGATTTAAATAATACCTAAAAGGGTATGACATAATCAGAAGGAGGATTCATTAGACTAAACCAAAAAAAAGGATAGCAAAATAGGTCAGACTAGCCAATTTAGGGTTTCCATTGAAATCATGCTATTAAAAAGAACAAATAAACCCTATTTTTGGTTCAACTTAAGTGTGGGAAGATTTTATTGAAAATATTGCGAATTAAACCTTCTAAAAATTGTAGATGAATATTTTACAAGGTTTAATATGAATAGACAAGTCAAAGGAGCCAATTTAACCTAAAATAGTGACCTAGGTGAATAATCAATGACAGATGAATTTGAATAAGAAGTTTGCCAACCAAATGATTTCAAAACTCAAAATTAAGTTGACCACAAGATTCCCTAGATCCTAATTGAGCTCCCATAAAAAGTTGGACCCAGTTTGACAATGTTCTCACCTACTTTGCATTTAGGTCCCTAAATTCCTAAAAATGATTGTAAGTAGGTTTAATTTCATTACTCTTAAGTCCTTCTTGTAAATTGGTCCCCGACGTCGACTTCCTCCTTCAACAGCCAAGGGTTCGTTGATCGAGCTTTTCGACGACTTTCCAACGCCATTTGCGGCCACTTCGAGCACCTGCTGAGCTTGACCTCTGAAGTGAAGTTGTTCGTCGTTCCGCTTTGCGTCGATCGATGTACGTCTTGCCGGCTACCGTCGTTGTAACAACCTGCATTCTCTGGTCAAAAACAAACGTGGAGATGCGAGTTGTTGAGAGGACTTCTCGCTACCTCCTACAACTAATTCACGCGCGGCTGAGGCACTATAAAAAATCGCGATGCTCCTCCGAGTCGATTCGTCTAGAACCAAGCGCCTACACCTTCGTCTTCTCTTCTTTCAAGCGCCGCCATCACCAGACCTTGAGGCTTTCTTCTTCCCTTCACTCCGCTGCGTCTCATCATCAAACGACGTCGCAACCTCTTTACCTTTCCCTCACCGAGCTTCTCAGCCTAGAAGTCAGATCTCTACCGCTCTTCGTTGGCCTCAATTTCCTATCCAATTCGTCATCGACGGCCTGTCACCACCACCGGTCTCCGCCCCTCCTTTCCAATTAGGTTAGGGCTTTTCTTTCCCTTCCTTTCCTCTACCTTCTCATCTCTCCAATTTGAACTTTCACCCCTGTTTGAGCCATCACTGACCACCATCTTTAAGGGCTCCGGCGAGCTTCTTTGCCACATCACTGAGCCCCTTCGCACAGTACATAGAAATAGGGAAGAGCTTCAGGGATCTTCCCTGAAGCTCCCGGACTAATCTAGGATCGAGAGGTCCATTTTACTGTGCACAGGTACCCACCGGAGCTACCCTTCATCTTTTCCTCCGGTCGTAGTCCTTCGACCATCTCCAATGACAACTCACGGCACCATCCAGTGCCCTGATCAGAGAGGAACCTCGCCAATCAAAAGTGTACCACCACCAGCAATTGATCCACTGGTGCATCAAGGCAATGTAATGGCTGGTGCGCTCGAATTGAAGAACACCGTGCCTACAAAAGGAACAAAGCCAAGGGACATAGTCCCACATTGTGGAGAACCAAACTGTGCGAGACGCTTATTATGCAATTATGCCCTTAACTGTTTGCCTCAGAACGCACAGGGTGAGGTCCCCTACGCATGTCCATACGCACGCGCTTGCACATGCTCACGTGCCCTCTCCTGCGAACATACCTGCAGGTCTGGGCAAGGATCCGATTACTTAGGCTCGACTGGGTTTGGAAGTATTGAAGGAGGGAAAAGGGAGGGTTTTGCGACGTGGAACAGAACCCTTTCCCCCTCCACACCCTTGCCTTTGTGTTGTGACTACATACACTTAAGGCATCTCTACCTAAACTCTATCATTTGATGGTAAAGTGCTTAGTTCGAATATATTGGTGTGAATATTTGATAGTTGATATTTGTGTTGAACCAAGTAAATTTGGTAGTTTAAACCACCACTTTTACTTTACATTTTTTTTATCTCTCTATCTGAAGATACACTTTACTCATTAAGCATCTTCTGATAAGTGATTTATTGCTCCAAGAGACGACCTCGTATTTCTGATTAATTCGAGTATTATAAATTTAAATGCTTGATTTGCTTTGATTACTATACTACGACATGATGATTTTTAAACATGATCGAAGTGAGTCGAGTAGCTGTAGGGAAGATGGTGGCTTCTAGAGATGGTTGGCTTGGTGAAGAGATGATCCTTGGTCTCAGGCGAGTAGCCGAGTGGCTTCATTGGACCTCGATGGAGCTACTGGCGATGTAGATTTGAGGTGAGGAGGTTGGAGGAGGCATGGCGAAGTAGAAGACATCAGCAGCGGATGACAGCGCTTGGCAAGGATGTCGAGATAGTGAGGCCCTCAGTTTCTTGAGGGCTTTCGTTTGTGGAAATGTGGCAAAGATTTTGGTGTAGTTGGTGACTGGCGAGGCGATGTGGCTTGAGGTGGAGCTCCTCGCCGAAGGTGGTCGAATGTGTGGCCAGTGGCGGAGAAGATGACGATGGTGCAGGTAGTGTTGGTGGTGATTTTCGAACCTAAGAGTCCTATTCTACCATACAAAGAACGAGGAAGAAGCTCACCTATCTAAGAGACGAAGGAGATGATGGAGGGCGTCCGATGTTGGCCGGTTGGACATGAGGAAGAAGGGGGGTCCAGCGATGGAGCTAGAGCAAATTATGAGAGAAAAACCACATTCATTGGCAAGAATCACGACGACGACGAGGGAAGTTGATCTGCGTCCTTGATTGATGGTGAGGCGTGGCGAGGAAGCAAGATGAAGAAGCTCCAAGGTGCTCAATGATAAATACGCATTTATTCAAGATAAAATGTCTATTTATGTGAGTTCCTAAGTTTAACATTACATTTGACATTATGAATAGTGCATAACATTCAGCATATTTCATTTAGGATGACTTGTATAAATTGTATATTAATTCACGTATTATTGTGGCTAGAAAACAGGGCAACATATTTTGTAGCTTTAGATGAAGAATCAAATTGTGTGGATGAATCTGGATTGATGAAAATCATTCCAATCGAATATCCGTAGCATCCTCTACGAGCATCTGAAGGTGGACGGCCCAGATGATGCCACGTGGCATCATATAGGCCACCCAAAGCCAACTATAACTCTTCCTCATCTGCTAAAGGATTCTTAAGCACACCTATCCACCATCGGATGAAGATCCAACAGCGGATAAGGTGCCATGCTTTATCAAGCTTACGGCCGTTGGATGAAGATCCAACGGTCATGAGCATGTGACGACCACAATGTCCGCATGACAATCCATGACCATAGCTCAGTGGTGAAGAGTACCACTCTCAGCTCACAGATGCACGATTGAGACCCTCTGAGCAAGTTCAATTTGCTGCGAAGAGGAGGGGATGAAATTCAATCTTTGATGCATGATCGGATAACAAAGGAGCGGCGATGTGGCAACACCGATTGCAAGCGTGCAGTATGCGTAGATATATGCGCATGAGGCACGATTTGATGAAGCGCGCAAGCGCGATTGTGGGTCGTTCGATCAGAATTTGACGATAAGATGTCCACATGCGGTCTTCGACATCCGATGGCGATCCAAAGCGCTGATGCGACGCTCAGCATGCCTCCCACACGATCATGCACATTTGAGGAGTAATGGGTGCGTTTGAGGCGCGATCATCGACTCGCCTCAACTATTTGATGAAGCATCGAACAATCTGCAATCTTTCTCACTTAGACAGTTGCGGTCCTCAGTGCTAGCTGTTGTGTGCAAGCAAGCGCACAATCAAAGGGTCCATTGAGTAACAGCGTGAGCCAGCATGCGCTAGAGCAAGTTTCCACCGGCCAAATGACCTCCTTAAGGCCTATATAAGGCCCTATACTCCCTCCTTTCACAGGCATCTTCAACACAAGCAAGTCTACACCTCTCTAGAGCTTAAGCAAGGTCCTTGGAGTCGTCGAACTGCCAACGGAAGCATGTCCACCACCGTGGCTCCTTGTCTCTCCACTTTTCATGTTTATTTTCCAATTTTCGTTAGCTTAGCATTACATTTGTTTAAGCATTCATCTAGCTTTATTGTTAGGATTTGCAAGATGCTTTCACTTATGCAATACAGTAGTTCTTGTTGTCATGAATATTGTCTTGTTATTCAGCTTTTCTGCATTTTTATTACTACATTATCTTGTCTTGTTTTCGTGCATAGTTAGCAACCTCTGTTTTATCACGGATCTCTAACTCTCTCTCTTTTCACAAGCAAATCAAAATATCCATCATGTGGAAGTAACATTAGCAACTCTAATTGATCCAATTTTTTTGCCTCCTTGAGATCGACACTCATACTTATTTTACCATATTCTTCTTTAAAATTGCCGTCGTATTTGCACGATACAATGAACGAATTATCACTTCGTATTTTTTAACATGGTACTCACATTTTCTGACTCTCTTTTCTCTCTTTCTATTGATTGATTGCAGGAATCTAGCATGGGAGCGACAAGAGGAGCGTACTTAAAGACGGTAGATTGGGAGCAAAGTGTAGCGAAAACTTTTGTGAGTATCACTTCACCTTAGCATAGTCTCATCTTTCGTTTATCTAGAAAAAAGAGAAAAATTTGCATTTAAGCTTGTGCATAAATCCTAGGTTAGTTTGCTTGTTTGCTTGCTTAAAAGAATCAAAGAATAAAATCCAAAAAAAATTGGTGTGGCGAATGGCTAGTCAATCCACATCTTAAACCCATCACCTAACAAAAAAGAAGTATACACTCAATAATTTTCAGAAAATCATTCTGAGTATTCTCTTGAGTGGTGCTTGCGAAGCAAACCATGTTTTGTATTGGGTTGCACCACTCATCGAAAATTTGATTCACCAAGTAGAATTGCATGAACTTTAGGGGTGAATGCACTAGGGTTGCTTATTTCTGGGGCCACATCGATTCTAACAGAAATGGATCATCACCTGTTTGGTGCAAAACTTTGTGTGCCCATTCTAAACATTGTTTGAAAATAGTAAGAAATTTCAACCCTAAAAAGCACTTAAGCAAGGAAGGAACATTAAAAGACACAACATAAAAAAAAAACCTTACTTGAAAATCATGTTTTGTTGAGTGCACACACATGCTCAATTGGATTAATTAAGTGGCACAACCCCCGACAATGTCTCATCACATACCCTGAGCACAAGTGCTAACCTGGCCCAAATTAAACTTGAGTAGACGTGCCCTTGGTAGGACTAATCTAAGTCCTGGAAGTGTGATTGGGTTTGTTAAGTACGTGGCCTTATTTCCCATCGTGGAATCTGGTGTCTAGGCTACAGGGAAGTGTTAAACAACCGTGGTTGGGGGGTATCAAGGAACCGGCGACGCGAGCCAAAGGTAGAACCTTCCCCTCAATCCCCTTGTAATCAACCTAGCCAGATTAACCTTAAGAAGGGAGGTTTAAGTGCTTGCATATTTTATCATTCACTCCAAGGCTTTTAGGTCACCTAGGTCTACATTGTAGGGCCTAGTTTGTTTGCTTGGTTGTGCACACACTTCTCTCTTCTATCTCCTCATCCCTCCATGTTCTTCTCTAGTGTATGCATGGAAGACGTTCGCTTCATCCTGAGTTGGTTGCATTAGAAAGAAACCCCACAAGGAGACTAAGTTATTTGAGGGCTAGAACTACGGAAATGATCGACCTGAGAATTGAGGACATAGAGGACCAACCTCAACTTGATGCAATGGCTATTATCCAGGCTCAAATTATAGCCAACCACCAACTCCAACAACAATAAATCATGACTATCATGCAGGCCATACACCAACTATAAACCCTCAAGGGCAACCCCCACCAAACCCACCAGGACCCCCTGAGGGCCAACCAAGGCCTCTCTGTGATTTTTATGATCCATCTGCTATACAGGTCACCCCAACTGCTCGATCAAGATCGAGCGGTCAAATTTCTTCGGGCGCTGAAGGGGGTGCGGAGGATTGAGGCTCAAACTCACGCCTCTCGTTTGAGGAGTGGGTGCGCTACCATTTGGCTAAATAGTTTCTTGGTCGCATGGAGATGAGGTGTGGCTGCACGCCTTGACCGTTGGATGAAGATCTAGCGGTTGAGATGATGTCTTCCTTGAGATGCTTAAGGCCGGGCGATGAAGAGCACTTCTTAGCCATTGGATTAAGATCCAATGGTTGAGATCACTCCTTGCGATGAGGTTGGGGTGCAGTGCCTCAAGTGGGGCAACTTGGATGGCGCCACGTGGTGTCATCTGGGTCGTCCATCTTCTTCTTCTTGTAAAGGGTGCTACGGAGCTCTGATTAGGGTGATTTTCACATTGTCAGTCTACGATCGTCACTCCGAATCCATCCGTATGGTCGGATTCTTCATCAGAAGCTCGTAAAGATGTTGCACTGCCTCCTGGCCATATAAAGTGTTGGAATTAATGTACAGAATATACAACTATCTTAAATGCAATGCAATGAATGTTATGCAATATTTATACTGTGATATGCAATGTTAAGCCTAGGAATTATCATAAAAAAGCATTTATCATGAATTAATGCATGTTTATCATAACAAAATTCGAAAGAGTGAATCAAAGTAGAAATTATTTCCATCGGCAGGTTGAGGTTGGGATTGGTTTCTGAATTGCTCTGGGATAGATGTGGCTACTTCGATATCTGGGTGCGATATGGACTCCTCAAGAAATGATTTGAAGATTAGTTCATCCAAAGAGTTTTTTTCATTATTCCAATCAAATGTAAATGCCTGGAGAGTGCTTATATGATCATGGACATTTAAATTGGTGAAAGTTTCGAACTTTATATTATAGACACTTTCAACACTTACTATGTTTGATTCTTGTAGATCATAACAGAATGTTTCCAGTTCAATGGAATATGAATTTGAATCAATTATCTCGGGATCAGGGACCTCAGAATCAAAATCAAAGAATGGATCATGGATACTAAGGTCGTAAACTGGCTCATAATCATCTGGAAACAAAAGTTCTCTGAAATCAGTGTATGATTCGAAATCATTGGAGAATTTGCAGCAATCAACTTCTAAACCTGATTCAAGATTGAGATTTCCACCACTGAACAAATCATGATGTATGCTAACTTTGGTCTAACCTATTCTTGGCTTCCAAGCTCAAAGAGGTGTCCTGATTAGGCATAGGCTCGGGTTCCAGGCACCTAGGGTAGATTCATTCAAATCCTAATTCTTCCAACTCCTCTGATTCTGTCGTAAATCGGTGTGACGTCTGAAAAATAAACTCGTTCTTCGGAGGTATGATCATCAAATATAGACCCAAAATCATAGTTCAACTCTAAAATATGATCCTCATCATATTGGACCTCATGATCATCCCAAATAGGCTCAAATCTAGGTTCTAGGTCAGGGCTAGGGAGTGGGTCACTAGTATCTGGGCTTGATTCTATTGGGATGTCAAAATCATTCTCGAGAACTACCTTAACAAGATAAGGTGCGAGAGCTACATCCTCGCGAGGTTCTGAGTCTAGTTAATCACAGGTGTTTGAAAAATCTAGGCATGATGGATCAATTTCACAATTACTTATGGCTGGCTCATAATCGGGAACAACTGTAGATGGATCCACCCAACCCATATCATGATCAGGTATGTTGTTCTGTCCAAAATCGAAATTCGATTCTAATTGGGTTGTGATGTGTATACATCTAAGTAGCCTAAAATGTCCATTTATGTATGTTCTTAATGTCATAGAAATATCATGCATTGTAAATATTCCATAACATGCATCATCATGCATTTAGGTTAAATTGTACAAGCTTTAGGTTAATGTTTCCTTTTCGTGGTTAGGGACAAGGCAATATTTATCGAGGCCTCGAAATGAAGATCCAACTACACAGATCTGATCAGGGTGACGATCAAAGTCCAACACCTCTGAGATCGCTCTGATCGGACCTCTGTAGCATTAGATGTAGTCTGATAAAGATCCGAGGTCAAGGGCCAAGGCGGTGTTAAATTTGCACCTCAGATGATAAATCCAACCGCACGGATGGGTTCGGATTAACGATCACAGCCTAACAACGTGAAAATCGATCCAATCAAACATCTGTGGCACCATCTACAAGTCAAAGAAGATGGATGGCCATGATGGCTCCATGTGGTGCCATCACAGTTGCCCAATCCCACTCGTAGCATCTCCTCTTCGCGGCACGATCAATCCCAACCGTTGGATCTCAATCCAACGACTAAGACGCCTCCCAGCCACGCCCCTCACTTCTAACGAGCGAAGCCAAGAGAAGATCTCGACCCTTGGATTGAGATCCAACGGTCGAGAGAGCATGTGGAGGAAATCAAGAACTTGCCTGAAATGGTCGTGTAGCGCAGCGGTGAAGCACCTTTCGCAAAGAACGCGATGCACGCTCAAATCTGCAAGAGCAGATTTAATCCATTGAAGAAGAGGTGCAGTGCAATTTCGCTGCATGATTTGTGATGAGCGATTCGGATGCAGTGACGTGGCACGCTGGATGAAGGCGTGCGCTTCACACGTGATTTGACATGTGAACACACGCCCAATCACACGCGTGCGCACGAAGCATCTGAAGATGAAGAGGCGTGCGTGACTTTTAAGCCGTCTGACCTCATGATCGAATGGATGAGAGCGTACGAACATGGGTGAAGGCTTGAAATGGTTGAAGCTGAGAGCGGGCGATGTGGCACAACATGGACGCTCGGATCAGAGGCGAACGACGGAGATCAATGCACGGCTTTAGTGACGTGGGGCTTATGTGACATGCACATCCGTCACTAAAGACCCTGCCATCAATTTCAAGCCTTCAAAAGACCTTTTTGCCATCATGTGTGAAACTATATAAAGGACCCTACACCCCCCTTTGTAAATCATCTCTTCCTCTCTTCTCTCATCCCTCCAAAGCTCTACGAGCTTGTCCTAAACCCAGGATGCTCCATTAGAGTTAAAAATATAATTTTTCCACCTTCTCACCCCGTTCGTGGAGTATCCCGCGGTTGTTCTCTCACCGCCATTCGGGAAGCGGATCCCACTGCAACGTCGCCCTGCTCCGTCCTCCTTCCTTCGTCTTCATTTTCCCTCGTCCAGCATCTCACCACCCTCATCCGGGAGCTCCTTCAATGCAGCTCATCCTCCAAGCAGCCATCGAGGAGGATAATCTCTCTCTCTCTCTTCTCTTTATCGCTTTCTAGATTAGATTTCTCATTTTCTAGTATAGCAAG
The DNA here is from genome assembly GCA_037157565.1 of Thalassia testudinum. Taxonomy (NCBI): domain Eukaryota; kingdom Viridiplantae; phylum Streptophyta; class Magnoliopsida; order Alismatales; family Hydrocharitaceae; genus Thalassia; species Thalassia testudinum. Next base: position 86,982,636 of record JAZHRO010000056.1, on the reverse strand, counting down.
TAGTTGTAATGAACATGAATCTGTGGCTATGAAATATTTGTTCATTCTCTCCTTATTTTCTCTTTATTTGTATTATTTTTTCTCTCTCTTCTATTAATTATTCTTTAAGTAGATAGCTAGTGTAGATTTAATTGAACCAGCTAATCTACTTCATGACAACAAATAAAAACATGATTTTTGATCAGACGTACGCCTCCCTGTGTTCGACCCGGGACTCACCAGAGTTTCGATTAAATTATTTGTTTGACGGATTTACGTGACCGTAATGACAAGGTTTTCAAAACTTAAATTTTCAGCGTATAAATCTCATTCAACATTTTGGCGCCGTTGTCGGGGAGGCAACGCCCTTTGATTTCTCACATTTCTTGCCTTACTTATCTTTTACCTTACTTATCTCCATTTTTATTGTGATTGCAGATACCCTCTCTTGAGGTAAGTAAAAGTGGTAAATTAGAGTAAAGTGCTGTTGAAGGGTTTATAAGTATATCTCACCTCCCAACCACTAGTTTTCACTTCATCACTTAATAACACAAACCCTAATTAACCTTGTAGTTCTCATATACCTTAGGCTTAGTTTGGTTGTTTGCTTGCCACCTCCACCCACCTCACCCTCCGCTTATAAAAAAATTCTAAAAAAAAATTCCACAAAGGTACACAACCTCTTCTGATTCTTCATACTCAACCGGAAACCCGATCTTTAGAACCGGTACACCCATCAACACATTATTGAATAGAAATCAGATTAGGTAATCACTTGTGTGCTTAATTCAATGGTGCATCAGGCCAATTGTTTGAGTTGTTTGGGCTGCACCACTTCATCTAAAACCAACTCATTGAGTAGCTACCTCTTAGGGTTCAACTTTTAGGAATTAACCAAGCACTCCACATTCTTTTAAGTTTTAAATGAAAACATCTTTACCTGTGCTTTCAAAACCTGGTGTGCCAACTGAACCTTAATTGAATATTCATAAAGTTGAACCCTAAAAGCTACTAAACACTAAAAGACAAATCATCAATAAACCTTATTTGAAAACCATTGGTTGTGCACTTACACACATTGAAATTGATCTTTAAGGGTACAACCCAAATAAAAGGCCCATCACATTCCAAAGTACATTCAAACCTAAGCCTAATTAAAACAGAGTAGGCATTGGCATAAAGGATTGAACTTGCTTTTCAGGGCCCAGATCGAGATTATTTTCGATTAATCTGCTTCTACTGTTTAATTTGATGTCTAACTAGGGGAGTATAGTCAAACGACCGCGGTGGGGGTTATCAAAGGAACCTGAGGTGAAAGCCAAGGGAAGAACCTTCTCCCCAGCCACTCCCTCTAACTAGTTGGATTGACTGGAAAGAAGTAAATCAAATCATTCTTTTCATCTCATGACGGATTCTGGGAGTCTGTAGATCTTTAGGCTACCCTACCTAAGGACAGATTTAATTGTTTATACTGCAGGGTACCTTTCTTCCTCCCGCTTTGCCATGGATGCTTCCACATCCTACTCACATTTCCACTCTTATCCTCCTACCACTTCTTATTCCCAAGATGATTATTATCCCAACCAGACTTATTCTCACCCATCTACTAGTTGGGATAATCCTGATTGGGGATACAATTCCGAATCTCCGTGTTCAGGGTCTAACCCTGAACACCATGATTGTGATTTCTATCCTTCTCTGAGCTATAATGATTATAGATCTCCACTTGATGATGACCAACCTAATACGATTTACAATCAAGAAGGATATGCTGATCCTTACGCTCCCTCATATTACATTGCATATGGGTCACCACCGCTCTATGAACAACCCAAAACGACCTATTATCAGGAAGGGTACCAAGAACCTCAATTTGTTGACTCCCCTTGATTGAACCCAAACCCACCTAACGCTGAACCAAACCTTTTGGTTCAAGTGAACTAGGTCCAAGATCGAGTGTTGGCTAATTTAAGGAATACCATTCAATCTTTAAAAGCTCAGCCAACACCCTGCATTGAAGAATTGGAGCCTCTGATTAAAATGATTGACGATCTTAATAAGTATTTGTTGGATTGACTCCAAGATGTTAAGTATAAGGACCTAGGTGAGTTTTTACATGGGAAGTTATCGAAATTGAGGGTGAAATTCGTGGTTGCTTTAGTTCAATCTTGGGATGATTCCCAGAATGAACCCTCTTCAAGAGAGCCAATGTCAGAATCTACTCTGGCACCTATAGGGGGGACATGTTTTATGAAATCGAGGTTGACCAAATTATTCTAGAGCAACTAATTGAGGATGAGTTGATTACTTCACCTGAGATCCCTGAGCCAAGGTACGAGAAAAAATGTCTCAATGGACCAGGAAATGATAAATGATTTTGAGACATATATAAATGCGGATCTAGAATTCTTTGATTCTGAAGGTAAAGAATCATTATGTGAAGTCTCACCTGAGTTTGAAGAAAATGATTTCAGTGAGACAGCTGGGCCTGAGGAGTTCAATCAATCTTTTGATGGCCCTATAATTGAGGAATTTGATCCTATTGGGGCTAGCATGATGAATTCAAATCCTGATTTCATGAAAGATTCAATTCATAGCCCCATTCCTCAATCACACCCCATTGAGCATACTAACGATTTTGATTTTTATTTTAAGATCACTAGACCCAAGTCAATTCTAATTCAACCATAAATCTTGGACTTAGAAATTTTAGATGGGGTGATTAACATGTAGGAGGTCCCGAAATCTAAAATCCTAATTGTGGAGGATAGGAATTTGGAAACGAAGATATGGGAAGCCAATTTCAGGTGAAGAAGTCTGAATCTGAGGGTTCCTAAATACCTGAAACCACCAACCTTTTACCAGGACCCTTATGACATTTTCAACTTCGAGGATGTCCAACCCAACCAAAAATTCACTAATGATCTTTTTGATATAGATTTTCCTATTATCTGACCTTCTGGGTTTGGGTTGCATCCTCATAAATTACAGATCCAACCCTGTTTGCGTACTAATTTCAGGTTCTGGATAATTTTTATCCAGACCCTTAGATACACTCGATCATGGGGCATAGGTTTACACCACAACCTCGTCGACATTTGTGGACATCTTCTCCTGGTAGGTCCAAAAATAGATTTTCTTATCTTAATCCTAACCTGCATCTGTGAATTCTTTATTTCCTCTTTATATAGTGTGCCTAGTTGAAGGCACTAAATTTAGCACATATACAATCTATTTTCTTCTCGGAGCTGACCAGGTAATCACGAAATTCAGGTGCTTTCTACTCTACTCCACTCTGTTTCATGTCTTTTTTATACAATGAGGACATTGCATTAGATAGGCATGGGGGTGGATATTCATCTCTCAATCATCTTGTTAGCTCCATACATTTTTTTTATTCTCTTTATTTTTGAAAAAAAAATTGAATTAGGAAAAGAAGACTTGGGCATTGGAGTTGTTCAACCTTAAGAAATAATACGATAGGACCTGAACACTTTGACCCTTCAAGCCTTCGGGCTTAATCAACTTGGGTGTCCACTAAAATGTGGACTTGTTTCTCGAGTCCTCGCCATTAAATATTTTTCTAATTGGTTAAATAAGTTGGAATGATAAGTACACGATTAATCACCCTGCCCTCTGATTTGAGGAGACTTTAAGCCTAAGCATCTACACACTCTTTGCACTAACTCACTTTTTAGCGATTTTAACGAAATTGGATAGCTAATGAACCTTCTAGGGGGTATGGCTGACAAGTTGTCGATGTTAGCAGCTCATCGGTCAATTGTCTAGAGTCCAAGCACATAACCATTCTCTTCCTACTGCTGTTAGGTAAATCTTACATAAGGGAAGCCACCTACTTAGAAAAAAGAAAAAAATAGAAAAATATCCAAAAAGACAAGAAAAAGAAATAGGAAAGAAAAAAAAGAAATAAGCCACACTTCACTGCACGAGTATGGCTGGCAAGTTGTCGGTGGAACAGCTCATTGGCCGATTGTTCAGAACCCAGCTCATGAAATGCACATATAATTCCTAAACACTTATGAAGTAGGGAAGTAGAATAAGCCGGGCAGATATACACTGGGTTCACTTTTGTGTTGACCCCATAAAATAAAAGTATGGAGAAAGCTACCAATCGTATAGATACACTTTTAGGCGGACTTCCTTTCAAGGTCACCTAGAGGTGTAGAAACTCGGAGTCCGTTCTAATTGCTGATCAGTGAGTTTATCACATTCACATAAAAATATGCATAGTACTTAGAGTTCTCTTCGAGTCTTGGGTGGGTTGGGTAGCCGTAAAAAGTTATCTCGAAACCCTAAACTTAAAAATCCACAAAAATTATAAAAGAAAAAGATTCTTTTGCTTTTGAATAAGGAAAGGGCTTGGGCGGTCTGCATTTTGGTAGACACTCGGGTGTTGTTGTGTCTTTGCAGTTCAGGTTCTTAATAGAAATTTTGTAGTGTTGAAAAATAACTTTTGCCCAAGAAATCTGATCCCAATTCTGTTATAAATAGCATGTAGTTTTGCTAGGGACTAGCAAAATATAGGCATGGGGGTGTGATGTGTATACATCTAAGTAGCCTAAAATGTCTATTTATGCATGTTCTTAGTGTCATAGAAACATCATGCATTGTAAATATTGTGTAACATGCATCATCATGCATTTAGGTTAGATTGTATAAACCTTAGGTTAATTTTTCCTTTTCGTGGTCAGGGACAAGGCAATATTTATTGGGGCCTCGAAATGAAGATCCAACCACACAGATCTGATCAGGGCGACAATCAGAGTCCAACACCTCCGAGATCGCCCCGATCGGATCTCTGTAGCATTAGATGTAGTCCGAGAATGATTAGAAGTCAAGAGCCAAGGTGGTGTCAAATCTACACCTCAAACGAGAAATCCAACCTCATGGATGGGTTTGGATCAACGATCGCAACCCAACGATGCGAAAATAGGTCAAATCCGACATCTATGGCACCATCTACAATTCGAAGAAGATAGGCGACCATGATGGCACCACGTGGTGCCATCATAGCTGCCCAATCTCGCCCGTAGCTTCTCCTCTTCACAGCACGATCAATCCCAGCCGTTGGATCTTAATCCAACGGCTGAGATGCATCCCAGCCGCACCGCCTCACTTCTAAAGAGTGAGGCCAAGAGAAGATCTCGATCGTTGGATTTTGATCCAATGGCTGAGAGAGAGCATGGAGGAAATCAAGAATTTGCCTCAAATGGCCGCGTAGCGCAACTGTGAAGCGCCTTTCGCAAAGAGTGAAACACACGCTCAAATTCATGCAAGCGGATTTAATCCGTTGAAGAAGAAAAGCGACATAATTTTGCCGCACGATCTGTGATGAGTGACTCGAATGCAGCAATGTGGTGCACTGGATGAAGGCGCGCGCTTCACGTGTGATCTGACGCACGATGCACGCCTGATTGCACGCGTGCACATGGAGCATCTGAAGGTAAAGAGGTATGTGCGGCTTTTAAGCCGTCCGATCTCTTGATTGGACGGCTGAGAGCGTGTGAACGTAGGTGAAGGTGTGAAGCTACTGAAGCTAGGAGCAGGCGACGTGGCGCAACGTGGATGCTCAAATCAGAGGCGAACAACGGATATCAAGGTACAGCTTCAGCGACGTGCACATCCGTCACTAAAGACCCTGCCATCAATTTCAAGCCTTCAAAAGACATTTTTGCCCTCATGTTTGCAACTATATAAAGGACCCTACACCCCCCTTTGTAAATCATCTCTTCCTTTCTTCTCACACCCCCTCCAAAGCTCTACGAGCTTTCCCAAACCCGGGATACTGCATTAGAGTTAAAAATACAATTTTTCCACTTTCTCACCCTGTTTTTGAAGCATCCTACGGTTGTTCTCTCACCGCCGTTCGGGAAGTAGATCACATTGTAACGACACCCTACTCCATCCTCCTTCCTCCATCTTCGTACTCCCTGGTCCAGCATCTCACCACCCTCGTCCGGGCTCTTCGTCAATGCAACTCGTCCTCCAAGCAACTGTCGAGGAGGATAATCTCTCCCTCTTCTCTTTATCGCTTTCTAGATTAGATTTCCCGCTTTCTAGTATAGCAAGCAGTTGTAATGAACATGAATCTGTGGCTATGAAATATTTGTTCATTCTCTCCATATTTTCTCTTTATTTGTATTATTCTCTCTCTCTTCTATTAATTACTCTTTAGGTAGATAGCTAGTGTAAATTTAATTCAACCAACTAATCTACTTTGTGACAACAAATATGCACATGATTTTTGATCAAACGTATGCCTCCCTGTGTTCGACCTGGGACTCACCAATGTTTCGATTAAATTATTTGTTTGACGAATTTTTACGTGACTGCAATGACATGATTTTCAAAACTCAAATTTTCACCATACAAATCCCGTTCAACGGGTTGGGGGTCCATAACAACCTCTATTTTTGAACCTAGGCTCTGGGAAATCACATTGATCTTCAACAATGCCCCAAGATTCATTGTCAGTTTCTGAGTGGAGATATGGGTATTTTTTATCAATGGCTTGTTTGAACAGATTTAGCGTATTCCCACATTTCTTAATATCATCTTGGTGTCTTTCCCAAACTGGTGGATTTGTCAGACATTGTATATGCTTAGTATTATGTAGTCTCTTTAATTCAATGTATTTTGACATGAGAGCATCTCAGGTTGTACCACTTATCATTTGTGTCAACATCAAATGGGCACAGTTCATAAGGCTGGTTGTTATTTCTGACACATTAACCTAAATGCTTCTAAAGGGATCTGAGGTTTTGTAATACTCATCATGATGTCTAAGAATAACCTTTATCATTTTCTCTTTTATGCTCATATGGGATTCAGGTGTCTTAAATACTCTTCTTACGTTGTTAGGTTGCATTTCCAAATTAAGTGGTGGATCAGGATGTAAAATCAAATTCAAGTCTAAATTGAATTGATCAGATCAGATCAAATTTCCCCAAGTCAGACCTAGGTTCCTCTCCTATGTATGTGCACTACAGAATAGATGATGGACTGGATGTGTATTGGACCCAATCAAGGCACCCAAACAACTTTGGATGACTAAGGCTGTTTCGAGGTGGATGATACCTATGGATCAAAAATCCACGCACCCGAGAATTGCTTCAGCAGTCAGGAGGAAGAGTACTGCAAAAACCTCTACACAGTAGAGCATCCCCATGGGGTTATAGGGTTTCCCCCACCCGACCTTCCTTATCACCAAGATTTCAAGTAGACTGGAATGTATAAATTGAGACCTAAGTCTACCAATTTTAGTCCTAATTGTGCCTTGAATTTCACTTGATTTAGAAGTTATTTCAATTTGTGACCTAATTTGAAGGTTGGTTGATCCATAGGGTGAACCAACTTCACCTGACTTGCCCTAAGGTTGACGATGAAGTTTGGGTCAAGACCCAAATCACCCTTAATTGAATCTCAGGTTATTAGATCCCAACTTTTAGAGTTCAAGTGAATTTAAAGCCTTGATTTTAGGGTTTACTTGAATAGATCAGTTCAGACAAGGGCTTGGGTGGCACACAACTGCGGGAAGGTTAATTTCCTTTATTGCAGGTAAATGTGTACTAACACTTCAGAACTCTAATGTGGAAACCCTACTTGACTCTATTTCAAGTCCAATTTGATTCCAAATGTAACACCTTGGACTCAAACAAAAACGTGAATTGTCCAAGATGTTGTGAAATTTGGTGCAAATCCCTAATAGGTATAGGAAATCAGGATGGAGATTCTCTAGTCAAATCATCTCAACTTCAATCAGATATAAATTTTACAAATCAAGAAACTAATTGCCTTTAAATGATGTTACTAGTAAAACAAGCAAGTGGATCCTACTTGATTTTGCTTCCTTTTTCTCTTCCCAAGATTTAGGAGATGATTAGGGAAGAAGAGAAATTTTACCAGCACCTGGAGTGGTTGAATGCGCGGAAGATCTCCTCATGATATACCTCGCAAAACACAGCAAAGCAGATAGGGCAAGCTAGCTATTAAATCAATCAAGAAAGATAAGATGAGTGGTGAATTGCACGTTGCTTTCCGACAACAGCGCCAAAATGTTGAGTAGAAAAATTGTCGTAGTTTAAAATCGCGTTGTAGTACAGTGATGAAAATCAATGCAACACTTTAATTTATAAACTCAAGAAAAGAAATATGAGTTCAAGGTCATTCGTAGGGAGCAATTGTGGAATTCACAACACTAATTGCAAACAATGAGCACAGGAAATAATTACAGTAAGATATTCAATAGAAATATACTCAAAATGATGTTCAATAATAGCATATTGAATCTCAGAAATCAGTGGGATAAAAAGAAGAATAAAGCTCTATAAATGGTGATTTGAATCACCAAGCTGTTCCACCATTAAGCACATATCACAAATATCTCAATTCAACCAAGCCAAATTTTTCAACAGTGAACCACTAATCCTCAAGGCCAATATATCCACAGTATCAGACGTCAACCAAACAAACCAGACACCTTAAGTCACCAAGGCATAGCACAAGCACAAGGCTCAAAGTGCCAACACCTCAACCCAAGCACAAGACCTCAGAAATGCTAAGTGTTGAGCATATACGCACGAATTTCAAGGCATGAATAGTGAAAAACCACCTCTACCCTCAGAATCTCATCTAATCGGGTTGCTGATCAGGTAAACGAATCCGGATATGGGGGACCAGGATCACTGGCTATGAATGGTGAGTGAGGAATGAAAGAGGGCATGAGTGAGCGTGTGGGCGAGGGGACCTCACCCCCGTGTTATGAGGCGAAGAGCGCTTAGCAGCTATTCCTTTTATGTGCTGCTTTCAGCGTATTCCCACATGATGTGGGACTATCATCGTCCTTCTTTCTTCACATGCTGCAGTAGAGGACTTGCATCAATTGCAGCTGTTGGTGAGGCGCTCCTCTCCAATTGGAAGCCTGGATCATGTCGCAGAGGGATTCTGCCGGTCCTGAAGGTGGTAGCAAGGTTGATTGACAGTTGGATGATAGTGGTCGACACCGGAGAAGATGGCAACAACAGCGATGGCGAAGGAGCCTACATAGAAATACGACCCTAAGAACTAGTCAAACACATGGAAAGCTTCATCGTGGTGTGGTGAGGCTAACAGTGTAGGTGATTGGGTGCTTAGAGGTCTGGAGCGGTCGGACGGTGTTGGAGTTGATGATGGCGAGGTGCAGTGGTTGGCGGAGCGATTTAGTGGTCAAAGCTTATTCTAATTGGGAGGGGTTTTGGTCGGTGAGTGATGGGGAAGCTTCTGGTGGTGGTGGTTGGGTGTGTGGTGGTTGGTAGTGGCGTGGCAGCTTCACCGGAGGCGTTGTCATCATGGGAGAAGACGAAGGGGGAGGTAGTGGTTTGTCAGTTGAATTAGGGAGCTAAGGGGAGAGATAGAGTCTAAGGAGAGAGAGAGAGAGAGGACCTATATATTTGGATGCAAGGGACGGAATTGGGGTCAGCTTTGATTGGTCGATGTTGGAGGAGACGAATTCCTCAGTGGTGAGAAGCGGCAAGGATGAAGGGGGAAAATGCTCTCACTGTGGCTAGCGAGACATAGAGGAAGGAGGTGAAGATGTTGAGTCACCCAATTTGGTGGTTGGGTGGTAGGAAGAGTAAGAGCGTGAGGGTCGCTGAAGATGTTGAGTCCTAGCTGGGAAGTACGCTGGGATCGAGAGGAGCTTTTATAGAGCTCAAACCAAGCTCTATTTGAGGCAAGAGGCCATGGGAGTCGGTTTAGGAATCAACCAAGAACCCGAAACTTTCTTGATTTTGCGTACTCTTCATGATCCTAATCAGGAGCTAAAATCGTGCTCAAATGATTCTCCAACGTCTAAACACTAATCCCACCAAATTTGGCGGGATTTAGTGTTGATTTGATAAGGTTTCAATTTGGTGAAAGTTCATTGCTGCACGGTTGACCCAATAATGGCGGCAAGGGTATGAATGTCAAGGTGATGAGAAAGCTAGGGGGTTTTTGTAAATAATTTTGAAAGCTAGGGGTCTAATTGATAGAAACAGAGATCTTAGGGTCTAAATTGCAAACTAGGTCAAGATGGACTTTTATTAGGCCTAAATTTTACTGTTAACCTAATTTGGACCCAAGGAATCTAATGGTGAACTTGGATTTGAATTTTGGCCATGTTTGATTAGAAAATTTTCATAGAAGCCCAAATTAGGGTAATTTACCGTCTAAAACTATATTCTAGGTCAAAATGGGTTCAAATGGTAAAACCAAGGATACTAAACCTCTTAGAATATTTTTCTACGAATTTGAGGAGGTTTAGATGAATTTTATCCTGACCAGAACCTCTTCAATTTAAGTAGGGTTAATAATTAGGTTTTTGTGTATTGTTTTGATTCTCGAAATGCGTGAAATCCTATTTCTATCAGTGTAAATACACTTCTTGGTGTTTAGTGCTTAATTGACCTTTAATTAACCATTAAGTAATCCCTTTGTTACTCTGCATTTATGATGTGATGTTAAAATAACAGAATTACTCATATTTTAGTGTTTTCTTCTCAAAATTGATATGAGAAGAATTATTGTCCTCAGGCGATCATTTAGGAGCATTTATCTCTTGATTTCAACTAATTCAAGCTAGTTATGGTGAATGATGGTGTTACCATCAAGAATCTCAAGATCTTTTTCTTAATTGCTTTTATTAAAACATAGAATTACTATCAACATTTAACAAAAATAAAGCATGCAATAATATTATAGAAATTATGGCAGAACAAAGCTATTTTAAAACTAGGAAAAAAGAAAGTACTTATCATGAACGAAGATGCATCCAATACGTCCCTTTATAAATTTACTCCACACTAGCTTATTGATTCTACATCGCCACTTGGATGGATGATGAAACACACATAAATATAGAAAAGTAAGGAGTGCAATAAAGCTCAGTAAGAGAAAGTGTTACAATCCAACCCCCTAATAAGGGGACTCAGTGATATTCTACTACACACCCCTAAGATCTCCTCAATTGCTTTTATTAAAGCATAGAATTATCATCAACATTTTTACAAAATTAAAGCATGCAGTATCAGATAAATTATGTCTAAATGATGCTATTTTAAATTGGAATAAGTACAGTTGTTATGGAGAAGGAAGCATCAAATATTGAGTCCTTCGACTGGTCTTCCATTGTAACCTGGATGGGTATTAAGTCCCACACATTGAGGAAATAGGAAGTGAGCAGCTCAACAAGGAAACAAAGACTAAATAAAGGGTAACCATTGTATATATGCTTCCATCCATCTCTTGGTTTACTTATGGTCTCATCATCTCATGCATATCCTTTCTCTTTGTCCATCATCAAGTGACGTCGCGAAACGTGTTAAGTTTAATCCATCATTATAGCATGCATTTACGACATCAATTTTTTTTTTTTTTTGAAAAGATGAGGAATGCTATCAACGACGATAGCAGATCGGAAACATTTTATTCATGGAAAAGCATGAAAGTTACAAGGAGTCACACCACTTTCTAACAATTCTCCTACACTCCTTTTTGATACCCCCAACATTCAACACACCCCTATTAAATAGAAGGTCATTGCGAGCCTGCCACATACACCACATTACTCCCACCATCTTCACCTGCTCCCCTCCCTTCATCAGGATGGACCACCATAAATCGTCCCACGTGGGTAGAGCAACCCCATAGATGTCCCTCCATACATGGTCCGTCACCAAGCAAGAAGAGAATAGGTGCATCCTATCATCTAAAGGAAATGTACACAGGGGGCAATTTTGGGGAGGAGTCCCCATCCTTTTCGACCTCATTTCCCCGGTGATAAGACCATCCCGACGATAAAGCCAAAGGAACACTTTGATTTTTAAGGGTATCTTCAACGACAAAATCTTGGCGCAATCCACCTCCTCCTTTGAGTGATCATCAGTCAATGAGGCCATCAACTTTTTGTATGGCTTGGCCAGGGTGAACATCCCATGTTTCCACCTAAACCCATCTGCCTTGTCCACTAGTTAAAATGCCATCAGGTCTGCCAACAGCCTCACTTGTTCGGCCTGGGTGCATCCACCCTCGCGCAAACCAGCCCCTGCAATGTTCCACCTTCCACCTACAGAATCCAAGCAATCAGCAACAGGGATGTTACTGTCTGGTGCTGCAGCATACGCTCGTGGGAACTCCTCGTTCAGTCTACCCAGATTCGACCATTGATTTGTCAAAAATTTGAAATGTCTTCCATCTCCCACAGCTGGGTCAAATTCTGCCATGTTATCTTGCATTTCTTTCTAGACAGAAAGCCAAAAGGGTGACGAGCGGTGAGGGGGGGTCACCCACAGCTAAACTTGCGAACTGCCATATGCCTCCAGGATCAGTTGAGGCTAAATCTTCCCTTCATCATTTGCTAATTTAAGTGCTCATTTCAGTAAAAGGGCATCATTGAATTCCTTGAGAGAAAATCCCCACCCTCCCTTGGAACGAGATCTGCAAAGATGCTGCCATTTCACCGGGTGTAAGAATTTGCCTTCCGCCTTTGCACTTTTCCAAAAGAAACGTTTCCTCATGACATCTAACCTCTTCCAAACTGCCTTCGCAGATCTGAACATAGAGAAGAAAAAAATTGGGATAGATGTGATAACCGAATTAAGGAGAATTAGTCTCCCTCCCTTGGATAAAAACCTGCTGCTCCAGCCCTCCAGTTCAGCCGAAACTGTTACGACCCGATTCCCGAATCCCTACGAGACACGAGAATCGGACTGACTTGACTGAACCCAAGACCCAGTCGTCCAATGAGAAAGTAACCAAAAGAATAGTAAAATAAACCACATTCATCATACATGTAACTAACAGTAACAAAAGTACAGCAGTAAAGAAAAGAACTACTACAGTACACACCACCACAACAGTAGAGAATTAAACAGGTACATAAACATGATGCTTACAATAAAAGAGTACAATTATAACAGAAAATATTCACTACAACAGAAGAAACGATACAGTAGGTACAACACAAGTAAAACTATTGGGCTCTACTAGGCCCAGCACCCTATGCAGCCGCAGGTTCTGGTTGCTCAACACTTGGTCCTGAAAAGGTGACAAAGGTGACACGTCAGCAAAATGCTAAGTAGAGTGGCAACCAATTAGCTAAGAAAACAGTAAGGTGGACAAGTAGCTGTTATGTTTAATTCCTTTCTTTATTTTCTATTTACTCATTCTTGAATTATTCCTCAGATCTTTCTCTTGATCTCGAATATTCCTCGTGGGAACGATCTTGATTGCAGTCTTTTTCGAAAAGTAGAAGTAGAACGTGGTGCTCTCCTGGCTGAGAGAGTTCCCCGTGGTGGTCCTACCCTCAGTCAACCACCCCAAGGTCACTGACAGACGTAACAGTGACTACGGCACGCACGATAAACGCACGGGTAGCTACCTCACACTGGCACGTGATCAGTCGTTTTCGTTAACGGGTGCGCCCCAAAGCACAGCACGGAACCAGTATAGGGAAGAGTCCTCTCAGTAACAAGGGTCCAGCCCCTCCACAGTAACCAAACAGGGGTCTTGCCCCTCCACAGTCCGCGCACCCTCGCCTGACTACCTTGGTTTGCCCAGTGGGCCTAACAAGTCGGTGTAGGACGGCTAGCAAAACCCCGAGACCCGTGGGGTGGCTAGCTCTCTCTCTACACTAATAGCTCTCCCCGGTACTGTGTACGCGAGGGCCAAAAGTCAGTACAAAGTGGCCAGACCTAACCCCGGGTCCCTTGGGCGGCTAGCTCCGCTCTGCACTAAACAGGGGGACAGTCGCTTTCCTTGATACTCCGTACTCAATGACCAGCTCACTTCCCCAATTCCATTCCATTTACCTTTCAGGAGCTCTACTCCTAATTCCCCGTAGGGTTCATGCTCATATTTCTTTAACCAGACCAATTTAGGTTTCATCATTTCAGCTTTATTTTCATACAGCCCATGTTCCAGCAGTTAATATCCATATATGTATAAGCAATTGTTATCCAATTACAGGCAATTATCATTATTCTATCTACTTTTCCAAGACTGCAATTCATGCATTCACGATATTCGTTTCAGTGTTTCGGTCCCTAGGATTAATGCCACACCCTAGGATCTATCATTCAATCTAGTTTTCTAGTCATAGGATTCATGCCATACCCTAGGAAATATCATTCAATCTAATTTTCCAGTCCTAGGATTCATGTCATATCCTAGAATCTATTATTTATCTCACAAGTGCATTAATGTTGATAAATAATCAAGGGAAGCCACTCTACCCACAAAATCGAGAGTACTGGGGGCGTGAACGGTAGGTCCACGTGCCTCCGCAACCCCCAGATCCGCAACAGAACGAGGTTCTAACACAAGGATCAAACACAAGGAACTACTCAGAATAGGATACAAGTATTGTAAACAAGTAGAGGAACTAATTCTGAGAAGAACGAAATTTGAAACACGGAAAACGAACTTCGAACGGACCCTAAACGGGTCAAAAACGACAAGTATGCCCCAAATCAGACGTCTGGAACATCTTCCAGACGTCTTAGACGATGGTTCAGATCATACCTCACTTCTGCGCTGTTCTTCAGATGTCCAGGATCCCTCTGAACCGTCTAGACCTAGTTCCAAGCGTCCGTCTATCACTCCGGACGTCTGGAGACCCTCTTCGCCGTCTAGTGCTGTGCCCAGACGTCCGATCTGTGTGGGAGGGCATGCCCTTGTGCCTTCCCCAACGAACCCTGCATGTGTACGGAATCGATCTCAACACGGCAAAGAGGCAGAACCTTCGGCGGAACGGCCTGCATGGCCGCATCCGCAGAAAGGAAGAAGTAGCGAAATATTGTACCTTTCAGACGTCTAGATCTTCCTCCAGACGTCTGATTCTAGGAAAATTTCCCAGAATCAAGACCTCCTCGCCCTTCGCTTGCTGCGCACGGCCGCGCCACGCCACGCTCGCCTGCTGCCTGAGCTGCAGCAGCACCTCCCCAGCGTCGCGCTCCTGCTGCGCGCCCACTGGTCGGCCCTAGGCAACTCCGGTGTGCTCGCTCTCTCGCTCTCTACCTCTTCTCCCTCTCGCTACACCTCCTCCTCCCCGCGCATACCCGGCAGCAGCTGCTGCCCTCGCTCTCTCACTCTCACACTAACAGGAAGAAGAAGGAGGAGACGGTGGAGTGGTGGTGAGGGAGAGGGAAGGGGGAAGAGAGGCTATTTGAAGGCGCCGAGGGAGAGAGAGAGGAATAAAAAGAAGGCGTTGTAGGATGGGGAGGGATGAGAGAGAAGAAAAGAGGGCGGTGGGTTCAGTCTGCGCACGCATGTGCGCAGACTCGCAATCGTACGCCGCAAAAATTAAATTCCAGACGTCTGGACCAACTCCCAGACGTCTTAAAAGACGTTTGATGTTGTGGGTCTTAACAACATAATAAACTCAAAGTTTCATCCCCGAAACTTGCGCTAACTAGGGTACGGAAAGAAAGAACGATATACGCATAACAAACTCAAAGAGGACCGAAGCCGGTCTGAAAAGACGTACCCTCAGAGAGCTCTGGGTACCGCTCCCGCATCGCAGCCTCAGGCTCCCAGGTAGCCTCCTCATATCGCTGGCTCCTCCACAAAACCTTCACCAGTGGTACTTACTTCCGTCTCAGACTCCGGATGGCTCTGTCGAGAATCTGCACTGGCCGCTCGGGGTAAGTCAGGTCATTACCCACCTCGACGCTCTCGTGGCTAAGGACGTGACTGGGATCGGCGACGTACTTCCTGAGGTTGGACATGTGGAACACGTCATGCACACCAGAAAGCTGGGGAGGAAGGGCTAGCCTGTAAGCAATAGGTCCAACCTGCTCCAGGACCTCAAAGGGTCCCACGAACCTCGACGCGAGCTTCCCTCTCACCCCAAACCGCTGCAGGCCCTTCATGGGCGAAACGCGAAGGAAGACGTGGTCCCCAACCTCAAACCGTACCTCTCTGTGTTTCCGATCTGCATAGCTCTTTTGTCTTCTCCTGACAGTGCGGAGTCGCCTGTGAATCTACTCGATTACCTCCTGACTCTGCTGGATCAGCCTGGGGCCAACCTCCCACTTGGTCCCCACCTCAACCCAACTCAAGGGTGCCGTACACCTTCGTCCGTACAGAGCCTCGTAGGGTGCCATGCCGATGCTCGAGTGATAACTGTTATTATATGCGAACTCCGCCAGGGGCAAGTGCTCCTCCCAAGAGCCCCTCCAGTTCAGTACACAAGCATGCAAAAGGTCCTCAAGTGTCTGTATCGTGCGCTCAGACTGTCCGTCCGTCTGGGGGTGGTATGTTGTACTGAACCTCAACCGCATCCCCAAAGCCTACTGAAACTCAGCCCAAAACTGGGACGTAAAATGAGTATCCCGATCGGATACGATCTCCCACGGAACTCCGCGTAGACGTACCACGTCGAGGATATACCTCTCTGACAACTGTGCTGGTCCCAAGGTGACTCGAATCGGCAAGAAACGTGCCGTCTTCATCAACCTGTCAACGATTACCCAGACTGCGTCGTGTCCTCGTTGGGTAACGGGCAAGCCCACCACCAAGTCCATGGTGATGCTCTCCCACTTCCACTCTGGCACTGGAAGTGGCTGTAGCGACCCTGCAAGCCTCTGATACTTGGCCTTCACCTGCTGGCATACTAAACAATGCTATACGAATTCACCCACATCCCGCTTCATCCCCCTCCACCAAAAGTCACATCTCAAATCATGGTACATCATTGTGTTTCCGGGATGTATGGTGAACCTGGAACCATGTGCCTCAGTCAGGAGCTCTCTCAACAGCTCCTCGTCTCTGGGAACGCACAAACGTCCCCTCATGCGCAGCACCTAGTCTGTAAAAGAGAAGTCCCCAGGGTCTCCTGACAGTACTCTGTCACGTAACGACTGTAAGTACGGGTCGGCCATCTGCCCTGTGATGATGCGATCTATCAGCTCTGGCCTCGTCTGTCATGTCACAGTCACTGCCCCACAGTGCCCCAGTAGCTCTAGGGGCTGCCAACTGCCCATCTCCTCCAAGAGGCTCCAACTCTACGCCTGTAAACTGGCCAAGTGGGTGGGCGCCTTCCGGCTCAAGGCGTCAGCCACCACGTTGGCCTTTCTCAGGTGGTAGGAAATGCTGCAGTCATGGTCCTTCAAGAGCTCCAACCAACGTCTCTGTCTCATGTTGAGCTCCTTCTGATCAAACAAGTATTTGAGGCTTTTGTGATTTGTGAAAATCTCAAAGGTCTCACCATACAAGTAGTGCCTCAAAGTCTTCAGCGTAAAGACGACAGCTGCCAGCTCCAGGTCGTGGGTAGGGTAGCTATACTCATGGGGCTTTAGTTGCAGCGAAGCGTAAGCGACAACGTGACCCCTCTGCCTGAGCACACCCCCTAACCCCTGCAAAGAGGCGTCTGTGTACACAACGAACCCGTCACTACTGTCTGGGATGGTGAGCACGGGAGCCAAAGTCAGCCTCTCCTTCAGCTCCTGAAAACACGCCTCACAGGCGTCTGTCCAAGTAAAGGGCACGTCCTTCCGGGTCAGTTGTGTCATAGGATGTGCAATCTGCGAGAAGCCCCTGATAAATCGCCTGTAGTAGCTTGCCAATCCCAAGAAACTGCGAATCTCAGTAACCATACGTGGTCTCTCCCACCTGAGCACTGCCTCAACCTTGGCTAGGTCCATAGCCAAGCCATCCCCGAAGATCACATGACCTAAGAAGGTCACCTCCCTCAGCCAAAACTCGCACTTATTGTATTTGGCGTACAGCCTACGTCGTCTCAGTGTGTCCAAAACCATCCGCAAGTGCTGTCCGTGCTGCGTCTGATCTCGAGAATAGATGAGCACATCATCAATGAATACCACCACGAACTGGTCCAAGTACGGTCTAAACACCTAGTTCATCAAATCCATGAAGGCAGCAGGGGCATTGGTCAGCCCAAACGGCATGACCAGAAACTCGTAGTGTCCGTACCGGGTGCGGAAAGCTGTCTTGGAGACGTCTGCCTCCTTGATCCTCAACTGGTGGTATCCAGATCTCAAGTCAATCTTAGAGAATACCGTGGCACATCGCAGCTGGTCAAACAAGTCATCAATCCTCGGCAGCGGATACATGTTCTTGATGGTGACCATATTCAGCTGTCTGTAGTCCACACAAAGGCGTAAGGTACCATTGTTCTTCTTTACGAACAATACCAGGGCTCCCCAGGGAGACGCACTGGGCCTCACAAAACCCTTCTCCAAAAGATCCTACAACTGAGACTTGAGCTCTCGCATCGCTAGTGGTGCCATCCTGTACGATGCTGTGGAGATGAGGCTGGTCCCTGATATCAGTGAGATCTAAAACTCGATCTCACGCTCGGGCGGTAGTCCTGGCAACTCATCTGGGAACACGTCGAGGTACTCTCTGACCACCGAGATACTCTGGAAGTCTGCCACAGGGCTGGGCTTCGCCATCACACAAGCGAGGAAGCCTTCACACCCCTGGCTCAAAGGTCTCACTGCCCGAAGTGCAAAAATGCACCTGAAGCCTCCGTCCACTGGCTGCCTGTGGAACTCGAAAGAAGGCAACTCCGGTATGGAGAAGACAATCTTTCTCTCAAAGCAGTCCACCAAGGCGTGGTAAGCGGACAGTCAGTCCATCCCCAGAATTACACCAAAGTCCTCCATCTGTATCATAATCAGGTCAGCAGGAAGGCTGTGTCCCCCAACACTGACCTCACAACTTGTGTACACCTCCTCAGCTACAAACAGCTGACCACTCGAACCTCTGATCACGAACGGATCCTCTAACAGCACATAGTCCTGCCCCAAACTAACCGCAAAACTGGCAACGACAAACGAATGCGTAGCGTCGGAATCGAAAAGCGTGTAAACAAGTCTGCCGGAAACTGAAACCATACCTGCCACCACTGATCCTGAAGCTTTGGCATCCCTGTGTGTCAGGGCGTTGATACGCCCCTCAGTCCTAGGTGCGGACGAAGCAGCCACACTCTGCGTCGGACGGGTAGCCGCTGGCCGGTACCTTCCCCGTGACTGTTGTCCTCCTCCTCGCGCCTGGAAACCACGACCTCCTGCTCGCCCTCCAGTGCTCGGCGCGGGAACATTTGCTGACCTCCTGCCCTAGACGGGCAGTCCCTCCTGATGTGGCCCGGCTGGCCACACTGGTAGCAAAGGGGGACTCGACTCCCGCCCTCAGTGGGTCCCTGCTGTCGGCTAGGCAGGGGTCCGGTGCTGGCAGGTAGCCCCTATCGGGGGCCCCCAAAGGCCACTGATGGCCCCGCGAAACGTGACGGCTCTCCTGCGGGCTCCACGTGTCTCCTCTCTCGTCGGCCCTGTGAGAAGTCTGGCTGATAGGGCCTCTTCCGCCTGCTGTCAGTGTCTCATGCGGACGGGTTGGTCTCTTCGTACGTCATAGCTACCTCTACCACCCTTGAGAACGTAGGTAGCTTCAGGGGTTTGACATACCCCCGAATAGTAGGCCGGAGCCCCTCGGTGAACTTCCAAAGGCGCCTCAGTAGCCACGGCTGTCGCTGCGAAGCGAGATAGCTCCAGGAAACGCATACGGTATGCGTTCACAGTCATCGTCCCTTGGCGGAGAGTGTGGATCTCCCGCCTCCTCTGGTCCTGCCACGTATGGGGAAAGTACTACTCGCAGAAGAGGGTGACGAACCGGTCTTAAGTCAGCTCATCCCTCTCCTGACCCCTGATCGCCCTCCACCACCTGTGTGCCACGCTCTCCAGCTGATACGTGGCAAAGGTCACGCGGCACTCCACATGGGGGCGAAGGGTGTCAAAAACCTTCTCGATCTGCTCGAGCCAGTCCTCCGCCTCGGTCGGGTCCTCATCCCCCTTAAAAGAGGGGGGCTTCAGCTTCCGAAACTGTCCGAAAAGCTCAAAGTGGCACTGAAGGGGAGATGCTAGCGCCCCTCCCGGTAAAGAAGCCTCGTGCTCAGAAGTGCTGGAGGAAGGTGGGGGCGATGGAGGCCCATCCCCTCCCCCACGTCCAGTGCCATGTCCGTCGCGTGGTCCCATAGAGGACTCCCCCTCCGCAGCCCCAGGGAGAGGCGCTCGTGGCGGCGAGTGGAGCTCCTCTCACACGATATCCCGTATCAGCTGGGCGAGGTCCTGGGCCTGAATGCCCGGAAGCAGTGGCTGGTCCACTGACACGCCGAGCTCAACGTGCCCGCCCCTCCAACCTCGTCCTCGGCTGCGCCCGCAGCCCGCCTCGCTACCTCCTCGTCGAGGCATCTCCTGCAAGGAGACGCGAACACGTAATAGAAAAAACGTCAATACGAGTTGATGTCTAACGAAGAAGTCTAAAACATATGTCAAAAGGTACGTTGTGGTGGCTACTCTAGTTACAAGCACATGAATTAGTTATTTTCTTGCCAGTTGGTTCAGTTCTCGGGACGACCTTACTCTGATACCATCTTGTTATGACCCGATTACCGAATCCCTACGAGACACGAGAATCGGACTGACTCGACTAAACCCAAGACCCAATCATCTAACGAGAAAGTAACCAAAAGAACAGTAAAATAAACCACATTCATCATGCATGTAACTAACAGTAACAAAAGTACAGCAATAAAGAAAAGAACTACTACAGTACACACCACCACAACAATAGAGAATTAAACCGGTACATAAACATGATGCTTACAATAAAAGAGTGCAATTATAACAGAAAATATTCACTACAACAGAAGAAACGGTATAGTAGGTACAACACAAGTAAAACTACTGGGCTCTACTAGGCCCAGCACCCTATGCAGCCGCAGGCTCTGGCTGCTCAACACCTGGTCCTGAAAAGGTGACAATGGTGACACGTCAGCGAAATGCTGAGTAGAGTGGCAACCAACTAGCTAAGAAAATAGTAATGTGGACAAGTAACTGTTATGTTTAATTCCTTTCTTTATTTTCTATTTACTAATTCTTGAATTATTCTTCAGATCTTTCTCTTGATCTCGAATGTTCCTCGTGGGAACGATCTTGATTGCATCCGAAAAGTAGAAGTAGAACGTGGTGCTCTCCTGGCCGGGAGAGTCCCCCGTGATGGTCCTACCCTCAGTTAACCACCCCAAGGTCACTGACAGACGTAACGGTGACTATGGCACGCTCGATAAATGCACGGGTAGCTATCCCGCACTGGCACGCGATCAGTCATTTCCGTTAACGGGTGCGCCCCAAGGCACAGCACGGAACCAGTATAGGGTAGAGCCCTCTCAGTAACAGGGGTCCAGCCCCTCCACAGTAACCAAACAGGGGTCTTGCCCCTCCACAGTCCGTGCACCCTAGCCTGACTACCCTGGTTTACCCAGTGGGCCTAACAAGTCGGTGTAGAACGGCTAGCAGAACCCCGGGGCCCATGGGGTGGCTAGCGCTCTCTCTACACTAGTAGCTCTCCTCGGTACTGTGTATGCGAGGGCCAAAAGTCAGTACAAAGTGGCCAGACCTGACCTCGGGTCTCTAGGGTGGCTAGCTCCGCTCTGCACTAAACAGGGGGACAGTCGCTCTCCTTGGTACTCCGTACTCAAGGGCCAGCTCACTTCCCCAATTCCATTCCATTTACCTTTCAGGAGCTCTACTCTTAATTTTCCATAGGGTTCATGCTCATATTTCTTTAACCAGGCCAATTTAGGTTTCATCATTTCAGCTTTATTTTCATACATCCCATGTTCCAGCAGTTAATATCCATATATGTACAAGAAATTGTTATCCAATTACAGGCAATTATCATTATTCTATCTACTTTTCCAAGATTGCAATTCATGCATTCACGATATTCGTTTCAGTATTTCTGTCCCTAGAATTCATGCCACACCCTAGGATCTATCATTCAATCTAGTTTTCCAATCCTTAGATTCATGCCATACCCTAGGATCTATCATTCAATCTAATTTTCTAGTCCTAGGATTCATGCCATATCCTAGAATCTATTATTTATCTCACAAGTGCATTAATGTTGATAAATAATCAAGGGAAGCCACTCTACCCGCAAAATCGGGAGTACTGGGGGTGTGATCGGCAGGTCCACATGCCTCCGCAACCCCCAGATCCGCAACAGAATGAGGTCCTAACATAAGGATCAAACTCAAGGAACTACTCAGAACAGGATACAGGTATTGTAAACAAGTAGAGGAATTAATTCTGAGAAGAACAAAATTTGAAACGCGGAAAACGGACTTCGAACGGACCCTAAACGAGTCAAAAACGACAAGTATGCCCCAAATCAGACGTCTGGAACATCTTCCAGACGTCTTAAACGATGGTTCAGATCATACCTCACTTCTGCATTGTTCTTCAGATGTCCAGGATCCCTCTGAACCGTTTGGACCTAATTCCAGACGTCCATCTATCACTCCGAACGTCTGGAGACCCTCTCCGTCGTATGGTGCTGTGCCCAGATGTCCGATCTGTGTGGGAGGGCGTGTCCTTGCGCCTTCCCGAACGAACCCTGTACGCGTACGCAATCGATCTCAACATGGCAAAGAGGCAGAATCTTCGGCGGAATGGCCTGCATGGCCACATCCGCAGAAAGGAAGAAGTAGCAAAATATTTTACCTTTCAGACATCTGAATCTTCCTCCAAACGTCTGATTCTGGGAAAATTTCCCAGAATCAGGACCTCCTCACCCTCCGCCTGCTGCGCACGACCGCGCCGCGCCGCGCTCTCCTGCTGCCTGAGCTGCAGCAGCACCTCCCCAGCGCCGCACTCCCGCTGCGCGCCCGCCGGCCGGCCCTGGGCAGCTCCGACGAGCTCGCTCTCTCGTTCTCTACCTCTTCTCCCTCTTGCTACACCTCCTCCCCACGTGTACCCGGCAGCAGCTGCTGGCGTCGCTCTCTCACTCTCACGCTAACAGGAAGAAGGAGGAGATGGTGGAGTGGTGGTGAGGGAGAGGAAAGGGGGAAGAGAGGCTATTTGAAGGCGCCGGGGGAGAGAGAGAGGAAGAAAAAGAAGGCGCTGCAGGATGGGGAGGGAAGAGAGAGAAGAAAAGATGGTGGCGGGTTCAGTCTGCACGCGTATGCGTGCAGACTCGCAATCGTACGCCGCAAAAATTAAATTTCAGACGTCTGGGAAGGCGTCCAGACATCTTACCAGACATCTGGACCAACTCCCAGACGTCTTAAAAGACGTTTGATGTCGTGGGTCTTAACAGAAACTTTCTCAAACAATATGGCCCAATCACTCTTCTTTAATTTACCTTCTCTTAGCGGCAACCCCAGGTATCTAATTGGTAGTGTGGCCGTAGGAGTTTGTAGGATGGTTGAGATTGCTTCCCTCTCCTGACCTGCCATACCAAAGCAAACCAACGACGACTTTGCGCCATTAAGTCTAAGGCCCAAAATCTCTCCAAAAATGCTCACCAAAGTGAAGAGGGTCTCTGCCTCTTCCCTTCCTCCTCCAACAAAAAAAACCGTGACATCGACGTATTGCAAAATTAATTTTAAATGAAGATAATCAAAATGAGTCCAAATGTCGATCTCAGGGAGGCGTGAAATCGGATCAGTTTATCGTTTTAAGGTGTCACAAGATGTTTGTTTAGTTTGCTTGCGAAATAACGAGAGAGAGAGGGAGAGAGAGAGAGAGAAATTGATTATGATAACATGGTGATTACTTAGCTGTGCATGGAACACAACATGATGAAACAAGAATATATTGCACAAGTAGAAGTGTTTTAAAATTACAATGCTAGAGGAAAGCTTAAAATAAATGAACATTAAACTAAGGTAAAGATGCGTAAAATGGAGAGACGAGGCGGCCACGGCGGTGGAGGGGCTTCCGTCGGCGGCTCGATATTCTCCGGGATGGTGATTACACTTCTAAAGGTGTGGAAGTATGCTTGGTAGAGACTAGGAAAAAATGAGAAGGGATGTCTAGAGATGATCACAAATGGAGGGTGTGTGGGCGTTTTTATAGTGGAGAAGAGGTGTCTAATTTAGGTAAGGGGCTTTAGTGACATCCAGGACGTCGCTATACCCCTTCCATAAGCGTCAGTGTAGGCCTCCACCCGCTGGTCAGCACGTGCGAGCGTGCTTTCTTCGAGCAATCCATGTGCATGCAATGTAGGTCGCCCGATCAAAGATCGAACGGTTGAGATCGTGCTTCGTGCGCCTCTTCAGATCGTGCCCCACGTGCATTAGATGCGGCGTGCATTGAGGCATCATCGCGCTCATCTGACATATGGGAGCACACTGCGTAGCCGCTGTGATCGCCACTCGATCTTTGATCGAAGGTGGAATTTCATCCGCGTGCTTGCCCTTCGTGGATTTGATGTGTTGCTCGTCTCGAACTCGTGCCTCCGTGCGTGGGTTCAAGGCGCCGACCATTGCACCAACCGTGCGATAAGGTCGCGTTTCAGTGCATACGCCCGTGGGCCTTCAGCCGTTTGATCTTTAGCGCTTGATGGAGCGTTGTTGGAGAGAGGGTGGTGGCTGCAGGCGCGTAACCGTGCGACACGTGGCTAGAACTTCCCAGGCTTGTTGTGGGAGCTACGGAGGTCAGATTGAGGTGATTTTGAATCCGTTGGACTCTGTTCGTCAATTTGGATCCATCGTACGGTCTGATTACTCATCTAAGACCTGTTTCAGTGTACACTTGTATACATGATCATTAAACATTAATTACAAGTAATCTTAACACAGCATGCATGTAATATTCCAAAACCCATTATGATATGTCATTAATTACATATACCCTCGAAATTGACTCTAATTAATATAATTAACACTAACAATTGTAGAGTCATCATCGAACCACTAAGCTACATTAAGATCCTTGTGCTACCTTATCTAGCTAAGATAGCTTGCCATATCACTCTCACACATTTGCACTTTGTCCTACTTATTCTGACAGTAGGTTTTCCTGCCTATTCTCATTCACTAAAGAATTCATAAATACCATTGACATAGTATAAGCCCCCTTGGATTTACTTCTAAATTGTGTGGCACACCTTACTAATTACCTTACGAGTCTATCAAATCGCTCATTATTTATTTATTTCTTTATCCTAGGTTTTCCTATTTCACGTATCCAGATATTTACGGCTTAGTAAATTAGCCAACCTCAACCATGGCTCATAGATCTTTACATTTCGTAGATTTCCTTTCCACTATCCTAATCTCATGAGAAATCCATACTAAGTAGTGATAGGCTCTACCCAGGTGATCTTTCGGGTGTGATTTGCAGTACACCAACATTTTTCACCAAGAGAACCTCTCAAGTCACTTATCATCACATTTTACCTAGGTGGCCATAGAGGACACACATTCGTAAGCCACAACTCATATTCAATCTAGTTAATCATCCCTCCAAACTCTATTTTGGACGTGTCATTTTGGGTGTCTTATTAAATAGTAGCTTACTAAGGCCAACGAAGTTTTGTTGTGATGCACGGAATGCGAGTTAAAAAATATGTCATTATAGGTTTGAAGACCAAGATCATTTAAGTTACTCAACTAATTAATTTTGATTATTTAAGCAAAATGTATTCATAGGGAGAAGAATTGGTTGCTAAACTCTTTGCTTGTGATTTATCGATCCTAAATGACAATCTAAGTGCAAAATTGAAGTGTTCATGCAAGATACCATGTGAAGAGTTTGAAACACTAATATGTATAAAAATAAGTCCTATAAAAAATTAAATATGAAAATATGAATAAATTTCTAAACTTAAATATGAAGAAGAACGAGAAAATTATGGAACTGCATGCTTGAAAATTAAAATTAGAATGTATAAATTGCTTGTAACTTCACTAGCCTAACTAGGAGACTGTATTAATAAACAAAAAAACACCTAATCGGAATTTATGAAGTAGGGGAAAATGCTTAAACTAAACAATCAAAAATTCTAAAATTATCTATACCCTATTTATGTGGAAAAGCATCTAAGCAATTATTCCTACGCAAAAATACCCTATCTATGAATTAGGCTACGGAAATATAAAAGTAATTAACTAAAATACGACGAAACTGAGAAAGAGATAGGATAATGAAAATAAGAATTTTTTACTACATGAATATGATGCCTTATGCAAATGGAAAAAAAAATACAATCAAAATATATGAATGAACTAAAACAACAAATTAGAATGTCGAGTTCTATGACACTTAGCTTCGAAATGTAGCTGAAGGCAACTAGGGAGCATCAATGGTATGCGGCAAAAGATGTACGGGAAACTGACAAAGTGGAATTACTGAGGATGAAACTTAACGATGGAGTGGGAGCATCAACGAAAAGGGTAATATGGATAAAGATGTAAACAAGTAGGATTTGGGTCAGATTTGATTAAATTTATATCTATAATTATTTATATAATTCATATTTATATCCTAACTATTTATTTATCAGATATAAAAATCTAAACTTATACACATACTTTTTTATCCATCGGATATGTATTTATCCAATAGATATCCATTTACCTATCGGATATTTATTTATAAATTAATCTTACAATAAAATCGTGTCAAATTAAAGTAAAAAAAGAAGAAAATCTATAACACAATGAATTAATTATTTATTGTTAATAAACTTAAAATATAGGAGTTTAGATTACTCTAATTTTATTGATCTCCTTTAAACTTATTACAAAAAAGGGCTTCAAGGGGAATACATAAAAAACAAAATACAAAAAATACAAAGAACGATTAAATAAAAGTACATTTCAAACAAAAAATCTCCATCTTCAAAATAAATATTCAATGGAAGCTTCAAAAGTATTCCTAATCTTCAAAATCATCGAGAGAATCATAATGAAGATTAGGGTTAGGGAAATGAGAGACTCAGGGTGGGACTTATATATCTCAAATAGATGGAGATTTTATTTAAGTATTCGGGTTGGGTAATTGAGTATAGATTCATATTCTACTCATACCCAAACTTGATCATATTTTTCAAATAAACCCCATACCCAAACCTGATTGGGTTCGCGTCAGATTTTACCCATTTTTTTCTAGTTGGATTGGATCAGGTTCAGATTGAATTTACTAGAATTTGCATCCCTAAATATAGAGTATAGGAAGTATCTTCTCGATGCCCAGCAAGGGGTGTTTCATCCCTATTTACAGAGTATAAATGTGAGGATAATTGATAATTAAAAATAATTTTGGAATAAAAATTTGTTAATAAGGAGGGGATATTGTGAGGATATTAGAAGATATTTTCCTCTCCATTTTCTTTGGTATTATTGTTATTAAATAGAGAGAGGATATAATAGGAGACGGCAATTCTCATGAATCTAGATTTGTTGCAAAGGGATCGACCATTAGGGTAGAGCATTAAGTTGGGCTAACTTGAACTTGATCTGAAAAAGCCCTACTCGACCTAAGCCCAAATTTCCCAATATAAAATTCTGGTTAGAATCAAGCCAAGCCTAAATGTAAAAAATATAAACCCCACCCCCATTCTTAGGGTTTAGTCACACCTCTCCTCTCTCTCCCCTTACATTTCCCTCTCAGGCCTCTCTTGCAATGGTTGTTCTCCCCATCCAGCCATTCTCTCCTCTCCCTCAAGCTCTCTCTCCAGTGGTCTCACTCCAACACCGACGATGAGGTGGCGATCTCTAGCATTAGTAGTGGTGTGGCACTCTTTTGCTAACTAGCTCTCTCAACTACCATCCAGCACCTCCTCCCCTCCACCAACCTCTCCTTCACCTAATTTCAATTTTTTTTTTTTTGAAAAAGACATTTAATTGAATTATAACGAAATATAGTGTATAGAACTTATGATTAGGTGTTTGCACACATATAGTGAATGAAGTTATATAAGTTTATAACCATCAAATTTCAACTTTAAATTAGGCCTTAGTGGATTTGATCGGGTCTTACTTAGATAACAATAAAAAATAGTCTTCCTTAGCAAATATAGGTAGGTCTTATTTAAAAATCCACTAAAATGGGTCCTAACAAATTTTACCATCCTTGAAGGGACTTTCTACGCCTAGCTTGAAAACTTGGCCTAAACATTGAAAGCAGGCCCAACCTAGCCTAGCCCTTAGCCCATAAAAATGGGCCCTAGGCTGAGCCTGGGCCTTGATTTGGTAAAACTTGCGAGCCTTGGGCCAAGCCCCAAGACTTTAAAAAAAAGGGCTTTCTTGAGTTTACGTCGAGCTTGGCCAATGTTCCACCCTACTAGCCATAGGTGGAAATGTGGGTGAGGTGACTTGGTGTGCATTTGTAGAGATGAGGTGGGGTAGGGAGGGGAGATTAATTCTCGATATGAAAGGGAAAGGTGTGGATGAGGTTTGATAGGATTCGATGAGTGAGTATGGGATTTGATGAGAGAGAAATGAGTGTAAGTGGTGAAATAAGGCATGACAAGGAGACAGAATGACTGAGACGGTTTCTTTTATAGCAAAGCCAATAGAGTGGATTCATTCATCTCCACATAAATACAAAAGCATGAGTTTTTGCTAGGGCTCAATTGAGGAGCCACACATCCCACCACCAAACAGAGTTTAAGAAATTCATAGGCCATGCCCCAAATAGCAAAAACAACAATAGGGGAAACAAAGAGACATCATCCAAAAACCCTGGCTCGTAAAGTGCTAGCTGAAAGAAACAAAAAGAAAGCCATTCATCACCAAGAAGGTAATATTCAGCAACAATGTCTATTTTTTGGAGGTTGCTTGGGACCTCAATTTGGAAGAGAGACTTGAAATAGAATAAGCAGTCATTAAGCGTAGTATACTCCTTAATAAAATTGATGAAATTTCTAGCTACTAAGGAGATTGATTGATAAGAGTTCTTGAAAATACAATTGCATCTTTCTTTCCACGCCATCCACAAACTACACGGGTGGATTAGGTTCTGGAGCAAGGTCTTTTGGTTGGTATAAAGACCCAAAATCGAGGGGAGGCAAGGTTGCAATAGCCACAAAAAAGTTCATTTATAAAAATATATTTTCAGTAAAGTGCTTTGCCGTTTCCTCATATTCCAACACAAATAGCAGATAGAGGGTAAGTTCCATCCAAGTTTTTGGAAGTAGCTTTGAGTAGGGAGTTTATTGTTTGGGAGAAGCCAAACGAAGGAGACCCTAGGGAGATGTTTAGACCTCCATATAGAGTGAAAATGGTGGGGAATAATTTCACTGAATTTATGAAATTATAAGCATCATGGACAAAAAATTTTGAGTCTTTATTGATAATTATCTAATGAGGTGTGGCTCATCGTAATTAAAATGCTTAAGTTAAGCTAGAACTAGGTTAATCACTACATAATTAACATAAGAAAAGGGCTAAGTGTGAGAATTAAAGAAAATAACCTAAAACATCTAAATTATGTTAAAAATGCATAATTAGGTCACAAAATGAGATATTCTATTCAAAAGTATAATTTAATGATCCAATTGCAAATTAAACACATCTTTAGGTTTAAAAGTTCAAATTGAAAGGGAAATCATATTCCTAAATGTTCAATTGAGCTTTAATAAAAACTTTGTTGCATTTGAACATCATTAGGATCTTGAATTCATGACACTACAAATAGGTCCTTCATCATTCACATTCTCATGCATAAAAACCTTCAGGGACTTAATTGAAAGCTACTAAGGTCCCATTTGATAGATTTCAGGGATCGCGCTGAAATATTTCTTTCCACTTATGGGTTTCTTTGTAAACTTTCTACCCCTTTGTCCATTTAGACCTTTCCTAAAATTTACCCAACATACCTAACACCCACGAACCACTGTGGGTGCACTATAGCCGCGAACAACTCGTGCTACAGCTGCCATCAATTTCTTGAACCCATGATCCAACAATCGATCTTTGCCCAAACTTCGTATGCCTTTGCGTGTAGCCTCACGTCACCTCCTAGATCTCATCTGACAGTGGGAAGTTGATTTGAACTCTCCTGCCTTCCTCTTGGCTAACCACCGCTGTTGGCCCGAAATGTGCCTAAACGTACCACAGTGGTGATCGCAATCACTGAAGCAGTTACTTAAGCACCATCGGAGCTCCTCGCATGCGTTATCACCTCCCTACTACATTTCTCGAGGGGATCCCTTCGTCTTTCCAATCTCTCCTCACTCTGCCTATACTCCATTGTTGCGGCAGTGGAGACCATCTTCTCTGATCTTCCTCATCGCTAAAGACTTCGTAGCACCCCAGGGCAACCCAGAGCTCCACTAGAGAGCTTTCCCTCCACCAATGATCTTCCCCCATTCCTCTTTGCAGCCATTAGCTGTAGATCTTCTTCAAAGGTCCCATTCTTCTGTTAGATTAGGTTTTTAATTCTTTCTAGGTTAGTGTAGTATCTGTTAGTGTAGTTTAGATTAGTTAGGAGTAGATCAGGTAGCTTAATTCATGGATTTTGTAGTTTAGTTAGGAGTAGAATAGTATAGAACCATTTCACTCACGCTCTCACCTCGACTCATACATCTCCCTAATCATTTCATGACCATTTTCTCTGATTGCCTCGCATTTTATTCATCGTTCACCCCTCCATTATGGTCAAAGTCAGATTTGAAGCCTTGGCTTCTAGATCTGAATTTGTGCCAAAAATTTACCTGGGGGGTCTCCCTTCCATTCCAGAAATTTATAAAGACCCCTCGATCTAGTTTTGATTGCCTTGAATTGCTCGATTTCTTTCAAATTTGTTTTCATGTCCAATCTCACAATTTGGAGTTCATTTGGTTTTAATTAGATTCAATCAAGCTATTCGAGATTTTAATTGCCTAATTGGGTGTATTGTGATGAATCTTATGTGTTTTAATTCAGATTTGAGTTGTAGATGAGCTTATACCCAATTTAAGCTTTGTTTTAGGTAGTTTTGTCAAGGATAATCAATGGAACTGATTTGAGACTAAACAAGGACCCAAGTGATTTTTAGTTACTAGGTCACCTTGAACACTAATCAATAGTGTTTAAGAAGATCAGATGACTTGTTCAGAAATCAAATTAAAATTAAAAGCCCAAAATCAAGGGCTACATGGATTCCTGACACTATGATTTCAATCTGATTTAAAGGCTTAAATGGTGTTTCCAGAGTTAAAATGAAGACGTGGAGTTGTTTGGATATAGTTTCAAGTACTTAATATGATCAATCCTCTCTACTACGGGTGTACACAAGTTGAGTTGGGTTAGGTTAGGACTCAACTCAAACCCAACTCATAGTTTTTGGGTTGGGATTTTTCCAACCCAACCTAACCCATTACACTACTAAATCCAACCTAACCCAACCCATAAAAATCAGGTCGGGTTGGGTCAGGTTGAGCGGGTTGTTGACTAATCAAAAGACTCAAAACTTATGTTCATCTCCTGCATATTTTCTATGTCTTTCATACTTAATAACAAAACATTTTAAACTTATAAATAACTCATATCTTCTAAAAAAGCGAATGAAATAGGTAAAACAAAAATGACTTGATAGTTGTATAATAGTAATTGTCTTTTTCCTGTAGAAAAGTAAACACATATTACAAGACGATTATCTTATCCATGTAATTTTTTTCATAGATGTAGGAATTCAAAACAAAGAATTAGACGAGAATCAAAATAATTTTTTACTACTAAGGGAAAAATTCAAGATGTACGTGTGGATGTCTTTTAATTCTATCTAAACAAAGAATTAGATGATAACTTAAATAATGAAGCCTAATTTAAGCATCAAAGTTTGAATGCCTACGTCAAAGTTTCAAATAATTTAGGCTAAGTTAAGAGAAGGTAGCGAGGGAGGAGAATGGTCGAGAGAGGGGGTGGTGGCTATTGGCTATAGTGAATGAGGATGGCCGGTGAGGGGGTGGTAGGTTGTGTGGTAACGGTGGTGGTGGTAGCGACTCTAGTGATAGGCTGGGTAGAGGGAAAGGTAGAAAGAATGGTAGATGGCCAGTGAGGGGTGGTGGGCTATGTGGTAGTGGTGGATCAGTGGTAGTGGGCCAGCGGCTCTAGTAGTAGGATGGTCGGTGAGGGGGTGGTGAGATGTGTGGTGATGGTGGTGACAGTGGCTCTAGTGAAGAGAGGTGGTGGCTATCACTAATGTAGAAGAGGAAGAGAGGAGGGAGGAATTAAGAAGTTAACCTCCAGTGGTATTGACAAGAATAATGGTGCCAACAAGAAGGGAGCTGCAAGAGAGGTTTGTGGTGATAATGAAAGAGGAAGCTCGGTTTAGGGCTTGAGAGTGAGAGGGAAACTAAAAAGAAGTGCACGATGGAGAGCACACAGGGAGAGGGAAAAGTGAAATTAAGGGAGTGGCGTGCATTATTTGCGTAGGTTTTTTTTGTCTCATTTCAAGTTTAAACAGGGTAGCTTTCTTTCCTTTAAAATTTTAATGGATATTCTCGTGTGTGTGTGTGTATGTGTGTATCAAGTTGAATCGGGTTGCGGGTTGGGTTGGGTTTATTAGACCTTAAAACCAACCCAACCCATTTTTTATCGGGTTGGGAAAATCTCAACACAACCCAACCCAACCTAATCGGGTTGGGTTCGAGTTGAACCCGACCCGTGTACACCCTTACTCTCTACATTGTCTATAATGTAGAGTGAATATTATATTGAGATCTTTAGAGATTTTAAAGAGTAAGATTTGATTCCACTATTCCATGCCTTTGGAAGAAGCCTTGCAATGTTTGAGAAGTGATTTTCAATGAATTTAAGGTTTGAAATGTTATGAGGAGTTCATAGCTCCTTGATCTTGTGTTTTCAATTCTGCCGGGATTTAAAGTTGACTTAGTTCAGACTTGATTTGGTTTGGATTAAGCCATCTAATCTTATCCAGGTAGCATTACTTTTTCTACTGATTCTGCATCAACTCTCAGTTGTTGATCAAAATAGCAACAACAGCTAGTTGCTGCTGAAATGAAGCAACAGCATCTAACTTGAATTTTCAGCAACTATCAACTGCTGATCTAGAAAATGGCAACAGTAGCTGAATTCAGCAACTGATCTGATGTAGCAGCAGCCCTGATCATGAACAACAGCAGCCACTGTTGGCTGAATTTATGTCGAATTTGGGAATATAAATGAGCTAACATGTTCTGTATGATTAAAAGAGCATGTAATAAGCATTCATTTACTGTTGAAATTCAAATATGAATTCGAATAGCTTAATTCGTGCTTCAACCTTCATTGTCAGCACTTTAAGTTTGAGTTATCTGTCCAACAAGTGATTTAAATAAAATTCATCGTGGGAAGCAGAATGTGGTAGCTGTCCACTTATCCCAATTTCCTTCTGAAGTGATATCTCCTTCAGTTTCAATTATTGACCACTTCCCCGATGACCAATTGCTGGTCATTCATTCTAAACTTTCTTGGTATGTTAACATTGTCAACTACCTGATTTCCAGAATCATTCCCTCTGATTGGGTTCGACATCAAAAAGACAGACTTAGATCCGAGGCCAAGCACTATTATTTGGAAGAACCATGGTTATTCAAGCACTATAAAGACCAAATCCTTAGGAAGTTTGTCCCTGATAAGGAGATAGAGAGCATTCTGTCGTTCTTCCATGACCAAGCTTGTGGCGGTCATTTCTCTCGTAAAAAGACTACTACAAAAATTTTGCAGAGTGGTTTCTACTGGCCCACGATCTTTAAGGATGCACACGAATATGGTAGGGCATGTCCACGCTGTCAGTCTCTCTGCAGTATTGACCGCTGAGACATCTTGATGTGCGAAGTCTTTGATATATAGGGCATTGACCTCATGGGACCTTTCCAAATACCAATGGCTTCGAGTACATCTTATTAGCATTTGATTATGTTTTCAAATGGATTGAAGCCATCTCCTCGAGGACTAACGATCATAGAGTTGTGACACAATTTGTCCAAGATTATATCTTCTCTAAATTTGGGGTACCAAAAGCCATCATAAGTGATGGAGGGTCTTATTTTAGGAACACACATTTTCAGTCCATTCTTCAGAAGTATAGGGTGACACATAGGATTGCTACACCTTACCACCCTCAAACCAACGGACTGGTTAAATTGTCCAATAGGGAGATCAAAAAGATTTTACAGACTACCATCAGACCTAATAGAAAGGATTGGTCTTCCCGCCTTTCTGATGCATTGTGGGCGTATAGGACAGCTCACAAACTCCCACTGGGCGTGTTTCCCTTTAGACTTGTGTACGGGAAACCTTGCCATCTTCCCATAGAACTTGAGCACAAAGCCTATTAGGCCATCAGAAAGTGTAACTTGGACTTAAAGAAGGCTGGTGATCATAGAAGGCTTCAAATTTCTAAGCTTGATGAGTTAAGGAATGAATCGTATGAAAGCTCGAGGATTTATAAGGATAAATTAAAGACCTTCCATGACCGTCACATTCATAGGAAGTCATTTCACCATGGTAAAAGGGTTCTTCCGTTCGACTCAAGACTGAAACTTTTCCCAGGGAAACTCAAATCTAAATGGACTGGACCTTTCAAAATCTTGAGAATATTTGACAATGGAGCCGTCAAAATCATTGAGATTTACAAATCTAAACCTTTCACTGTGAATGGACAAAGATTGAAACCTTTCATTGTGCTACATGATCTTAGACTTGTCAATTCTATCATTTTACTACAATATTTTAAACTTTCATCATCTGGGTTTTGATAACTCTACATTTTGTGGCGACAATTCTATCAATCGGGGTTTATCTTAAGGGTAACATACACAAATAACACATCATAAATGGGCATGGGAGCATTACATGCATTGCACATTGAGATTGCTTATAAATCAATATTAATGGTCATCTGTATAAGTTCATGTCAAAACAGGCCTCAGATGAGCAATCGGACTGCACAGATGAACTCAGATCGACGAATCAGGTCCAACGGACTCGAAATCACTCAAATCCAACATCCGAAGCTCCCTCAATTGGCCCAAGAATTTCTGGTCGTTGATCTAATGATCAACGACCCACAAGCGACCACATGGCAGCATCTGATGCGCACGCACCAGCGGCACACCTCGTTAACGTGCAACCCTCACCCGCATGCATTCCTCACCATCCGCCTTCGCGGCCTCAGCGTCAAATCCTGACCGTTGGATTTTCATCCAACGGTCGACATGCCCCGTGCCCAACCTCATCTCCGCAACCAACCGCAGGCACAACACAATGATCCACGCATCGCCCTCAAGCTGAGAGGCGAGGGTTCGAATTGCACCGCGCCTTACTTTACGACCTAACTCGCACCGCGGCTAAATCAAGCCGCCCGATCAGCAGCGAATGGCGCGGATGGAGGACTGGTTTAAAACAGAGTAGACGTGCCCTAGGCAAGACTAGTTTAAGTCTAGAAAGGCGTGAGTTATGTTGCTAGGCACTTGGCCTTCATTCCCTTCGTAAAATCTGGTGACTAGGCTGTGGGGAAGTGTAAAACGACCACAGTTGTGGGGTTTACGGAACCGACAGCGCAAGCCAAAGGAAGAACCTTCCCTACAATCCCCTCATAATCAACCTAGCCAGATTGGCCTTGGGAAGGGCAGTTACGTGCCTACAGACTTGATCATTCTTTTTGAGATTTCTAGGTCCCCTAAGGACTAGTATTGTCTGCTTGTTTGAGCACACACGCTTCTCACATCTGTTTCTCTCCACATCCCTCCCCGTTCTTCTCTAGTGTATGCATGAGAGACGATCACTTCATCATGAGCTATTTGTTTTGGGACGGGAAACCTGGGGGAGACTTGATCTTGCTAGAGATATGGCCAAACCTAGAGTAAATGAGGTTGAGGACCAACCTCCACCAGATATGATGGCCATCATCCAGGCCCAAATTAATGCAAACCACTAGCTTCAACAGCAACAGATCCATACTATCATGCAAGCCATACACCAGTTGTAGAACCCGTAGGGGCAACCACCACCACCTTTGTAGAACCCGCAGGGGCAACCACCACCTAATCCACCACAATTCTAGAACCAACCTAGGCCCCTCCATGACTTTTACGATCCGTCTGCTATTCGGATCGAACCACATCTTAGGGTCCCCGAAGGGGGAGATGACTTTGAGCTAAAACCTAATGTCCTGAGCCTGATTCAAAGCCACTTCCATGGGGGCTCAAATGAGGACCCCTTCCAACACTAGAGGACCTTGACCGGATCATTCGGATGTGAAGCCCAGGAACATCAGCTTAGACATTGTTTTGATTAAGATGTTCCCCTTCTTACTGAGAGACAAAGCATCTCACTGGCTCAAAACTTTAAGAAGACCTATCTCCACCTGGGAAGAACTAAAGCATGTATTCTTAAAGAAATTCTTCCCCATAGGAAAGACTAATGCCCTCAGAAGAGCCATTACCACCTTTACACTCCAGGACGAGGAACAATTCCATGAGGCGTGGGGGAGATTTAATGAATTGTTGAGGAAATGCCCACATCATGAGGTTCCAAGGTGGCAATTGGCCCAAATTTTCTACCACGGTCTGGACAGCAACCTTCGAAACTTTGTCGATGCCTCATGCAGAGGAAACTTTCTGAACAAAGGCGAGGAAAGCGTGTTTGAGCTTTTCGAGTCTATGAGCGAAAATTCGCTCAACAATGCTTCCATGACCCAGTTCAGTCGATCCAATCAACCCCATGGTGGGATCTATGAGGTACAAGCAAATTCTGGAATGGTTGACATGGATATTATTGCCAAGAAGTTGGATCGAGTGGAATTGGTGGATAAAAAGATAGATGAACTATTGAACCAGACCAGGAACTCGCTACAGACTCTCTCCCTAGCAAAGGGAGCTCACAATGTCGACCTAGTTCAACCACTAAGCCAGATGCACCTCGAACAACCCATGACCATGTTCCAGGGAGGGACCTTTGCTCCCTCAACCCCTGATTATTCTCTTCCCTCCCTTTCGGCACCTTCTATCTTTGAAGATGTCCAGGCTATCCAAGGTTATTCCAAACCTGACCCCTTCTCCAACACCTACAACGTCGGATGGTGTAATCACCCAAACTTTGCTTGGACGAACCAGAAATCAAATTAATTTCAGAACTAGCCCAGGCCAAACCATTAGCCAAACCCGACCTCCTATCAGTGAGGTCCACTGATTAGACCCCCTATAATCCGAATAGGACAACCCCTCCCCCACGAAACCAAATGGACACCTTGATGAAAATGATGGCTGACATGAACCAGAAACACCAGGAGGAAATGGCATTAGTGAAGGGACAGTTGAGCCAGTTGTTGGATTGTAAATAACAAGGATCCCTTCCTTCTCAGCCACAGCCGAACCTGCAAAACGTGATTAACAAAGGCCCCAATTCGCAAGGGTTCCAAGGCAATCCCGGGTAGGCCCACATGGTCTAGCCTACCCCACAAACACCCCCTAGGTTTGGTGCTTCTTCTTCTTCTCAAGCATCAACCCATGGTCCCAATGCCTCTACAAATGCGGTGACCTTGAGAAGCAGCACTAAAACCCAGGATCCCAAGTGGCCAACTCCTCCTGTAACCTTAATCCCTGAGATACCCCACTCTGAAGACGAGCAAGAAACACCCAAGGACCTGGAGACTGACCCAGTTCAAATCCAGACACCGTACCCTGAGGCCTTGGAGAAGAAGAGAAAGAAAGCGGTTGTGGAAAATGAGGAGCTTTTAGAAATTTTCAAGCAGGTTCAGATTAATATCCCTCTCCTTGAAGCAGTCAAGCACATTCTGACTTATGCAAAGTTCCTAAAGGATGCCTGTACGTCGAAGCATAAGCCACGACCCTAAGCACCTAGGAAGGTTGTGCTCTTAAAGCAAGCGAGTTTCGTGATATCGAGCAACCTTCCACTCAAACGAACAGACCCAGGAGCACCCTTGATATCTTGTAATATCGGGGACATGACATTTGATAGAACGCTTCTGGACTTAGGTACTTCGATCAATCTGATCCCAACAACCCTGTATCACCAATTCGGATTCGAAGAATTGACGCCCACACTTGTGACCATTCAATTGGCT
Source organism: Thalassia testudinum (assembly GCA_037157565.1). NCBI lineage: Eukaryota > Viridiplantae > Streptophyta > Magnoliopsida > Alismatales > Hydrocharitaceae > Thalassia > Thalassia testudinum. The sequence goes on along the minus strand of JAZHRO010000056.1, from coordinate 86,944,795 downwards.
GATCGATCTATGACGACCCCGAAGGGGGTTGTCGAGGACGTAATTGTTCAGGTCAAGGACTTCTACTTCCCAGTTGACTTCTTGGTGCTCGACATGGAAGTCCCCAAACAGCTACAAAACACACCTATCATCTTGGGCAGACCTTTCTTAGCTATGGCTAAGGCGAACATTGATTGTGACATGGGATGCATGGAAATCGCCTTCGGAGACAAGAAGATGCAATTGGATATCTTCAGGGCGACTAAGTCTTTCAATTACGACTGGATTGAGGAGCACGATCCCGTGGAGCCTCTAGTTGAGAAATGTCTCACCCTTAGTTCTGTATCAGACCATCAGACCCAACCCTGTAACGACTGTTCTGGCCCATCCCTGTCTGTGCACGCTGACCTTTGTAGAGCTGATTACCATCAGCAACCACCATTTGAGGAGATTGATGCTGATCAACTCCCACCTTTCCCCTACCCATCGAGTGTTGTTCCACCCACACCCGAGCTGAAGCCGCTACCCAAAAATCTAAAGTACGTCTTCCTTGGACTTGACCAGATCTTCCCGGTGATTATCAATGCCCATCTAACTAAGGATCAGGAACTCACGTTGACCGTGACCCTATCAGAACATCGAGCAGCCATTGGATGGACCATCTCAGATTTGCGAGGAATTAGCCCCACCTATTGCACCCACAAGATCTATCTGGAAGATGGGGCTCGACCTTTCCATCAGATGCAGAGACGATTAAACCCAAATATGAGGGAGGTCGTTAAAAAGGAAATCATCAAGTGCTTGACACTGACATCATCTACCCAATCTTCAATAGCCCCTAGGTGAGCCCCACTCAAGTGGTCCCCAAGAAAGCCAGGCTCACCATTGCCACCAATGAGCGTGGCGAATCCATCCCCACCCGCACCACCACTGTATGGTGGGTGTGCATTGATTATAGGAATCTCAATGAGGCGACCAAGAAAGATCATTTCCCTCTGCCATTCATTGACCAGATTCTTGAACGATTAGCAGGGCAAAAATATTTTTGCTTCCTGGATGGATACTTAGGATACAACCAAGTTGCAATTGCTCTCGAAGATCAAGAGAAGACCACATTCACTTGCCCGTATGGCACATTTGTGTTTCGTCGTATGCCATTCGGGTTATGCAATGCACCCGCTACCTTTCAGCGTTGCATGCTAGCCATCTTTTCAGAGATGGTGAGTGAATACCTGAAGGTCTTTATGGATGATTTCTCAGTGTTTGGGAACTCGTTCGACCATTGTCTGAGCAACTTGGAGAAAATCCTGAAGCGATGTATCGAGGTTAACTTGGTTTTGAGCTGGGAAAAAAGCCATTTCATAGTTCAAGAAGGGATTATCCTCGGGCACATCGTATCGCATAGGGGCATTGAGGTGGATCGAGCTAAGGTTGATTTGATTTCCAAACTTCCGCCACCTAACTCGATCCGGCAAATCTGATCTTTCCTAGGACACGTTGGTTTCTATCGAAGGTTCATTAAAGACTTCTCCATACTCTCTAAACCCTTGACCGACCTTATGGCCAACGATGCCCCATTTCACATGACACTTGATTACATCCAGGCTTACACCACCCTCAGGGAATCAGTGTTAAGACCCGTGTTATTAAGTTTTTTTAAGATGTCTGTACTTTAAGTCAGACGTCTAGTAAGACATCTGGACTGAGGGTCAAACGTCCTGTAAGACATCTGGACTCCTTCCCAAATGTTTGAAATTCGAAGTTTTCGTGTACGAGCTCACGTCTGCACGCATGCTGCGCGCAGACAGTGCACGTCCCTCGTTTTCTTCTCCTTCTCTCTCCTCTCGCCCGACGAAAACCCTAACCCACACCTTATATAAACCCCCTCCTCTCCCTCACACCACCCCCACTTCCAACCACTTCCTTCCTCTACCCTCCAACGAGAGCAGCCGAGCGACTAACGACGGAGAGGAGCGGCGTGAGAGGAGAGGAGGAGCAGCATGAGGAGAGGAGAGAAGGCTTGCGAGCTCGCGTGGGAGCTCGCCGATGAGCTCACGGCCGGTCGGTGCGTGCGCAAGGCGGAGGAGTGCATCGGGGAGGTCCTCCCCGACACTGCTGCAGCCGGAGCAGCAAGCGAGTGGGCGTGATGCGAGAAGGCAAAGGCAGATTCTGGTTCTGGGATTTTCCCAGAATCAGACGTTTGGAGTGACCGCCAGACGACGGTGCGGAAGTTTAGAGGTGGTGCCAGACGTTTGAGGAGGAGGCTTTGCGAAGGTGCATCTTCTTGCGGATACGACCATGCAGGCCGCTCTGCCGAGACACTGTTCCCTACCCTTTTGAGAAGATTTTGATTGATTTGCACAGATGTTGCTTCGGGAAGGCGCAGGACACACCCTCCCACGCACTTCGAACATCTGGGCGAGGCACCAGACGACGGGAAGCATTTCCAGAGATCCGGAGAGGTTGTCAAACGTCTGGAACTGGGTCCAGACGATCCAGTGGAGTTCTTGGACGTCTGAGGAGTAGCACAAGACTGAGGTATGGCTCTGGACTCTTTAAGACGTCTGGAAGGTGTTCCAGACATCTAATTTGAGTCAGAATCACTATTTTTACCCGTTTAGGGTTCGTTTGAGGTCCGATTTCCACAATTAAGATACCGATGTTTCCCGTATAAATTCCTCTACTTGTTAGAAGACTTTCTATACTATTCTGAGTATTCTCTTGTTATTGATCCTTGTGATAAGACTGGTTTCCGTTGCAGGTTCGGGGCTTGCTGAGGCACGTGAGCCTGCCATTCAAGCCCCCATTACTCTTGGGTTTACTAGTAGAGTGGTTTCCCCTTAAATTAACTACAATATAGATGCATGTGTGTAATGAATGATTAGAACCTAGGATATGGCATGAATCCTAGGACTAGAAATACTGGAATGTCTGTATTGAATGAATGAATTGCAGTCTTGAATGAATAGATAGAATGAGAACAATTGCCTGTAAATGAATAACAGTTGCCTGTGAAATATGTAATATTTGTGTTAGTTAACTGCTGAATGTAACTTTCCTATCGTATCGTGAAATGACATAATGTGAGCTGCATGTATATGAATTGGAAATGGAAAGGTGAATGTCTGAAACACGAGCTACTTGTGAATAACCTGAATATGGGAATATGAACAATAGAATTACAATTTGCATGTGTATAACCTGAGAATGGAAATAGAAATGATGAAACTGGTATGGAATGGCCTGAGGAATATGAGCATGAACCCTACGGGGAATTAGGAGATGAGCTCCTAGAATTAAATGGAATGGATCTGGGAATGTGCTGGGAAGTGTGCTGGCCCTTGAGTACGTGGTACCAAGGGGAGCTAGTTGCCCTTGCATTGGGACCCAGGGTTAGGATTGGCCACTTTACACCGACTCTGTGGCCCTCGCGTACACAGTACTAGGGAGAGCTACTAGTGTAAGGAGAGAGCTACTAGTGTAAGGAGAGAGCCAACCACCCCACGGGACCCGGGGTTCAGCTAGCCGCCTTACATCGACTTGTTAGGCCTAGTGGGCAAACAAGGGTAGTCAAACGAGGGTGTGCGGACTGTGGAGGGGCGAGACCCCTATTTGGTTCTTAGGGGCTAGACCCCTGCTACTGAGAGGGTTATGCCTTATACTGGTTCCGTGTTGTGCTTTGGGCACACCCGCTAATGGAAATGACTGACCGCGTGCCAATGCGGGGTAGCTACCGTGCGTTTATCGTGCGTGCCGTAGTCACCGTTACGTTTGTCCATGACCTTGGGGTGGTTGACTAGGTGTAGGACCACCACGGGGGACTCTCCCGACCAGGAGAGCACCACGTGCTACTTCTACTCTTTGGAAAAGACTGCAATCAAGATCATTCCCATGAGGAACATTCGAGATCAAGAAAGAGACCTAATAATTAAATTAAGTGGTGAAAGAAAGAATAATTAGTTAAAGAAAGAAAGAAATTGAAAATAACAGCTACCTATCCACCTTTACTGCTTTAGTAGTTGGTTGCCACTCTACTCACCATTTGCTGACGTTTTGTACTCATAACCTTTTTCAAGTCCAGGTGTTGAGTAGCCAGAACATATGGCTGCAGAGGGTGCTGGGCCCAGTAGAGCCCAGTAGTTGTAGTTCTTTTGTACTTGTTTGTAGTAGTGAGTAACTTCTTCTACTTTTATATTCCGTACTCTTTCGTTCTGCACATTATATTCCTATACCCGTTTACATTCCTACTGTTGTGGCGGTGTGTATTGTAGTAGTTTACTTCTTTACTGCTATACCTTTGTTACTGTTAGTTGCTAGCATGGTGAATGTGGCTTATTTTACTGCTTTTTGGTTACCTTCTCGTTGGACGACTGGGTCTTGGGATCAGTCAAGTCGATTCGGTCTCGTGTCCTGTAGGGATTCGAGAACCGAGTCGTAACAATCAGTCTCCATCGCACCTGTGTTACAGCCCCCAGACTGGTCCCAAGATTTTGAAATTATGTGTGATGCATCAGACTTTGCCATCTGTGCAGTCCTGGGATAGAGACAAGAAAAGAAACCCATGGTGATCTACTACGCGAGCAAGACATTGGATGAGGCCCAACGGAACTATACAGTCACAGAGAAAGAGCTGCTCGCTGTAGTTTTTGGACTCGAAAAGTTCCGATCTTACCTCCTAGGATCCCACATGACCACTTATACGGACCACTCGGCCATTCGACTTTTTGTTGGTCAAAAAGGACGCTAAATCCAGGCTCATCAGATGGATCCTACTCTTGCAGGAATTTGACCTGGAAATTCGCGACAAAGCCAGGTCCAAGAATGTCGTGACCGATCACTTGTTCAGACTCCACCCGGACCACATTGGGCCCTCCTTGCCCTTGACTGATACCTTTCCTGATGAACAACTTCTGGTTGTGTATGAAAGGAAACTACCCTAGTATGCCGACTTCGTTAACTATCTGGTAGTAGGATAGACCCCGCACAGCTGGTCCAGACAACAATGGGATAAGTTCTTGGTTGAAGCCAAGCATTATTTCTGAGATGATCCCATGCTGTTTCGCCTCTATGCCGACCAGATTAGCAGGAGGTGTATTCCGATGGAAGAAGTTCAAAGTGTGCTATCCTTTTGTCATGACCAAGCATGTGGTGGCCACTTTTCAGGGAAGAAGACGGCTACAAAGGTTTGTAGTCCGGATTTTACTGGCCTTATTCAAGGACGCACACAGCTTTGCTAAGACTTGTCTTACTGCCAGACTTTAGAAACCATGACCAAAAAAGACATGACGCCCCTCCAGCCCATTTTGATTATCGAGATCTTCGACGTTTGGGGCATCGATTTCATGGGCCCCTTCCCATCATCCAACAGCTTTGAGTACATCTTAGTCTCAGCAGACTATGTCTCAAAATGGATTGAAGCCGTCACCACTCACAGATGTGACCATAAGGCTGTCATGGATTTTGTTAAGCAAAACATCTTTTCTTGGTTTGAAATACCAAAGGCCATGATTAGTGATGGTGGAAGTCACTTTATCCACACCCAGTTCTGTGCCCTACTTAGAAAATACGGGGTTACTCACCGCATTGCCACCCCGTATCATCCGCAAACCAATGGGCAGACTGAGGTCTCCAATAGGCAGATTAAGAATATTCTGTAAAAGACTGTGAGATCTGACAGGAAGGATTGGTCCACACGACTAGATGATGCCCTGTGGGCATACAAGACCGCTTTTAAGACCCCGATAAACATGTCGCCATATTGCCTGATCTTTAGCAAAGCTTGCCAGCTTCCGGTTGAATTGGAACACCGGGCTTACTGGGCTATTAAGCAGTATAACATGGACTCTCAGTTAGCCAGTGCACAGAGGACGCTCCAACTCTCCGAGCTCAAGGACATTCGTCGGGACGCGTATGAAAATAGTCGACTTTACAAAGAAAAGATGAAATCCATCCACGACCGACTCATCCATAGAAAGACCTTCGAGCCTAACCAACAAGTCTGGCTTTTTGATGCCTGACTTAAACTTTTTCCCAGGAAGCTCAGATCCAAGTGGACAGGACCATATCGGGTGGTCAAACCTTTTTCCAATGGGGCGGTTGAAATTGCAGATCCAAACACTAGGCACACCTTCACGGTAAACAGTCAAAGATTAAAGCATTTCCTTGCCCAAGTTCCCCCAAAAGAGGTTGTCACCCTCATCGAGGGTTGACACGAAGCATCGCCCAGCTGGAGGCATTAAACTCAGTGCTTCCTGGGAGGCAACCCAGAAGATTTAGATTGATCAGGTACACGGCATCACTCAGGTGACTTCTTTTTAAACCCCTTTTGCATCCATTTATTTGTCAATAAGGACATTATCCAACTTAAGCATGGGAGGGTAGTAATTCGCATTCTCTGAATTTATATTATCAGCCTGAATTATATAATAAATAAATTTTCTAAAAAATGATGAATTTAGGAAGCAAAACTTAGGCATTAGGAACTTGTCAACAATGGAAAATAATACGAAAAGAACCTAAACACTTAAACTTTTCAGGCCTTCAGGCTCAATCAGCCCTTGTGTCCATTAAAATATGGATTTAACCTCGAATCCTCGCAACCTTAATTTATTTTAATTCATCAATAAAATAGGGTGATAAGTATATGACTTATCAACTTACCCTCTGACTCAGAGGGACTTTTAGTCTAAGCATCTGCACATATTTTCGCACTAACTCACTTCTCAGAGATTCTAATAGAAATTAGGCAGCTAATGAACCTTCTAGGGTGGTATGGCTGATAAGTTATGGGTAACAGCCCATTGGTCGGTTGTCCAGAGCCCAACCATAGGACCACATTCTTTTTATTGCCTCTAAGTAAATCTGAGATCAAGGAAGCCACCTACTAAACAACAAAAGAAAAAGAAAAGAGAAAAAGAAAAAAAAATGGGAGAAATAAAAAAAATAGAAAAAGAAAAAAAAGAAAAAAATAAATAAGCCACACTTCACCGCACGAGTATGGCTGGCAAGTGGCCGTGGGTAACAGCCCATTGGCCAGTTGTCCAGAACCCAGCTCACTAAATGCACAAAAAGTCCAAAACACCTAAGGAAGAAGTGGGGAAGTAGAGCAATCCGAGGAAATATACACTGGAAACACCCTTGTGTTGACCCCAAATAAAATAAAAGTAAGGAGAAAGCTACCAATCGAACAATACACCTTCAGGCACGCACTTCTTGTTCCGGTCACCTAGGGACGTAGAAACCTGAAGTCTATTTTAATTACCATTGAGTGAGTCTATCACAATATTCACACCAAGATGCTTCGCACTACGAGTCTTTTTCAAGTATGGGTGGGTTGGGTAGCCGTAAAAAGTTACTGACACACTCAACTCCAAAAAAAATTTTAAAAATGAGAAAAGATGAAAAATATATATATGTATATATGCTTTAAAGTGAGGATTTGGATGGTTCACATTTTGGCAGACACTCGGGCGCTGTTTAGTCTCTGTAGATCAAGCTCTTAGTATATTTCCTCTTGTTGACAAGTAAAAAAATATTTAAGTAATCAATTCTAACCGACAATAATGGCTGGGAAAAACCTTGCTAGTGACTAGCAAGGAATGAGCATGGGGTATGATAACTCTACATTTTGTGGCGATAATTCTATCAATCGGGGTTTATCTTAAAGGTAACATTCACAAATAACACATCATAAATGAGCATGGGAGCATTACATGCATTACACATTGAGATTGCTTATAAATCAATATTAATGACCATTTGTACAAGTCCATGTCAAAACAGGCCTCAGATGAGCAATCGGACTGTACGAATGGACTCAGATCGATGAATCGGGTCCAACGGACTCAAAATCACTCAAATCTGACATCTGGAGCTCCCTCAACTGGCCCAAGAATTTATGGTCATTGATCTAATGATTAATGGCCCACAGGCGACCCTGTGGCAGCATCTGATGCGCTCGCACCCATGGCGCACCTCATCATCGCGCTCAGCAATTTTAAGCCGTCCAATCCTTCAATCGAACGGCTGAGAACACGCAACCCTTGCCCGCACGCATTCCTCACCGCGTGCCTTCGCAGCCTCAATGTCAGATCCTGACCATTGGATTTTCATCCAATGGTCGACATGCCCTGCACCCGACCTTGTCTCCGCAACCAACCGCGGGCGCAGCATTGAGAGGCGAGGGTTCGAATTGCGTCGCGCCTCACTTTACGACCCAGCGCGCATCGCAACTAAATCAAGCTGCTCGATCAGCAGCGAACGGCGCAGATGGAGGCCACACAGCGCAGTGGATGCGCACGGATGCTCACGCGCATGATAACGCGCGAGGCGCACGCTGCACAAGCGCAATCCTTAGCGCACGCTCACGTGAAGTCTCAACCGTCCAATCTTCGATCGGACGGTGCATAGCGAACGCACACAGATCGTGCGAGAAGAAGAATAGGTGCATGCGGAGGATCAGTAGGCAGGGGCTTTCATCGACATTTCTAGGGCCATTTTAGCGACGTCCTGGATGTCGCTAAAGCTCCTACTTAATTTAGAAATCCCTTCTTCCTATATAAACCCCCTTCAACTACCCATGTAGAGGCATTGAATACACTTGCAACTCTTCTACCCCACTCCTAGCTTCCCTTAGCACACTTTGTACTCGCCGGAGTTGACAAGCCGCCGACGGAGCCCTCCTCCACCGCCGTGGCCACCTCACCTTCTCCCCTCTCTCTCTCTCTCTCCCTCCCTTTACTCTAGCTTTACTTTACTTTTATTTAAGCATTTAGCTATTATTGTATCTGTAAAACTCAAGTTGTATGTTAAATGATGTCGTTTCTTATATAGCTATTATCTCTCTCTTTTTACCTAGTTTTTCTTATCTTGATTTGCATGAATGCTGTGATCAAAAGACTCTAACCCTACTCTCTCTCTCTCTCTCTTACTTTCTTTTCTCTCCCACATTTTCTCGTGCGCAAGCAAAACCCGCCATTTCCGTGACAACTAAGTGACAGAAAAAGCTGATTTCATGCCTCCCTGTGTTCGACACTCGGACTCACATCCATTTCTACATTTAAAATGGACGTTGCGAACGCGAGCTACAATGACCTATTTAGACAAACGCATCCGGTTCACATCAGGTTTATGCCTAGCTGAAGGCGTTAAACTTGGTAAACCTATCTTTTATACATAGCTGTTTTCACCTTTCTCATTTTCCATTTCTTTCATTAGGTGTCTATCCTTGCATTGTTAGCATGCATTCATAGTCACATATGACATGCATTTCACTACTTAACCTGACTTTCCATTCTGACCTTATATCAAACTTGAAATCGTCCACACAAAGATTTTTATTTCCTCATTCTGACTTCCCTCCGTTACCCAGCCTAAGTTAGTGAAAAATAGAGCATGCATTTGCATCCACCTTATTTATACAATGAGGACATTACACCATTTAAGCATGGATAGGTGTAAATGGTGAAATTATTTACTACAATGCAATTATAGACAGACATGTAGTGTATATAGTATAGTTTTATCAAAAATACCAAAAAAAATGAAAAATTTTGAAAAATAAAAAAAAATGTCAAAAATACAAAATTTCAAAAATACAATAAGGGACCTACTGATACCTATTGCTGAGGGAGAACACAAAACTAAAATTGAGAGAAAAAAGCTTTAAAAGAATCTTAAGTGTTTAAGTATGATCTTATAGCTGAAAATAAAAATAGCATAAGTGTTTATGGACATTTAACCTTTGTTGGTTAGACTTTCCAGGCCACTGAACTTGATTCGCTCATGCTTTAGCTTAATACACTTCAAGCTTTGATAAGATAGATAAGGATCTCTTCTAACTTAAGACATATTCTTGTACCTGAGTCACCAGTATAGGATTTACTGGTTTGCTTTGGCTTAGGAGTTTAAGTAACTTTGGTTTATACTACACAATGTCAGGAAAGATCTTGTGAACTTAAAAGTCAACCCTAGTGTTCATTAGGGAAGGTGGAGTCCTTACTTATGCGTGCATGTTGACTCTTTATCCTAGTCTTTAGTCTTGTGTTTAGGGGAAGCTCTTTCCACCAAAGTACTCACCCATCATATAAGTGTACTCTACCAACTAAAGTTGTTGGAGACATACTAACATCCATTTGAAAAAAACAAATCCAAAAAAAAAGTCAAAGAATTTTCAAAAAAAGACATTCTTTAGAATAAGTCAAGTATGTTCTCCAAGTCCTGTAAATATCTTTCCACCAAAAATATTTTCAAGGTGCATTACAAATATCCTGTGCTCTACGAAATATTCTTTGAGCCACAACACAATAAGAGTTAGATTTGAGTCTTCTTTACTTTTTGAGAGTCAATTCAAAGATATGAGCTGAAGCTAGGACCAACCTGGATTTAAAAAGACGTGAAACCCTGGATTGAGTTTTAAAGTTCACCTAGTTAGTCCTGACCTTTCACTGAGCACAACCATAACCACTTAGCTTTCGAGCTTTGTAAAAGCTTCTGAGTCTTGGAAATTGCACTTAAGGTTTAAATATCAAGAGTCCTTGTTGGTCGAGAAATGGTTTAAATTGTAGTCTGTCTTCCTAAGCAAGCTGGTTCTCACAATGTTCAGACATAAACACAGTTGGTTTATCAGAAAAAAAAAATTTCGACTTAAAGATCATCTCTAAACAATTAACAATTTGAAAAAGAGAAAATAGATATCTCACCACACTTACCTAGCTGATGCTTAATTGATTTGCACTAATGAGTTGTTTGCTAAGGGACTAGCAAAACTTAAGCATGGGGGTATGATGAGGTGGGGCTATCATAGCTAAAATGCTAAGTTAAGCTAGAAACTAAGTTAAACACTACATAATTAACACAAGAAATGAGTTAAGTGTAAGAATTAAGGAAAATGACCTAAAACATCCAAATTGTGTTAAAAACGCAAAATTAGGTCACAAAATGAGATATTTTATTAAAAAGTATAATTTAATAATCCAATTACAAATTAAACACATGGCTTAAAAGTTCAAATTAAAAGTAAAATCATGTTCCTAAATGTTCGATTGAGCATCAATAAAAAATTGGTTGCATTTAGAGATTATTAGAACCTTGAATTCATGACACTACAAATAGGTCCTTCATCATTCACATTCTCATGCATAAAAACCTTCAGGCACTTGATTGAAAGCTGCTAGGGACCCATTTGATAGATTTCAGGGACCGCGTTGAAATATTTCTTTCCACTTATGGGTTTCTTTGTAAGCTTTCTACCCCTTCGCCCATTTAGACTTTTCCTGCAATCTACCCAACATACCTGACGCTTGCAAACCATTGTAGGTGCACTGTAGCCGCGAAGAACTTACGCTACAACCACCATCGATTTCTTGAACCCATGATCCAATAATCGATCTTCGCCAAAACTTCGTGCACCTTTGTGCGTAGCCTCTCCCCTCCTCCCAGATCTCATCTAATGGTGGGAAATTGATTTGAACTTTCCTGCCCACCTCTTGGCTAATCGTCGCCGTTGGCTTTAAATGCGCCTAATCGCACCACTACGGTGATCGCAATCATTGAAGCAGCTACTTAAGCACCACCTGAGCTCCTCGCACGCTCTATCACCTCCCTACTACATTTCTCGAGGCGATCCCTTCATCCCTCCAGTCTCTCCTCCCCACTCTGCCTATACTCCATTGCTGCGACAATGGAGACCATCTTCTCCGATCTTCCTCCCCACTAAGGATTTCGTAGCACCCCAGGGCGACCCAGATCTCCACTAGAGAGCTTTCCCTCCATCGAAGATCCTCCCCCATTCCTTGCTACAGCCACCAGTTGCAGATCTTCTTCAAAGGTCCTATTCTTCTGTTAAATTAGGTTTTTAATGCTTTCTAGGTTAGTGTAGTATCTGTTAGTGTAGTTTAGATTAGTTAGGAGTAGATCAGGTAACTTAATTCATGGATTTTGTAGTTTAGTTAGGAGTAGAATAGTATAGAACCATTTCGCCAGAGAGGTGTTTTCACGCTCTCACCTCAACTCATACATCTCCCTAATCATCTCACAGCCATTTTCTCTTATTTCCTCGCATTTTATTCATCATTCACCCCTCATTAAGGTCAAAGTCAGATCTGAAGTCTTGACTTATAGATCTGAATTTACACCAAAAATTCACTTGGGGGGTCTCCCATTCATTCCATAAATTCACAAAGACCCCCCTCAATCTGGTTTTGATTGCATTGAATTGCTCAATTTCTTTCAGATTTGTTTTCATGTCCAATCTCATGATTTGGAGTTCATTTAGTTTTAATTGGATTCAATCAAGCTATTCGAGGTTTTAATTGCCTATTTGGGTGTATTGCGATGAATCTTATGTGTTTTAATTCGAATTTGAGATGTAGATGAGCTTATACTTAATTTGAGCTTTGTTTTGCATAGTTTTGTCATGGATAATCACTGGTACTGATTTAAGACTAAACAAAGACCCAAGTGATTCTGAGTTAGTCACTAAATCACCTTGAACACCAATCAATGGTGTTTAAGAAGATCATATGACTTGTTCAGAAATCAAATTAAATTAAGTGCCGAAAATTAGGGGCTACATGGATTCCTAACACACTATGATTTCAATCCGATTTAAAGGCTTAAATGGTATTTTCAAAGTTAAAATGAAGACGTGGAGTTGTTTGGATATGGTTTCAAGTACTTAATATGATCAATCCTCTCTACATTGTCTATAATGTAGAGTGAAATTATATTGAGATATTTAGAGATTTTAAAGAGTAAGATTTGATTCCACTATTTTCATGCCTTTGGAAGAAGCCTTGCAATGTTTTGAGAATTGATTTTTAGTGAATTTAAGGTTTGAAATGTTGTGAGGAGTTCATAGCTCCTTGATCTTTTGTTTTCAATTCTGAGGGGATTTAAAGTTGACTGAGAACTGGATTTTGTTTGGATTAGGCCATCTAATCTTATCCAAATAGCATTACTTTTTCTACTGATTCTGCATCAGCTCTCAGTTGCTGATCAAAACAGCAACAGTAGCTAATTGCTGCTGAAATGGAGCAACAGCATCTAACTTGAATTTTTAGCAACTATCAACTGCTAATCTGGAAAATGGTAGCAGCAACTGAATTCAACTTTTGATTTGATGTAGCAGCAGCCCTCATCATGAACAATAGCAGCCACTGTTGGCTGAATTTATGTCAAATTTGGGAAAATAAATGAGCTGACATGTTATGTATGATTAAAATAGCATGTAATAAGCATTCATTTACTGTCGAAATTCAAATCTGAATTCAAATAGCTTAATTCATGCTTCAATCTTCATTATTAGCACTTGCAGTTTGAGTTATCTATCCAACATGCGAGTTGAATGAAATTGATCATGAAAATCATGTTTAAATGTTCCATCATCTTCCATGTGATATATTAAGTGTTTGTGAATGTTTTTACTGAATATCAATCCCTTAGATTTGAATAAGAGGCCTTAGGTTCACTTTCAAAATCCCTTTCAAGTCTCTTTTGTGCAAGATTGAAAATACAGAAAAAATTCTAAAAAATTCATTAAAAAAATAAAACAAACCTGTCTTGAGAAAGATTAGGTAATTTTCTTAGTGTTGGTCAAGTTTTAAAGTAATATGAACCCCCGAATTGATAGAACATTCCAACCGACTGTTCACTATACTTTAGAATTTAATAAAAGAACCAAAGTTAAAAACACCAAAAAGAACTTTCTTACTCTCATCCCACCCTTTCTCTCTCATCTTCTACCTCCATTATACATATAAAAACTATAAAAATCAGAAAATCCCCAAAAATATTTTATATAGTGTATATACTTGTAAATATAATTTAAAAGTAATCTATATGTATACATTATAAAATATGTAAATATTGTACATAATTAACTTATGAATGTATTCTATATATTAAATTAAGTATTTATAATGATTTATTGTATTTATAACTTTATTGTATTATTATATATTAATTTATATTAACTAAATGTATATCATCTTAAGTAATTATAAAAACCTATGTATATGTAAATAATTATATCTAATATTGTATATATGTATTTAACTGAGTAATATATACTGTACTATACCTGTAATTTAATTTAATAAGGTAATTACAGTAGGTAATTAAGTTATTAAGTTAACTAAGTAATTTATTAACTTAATATAAAATAAATTAGTATATTAAGTTATTACTGAAGTAATCTTAACCGTACACATACATAAATTAATTTCAAATATTTTCAACCTATTTATACTGTATTTATAGTGTGCTACAGTATTTATAACTTAAATATGTATATAAATAACTTAAACATCTATTTAAATGTAAATAAATTAAAATAAATCCTCTAAAATAAATTTAAAATATATAATAAATACTCTAGTATGTTAATTAACTATTTATCAAGTTAATTGCATTATTAATTAACTAATTTGAACTCTAATTAACGAATTAAGCCTTAATTTAACGTGCACATAGTAGCAACTTTAGAAAATTTTTAAATATAACTAATTAAGTTATTTTACTAAATAACTACATAATTATTTAGCCCTGTATAAGGGCTTTCTAATGGTATATTTTAATTAGAAATTGAAACTAATCATGGCTCTCAAATCGAAGCCCCATAACACGTGTACAGAACGCAGTCGAGCGTTAATGGGTGCTGCAGTTTAGCACCACATCATGTGCTTCAAATCTGCAGTGTTGCATAAATTGATTCATGTCCGATGGCTCTCCAGTCGTCAGCATTGGGCATGAAACACTAGAGCATATTTGTCCTCGATCTACGTGTACACCTATGGGCGTGTGCATGTGAACGTGCCTGGGGGTGCGTGTGCATGCATCAGTGTGGGCACGTGAGTGCGTGGGTGGCTGGGCCTATTGGGCCTGAAAAATGCACAAAAAAAAAAACACTAATTGAACTAAGGCTGACTCCTAGTAGTGGTCTAGTTCCACCTCTACGAGGTGCTGTGTATCCGACGAAAAGGGTCACCCCACCCATTAAAAGCCCAATTTTTGGGTAGATGAACAGTAACTATGTGTTAAGTGAGGAGAAAGGCCCTAGAAAAAGGACTAAGTGTTGAAGAAAGAAGAAGAGTGAAGAGAGGAGAGGAGAGTTAGAAAAAATGTTAAGTGTTGGGATTGTTGTGTGTGCTTGTGTGTGTTTGTCCATATGTATATATGTATAATATGTATAGTATAAGTATAAAGTATATGTAAATGTATATAAATAATGTAAATAAGATATATATATATATAAGAGATACGTAAACATAGAGTAGAGTATATATCTGTTTGAGTCTTATACGTATGTAAATATAACAATAAAGCTTTAGTGACAGTTACATCCGTCATAGTATATATGTTAATATAGATAGTTAGTTTTACCTTATGTTGTGTATATATTTTACTAAGGCTATAGCGACACATGATATGTTCCTGTATATATAATAGACGTTACTAAAGATATTAGTATGTTAATATAACTTAGTATCATATATATTAGTAGCTATTTTGTACCTACATTTAGATAGTACTTAGAGTAGTTGTATATAACTAAAGTAGTGTAGTTTTAACTGGTTTTTGATGTCTGTTATTTGTAAATCTGTTTAAGGCATTATAGGTAGAATTAATTCATTCTTGTGTATATAATTGATCAATTCTTTTATTAATTGATTCATTAACTCATTTTGTAAATAAAATTAGCATTTTCAGAATAAAAGAACATTTTTGGACATAGAGAGTGATGTAAATGCCTCCTAGTGAACGGCCTAAAAATTAACTAGTAAAAATTGTAATTAAATAAAATGACGTGACATCTATTTATATTGTGACAAATATATTACAACAATGACATCTTAAATAACATTTTTATTGTAGATAGATAGTCGACCATCATTATCAAAAATGTACCCTTTCTGTCCATCAAATAGATTTTATTTAAGAAACCCGCAAGCAACATTTTTTCATCTTGAAAAGAGAAGCATTTTTGGTAAGGGTAGATATCCCATTTCAACTATGGAGAGATTTCTTTATAGCCTCTACCACAATAATGTATTTGTTTCCTATTGATGTGTAAAGGGAGGGACAAGACCCCTTGAGAGAAGGTTGGTTAAATAAGGTAGAGTGTTAGAATAGAAGGTTTTCTCCAAGTTGTGAGTAGGGTTGAATGGTGGAGGCAGTGGAGGTGAGGTTCTTCCATATTTGGGAGGAGGGTTTTTTATGCTGTAAAGGGAGAGTGGGGGGCTTTCCCCTGAAATATTTAGCCATTATTATATTCTTGGGAAGTGGGAATTTGTCATTTAAAATGTTGATTAGAGTATGTGTTTCTTTTGCTAAATTAAAATCAATCAAGCTAAGTATTCCCTAACTGTTGGTGATTTTGGGTCTAAATATCATCTCCCAATTAACCAGCTAGAGTTTTTTCTCTATGTAAGTACCATTCCAAATACGGTTTCTCTTGATGGAGCAAGTTTTTGTTATAATGTTTTTAGGAATCTTGAGGTTTGCCATAGAATAAGTAGCCAATGAAGAAAGGAAGGAGTTTGTAAGCTCAATTACGAAGGACAGGTGATGAGGGAAAGAAAGCTAGCCTTGACAAAAGCCAAGCCATGAAGTAGATAAGCCCAAACAAATCCCAAGCGAAGAGTTAGCCTGGCTTAGGAGTAGGAAAGGCCCCTCACTGCTTGAGAAACCACCTGATCGTGAAATGAGAAAGATAATTGTGTCGTCGTAGTTATGAAAACACATTGTAATTTATAAATCGTCTCCTAAGAATAAGAAAGTAATATCAGGAGTACGGGTCATCTCACAGGGAGGTAACGATGTTTAGATGTTTTCTAACCTAACTAGGCCACCTATTTTTTGAGATTTTTTGAAGTATTTTTCTAACTTTTTGGATTTTTGAGTATGACTCAAGACAATTTGACCTAATAGACCCTTAACTAGTGACTCAACTAGACCCTAGACCTATAGTCATCATAAAAATTCATCAATTTTATAGAAGATTTCTAATTTGAATACCAAACTAATGCGAGTGATTCCGTGCAAATTGGATAAGTATAAAATTAAGGAAAAATCTCAGAATTCAAGAAAAAATGATTCTATTTTACTGTTTGGTCCCCTATTAATGCATGAATTTTTAAAAATAAAATATAGCGAATTATGCTATGAAATTTGGCATAGTGAAACTACACTTGAACATCTATTAGTAGGAAAATTTTGGTAATTTTACAACGACTGCACTATACAAAATGAATTTTTCAAAACAAAACTTAAACTCTAAAAACACTGCAAACTTCTAACCTAAGGACACTTGTTTTGGTATTTTTGGGATTTCGAAATTTTTTGGGTTTTCTTGATAAGAAAGCAAGCAAGTAGAGACACAAAAGAGAGACTACAAACTCAAGACATATTATTGCTACTCAATCTAAGGTTCTACAATTAGAAAGCAAATACAATAAATAAATGACAAGTAGAAAAAGAAGAGAAGAAAATGGAGAGATCAAGCCATAGTAATGCGCAAAAGTGCGGAAGCACCTCAGAGAGCTTGCGACGTGGTGGAGAGGTCCGCCTCAATCCTCGAAGTGAAAAGAGGAAGTGGGAGAAGTCAAAGAAGTTTGGAGGATGCGGAGAAGAATACAGAGAAGTAGACGGAGGAGAAGAAATCAGGAGATAGAGAAATGATCTAACGAGAAACCTAAAGGGAGATTGGGCATCTAAGGAGGAAGAAGATCCTAACTAAATGGTAAAGGAGGTGGAGAAGATGGTGGAGAAGGTTGGCATGGAGATAGAAGGAAGAAGGCTACTAGGGTTTCCTACCTAGGAAGAAGAAGAAGGCAAGGAAGAAGGACTAAGGAGACTAATGGAGCCTAAAGCAACTAATGGATTCTAAGAGCAACTAAGGAGGCTTGTAAGAACTAAGAAGTTAGATGAAGAGGAAACCAAGGTAAGAATAAGAGAACTTAGAGAGGAAGGCTAGATGGTGGTTGTAGCCCTTGAAATCAAGTTTCAAATGCAACTTGAATCACTTAATATCAATTTAAAATGAAAAAGTTATGACCAAAATACTAAAGTTATGTCAGGCTATCACGAATTTCAGGATTAAGATCTTGATTGGCTAAAATCATGGGAGGAGGGATATGGAAACTTCTTGGACATGAATAGTGTTTGGAAAGTAATTATTATGTACATCCAAGGGTGGTGTTTGGAAGGATTATCAGGGTGTGGTTCAAGTTGTCTGATGCCTCCGTATCTAGGACTAAAAAGTCCACAGGGTACTCAAAATCCCTCACTTTTACAATCACATTTTGTAGGAGTCCCTTTGGAATCTTGGTTAACCTACCAGCAAGCTAAAGGGTAACATCAGTGTGTTTTAAGAGACCTAAATTCAGTTCTTCATATAATTCAATGGGGATTAAATTGATGGAGGCATCAAGGTCCAGTAAAGCTCAATCCAAGATAAAACCATCTATCTCACATGAAATTAAGGGGGTCCCCAGATCTTTCTTTTTAGGAGGGAGCTTACTTAAGATAATGGCACTAGCTTGTTCAAAAATCACAACCCTCCTGCTATCCTTGGCCTAGCTCCTTAGGGGTGAATTTTTCCTTTAAAAATTTAGCACAAGATAAGATCTTCTTATTCCTAAGTCTACTTAAGGCTTCAGGAAAAGACACTTCAGTTAAATTAGGGATAATCGTGTCCTAAGCCTTATTTCTATTGTTACCTATGTCATCTTGATCCCTTGGTGTTTCGTCACTTTCGAAGGTTGATAAAATACGTCATAGCATAGTCAAAGAAGCGCGAAAACAACTTTAGAAATTTTTTTTTACTCGAAACGTGTATTCCGAGGTCTAACACAAAGAGCAAATGATTGTACAAATACCACTAACACAATTAACCCTTGAGTTGATCAAAACTAGGTTAAGCATGGGGATTTGTTGCAAAAAGAAATTCAATCTTATCAAGGAAATCAAATCCAAATAAAATGCACAAGTCTACAAGGATAAGATAATAAAATTTTAAGACAAGTACAAAAAGAAGACAAAATAGAGCTCATAAAAAAAGTTTAAAAATTCACCATTGTTAAAGAGCTCTCTATTGCATGTTTAAAGCCTACCTTCTATTCACAAGTCATGCTTGCCTGAAATTTTTTTTTTTCATTTCAAAAGTCAGCCCACTTAGCTCCACAGGGTCAATCCATGCCACTTGGGCAGCACGCATGTGAAACCTCCACAGGGGCCCAATATGCTCAGATAATATCAAGTAGGCGTCACACAACTTCACAGGCACGTAGCTATCGAAGGGCTTTTCTGCAAACGATGTGGGGCTAAACATCCCTCTGTTTAGCGATCAGCAGAAAGTGGAAGCTGATACAGAAAATACGCATTTTGTTAAATATACCAAATAGTGCCATTGTACGCATAAATCCACAATCAAATTTACCATTTATAATACCTAGATAGTGGAGTATCTAAGGTTGTCCAAGGAGGCCAATTCATTAATCACATGAAGTGGTTCTCTCTCTCGCCTCTCAAATCCACACTTGTCTTTTTGTATCTTTGATTTTTTTTTTGTTTTTAGGGTTTTCAAAAACAATCGAGTTTTTGATGCGAAGATTAACTATGCTAAAACTACACCTAGGTGACAAGAATGAAACTCTCTTTTCTAAGCTCACCCTATGCAAGTGCGCCTAGGGTAATTAGAAGAAGAGAGTGTAGTGCACTAATTAACTAATAGCATGAAAAACACACTAAGCTAGAAAACAGAAATTGGAAGGCAATTGAATTTTGTATTATTAGTAAGTAGATTACAGGTAGAGGAATGCTTCTGCAAGAAAAATAGTAAACTTCTAGCTAATACAAAAACAAGATAAAGAAGAATGGGAGATCCTCTGTAGAAGCCTGGATAGCCCTTGCTCCAAGTGTAGTTGCCCCACACTTAAAAAGGGCTGCTCCTTGACTTCTTCTTGATTTAGTCCTCCAAGCTCTCTCCTTAAGGTGGGCGTAACCACCTTAAGGCTCCTCCTCTTCCTGGCCATCCCCTCTATGTAGATGACATCCTCCTTGGCGTGGCACAAGGGAGAAGAGAGAAAGAAAGAAGGCACCAAGGGGGCGGGTAGGTTGCCCCCTTGATCTTCTTCTCTTCTTCTTCTTCCTTGGCGTGGGTGATGCGAAGAATGCGTGATTTGTTAAAATTAGGGTTTAAGTCATTGCAACACACAATTTCGCAATCACTTTTAAAATTTATAAAACCTAGATAGTAGGGTATCTAAGGTCGTCCAAGAAAGCAAGTTTGCAAGATTCAATGCTCTTGCTTGAAAGAGGGGAAATCAACTTTCTTTTTAGGTTTTTAAATATAAGATTTTTTTGTTTTTGAAATAACAGGCAACTACAAAAATTAAAGTGGGAAAGAGATTACACCTAACTTGCTAATACGAACACTAAAGTGACAAGCTAGTATTCTCTCTAAACTTACCCTAAGCATGTGGAGGCCTAGGGTAATTAAAGAGAGTGTGAAAAGTGCTAGAAACCACAAAAAAGATGTAACACAATTGAAGAAAGGCAACTTTAATTAAGGAGAAAAATTATTTTACAAAAGGAAAAGTAGAAGAATGCTTCTACTTTAAAATAAAAAAAAAACAAAAGAAGTAAAACACAAGTTCTCTTGATTATGATGGTGAAGAAGAGAGAGAGGCTTCTTGCTCCAAGCTCAGCTGCTCCTAGGCTTGAAAAGAAGCTCTCCTTTTCCTTCCTTGAATAGCTCCTCCAAAATGGTGTCCTCCTTGGCAAGCCCTAGGGGGGGCGTGCCTTTGCTCCTCCAAGGTTGGATGATTTCCACCCACAAATCTCCTCCTAGGGTGGCGTGCACCACCCTCAAGACCTCCTCCTAAGGTCTTCCTTGCCTGGCTGCTCCTCTAGCTGGTGGTGGCACAAGAGAGAAGGGAAGAAGGGAAGGCACCAAGTGGGTAGAGTGTCCCCCTAATCTTCTTCTCCTTCTTCTCTTGGCTGTGAGTATGGTGGGAAGGTGGGGAATTATCAAGCCAAAGGATGATTTGGAGTGGGTAGTTAGTGGTCTTTTTATAGGATGGGTAGGGGTGTAGGTATGGTTATGAGATGGATGGCTAGGATGGCTTATAGGGGGCGGTTATGGGATTCTAGAGCTAGGGTTAATGGTACCAACATGAAGAGTCTTCTTAGGAGTTGGCAGCAACCCTAGGTGGAGACTAGGGTTAAGGGGTTGTAAGGTGTGTTGTAGGGTTAGGATGGATGCTTAGGAGGGTGGTTAATGGATGGAGGGTTAGGATAGGTTGGCGCCATATGTAGGGGTGTGTTGGGTGGTAGTTATGGTTGGGTTAATAGAGTTGGCGCCAACTCTATGTAGGTTAAGGGCTACGGGTTGGGTTGGTGCCAATTTAGGTGTGGTTAAAGGGCTTGCTTTTGGTGCCAACATGTGGATGGAGGAGATGGGTTATGGTGGTGTTTGGATGGTGGTGATTGGAGGTAGAGTTGGCACCAATTTGAAGGGGTGTGGATAGGTGGTTTGGCGCCAACTTAGGTGTGGTTAAGGGTAGTTAAGGTGGTGGAGGGGGGTGTTAAAGTTGGTGCCAAGGGGGGGCTTCTAGAAGGGGGTTAGGTGGATGGTGGAGATGGGTTCTAAGGGAGATGAATGGTGGTGATAAATGGGGGTTTTGGAGGGAAAGTTGGCGCTACCTTTTGTGGTGGCTTTTGGAGTTGGTGGTGTGAAGAGATGTGGGGATGGTGGCGCCAACTATAGGTGGAGGTAGGTGGTTAGTTTAGGTGGTGGACTTGGAGTAGAGTTAAGGTGGAGTTAGGTTAGGGTTTAGGTAGTTGGTGGATGGCCATGGAGTTGTTGTTGGTTTTGAGCTTAGCTAAGCTAGCTTAGCTAGTAGATAGTAGTGGAGGAGGTGGGATGGAGCTAGGGTTTAGGGAAGAGGAGCTGAGGAAAAATTATCTAGAGCTAGAATGAAGTTGCGTTGGAGCTGGAATGCTAAAGAGGCCTTCATGAAGAGTCAACTACTCAGCTTAGCTAGCTAGTTCTTATGCTGGCAGCTAAGCTTGGATAGTTTAGCTAAATTGAGCTGGTTTCAACCTAACTGAAGCTAGGTTGGATTGGAATTGCCTCTGATGGGAACTCCCAAGCTAGCTTAGCTACTAGTTGACAAGTAGTAGCTAAGTTGGAGGGAGTTCAGCTACCATGAGCTGAGTGGAGCTGGGGAGAGCTGGACTTGAGTTGAGGTGGATTCTTGTCAACTTGGTTGAGCTAGCTAAAGTTCCCAGTGAACTGATTGGAGCTAAGATGAGTTAAACTCAACTAAGTTAAGCTGGATCTGAGCTGACTTGAGCTAGGTTGAGCTAAGATGAGCTGCCCTGAGCTACCATTCAGCTAAGATGAGCTGAATGGAGCTAAATGGAGCTAACCCTAACCCAAATGAGTTGGTATCCAGCTATGATGAGCTGGAATTGGCTGAGTCCCAGCTGGAATGAGCTTCCTCTTCACCAGTTTCCTTCATGAGTGCTAGGGTTTTAGGGATCTGTCTATCTGTTTGTCCTTAACACTCAAATAAACGTATCAAAAATACAATAAGATATGCAATGCATGCCTAAACAAATTGATGCCAAAATGCAACCCAAAAATCTATTTGTGGAGTTAAAAACCTAAAAGCTAGATCTATTTTTAGGGTATAAGAATGATGATAAACTGGCATTTATCACACTCCCATGATTATCTTTTGCTAGGCTCTTAGCAAAACAAATTTTTACAAAATGGAATTTTTGGGAAAACCAATTTTTTTCTCTTTTAAGGAGAAAGAGATCACGGGACCTTGGTTGGTTAAAACACTGGAGGTACGGGATTTGTTAAAGATAAACATTAGGATTTATTTTCGGATCAAAAAAATTAGATGAATTGGGATCAATATATCCTCCAAAAATTCACAAATTAACCCCTTGTTAATTTAGATGACTCGAAATTTTTGTATTTAGGATTTTTCTAGCTCTTGAATCTAATTCACAACTTGCAATAACCTTTAAAACCTTGTGTCTGTTCTTGTGCAAAGGCAACATCTATAAGGTCCTATTTTTGGTTTAAAACTTTTTTTTCTCCCCCATGCTTATTCTTAGCTTAGTCTTACAACAGATGTATCGGGGTCATCATTCCCATTACCAATCCTTGAGGAGGCTCTGGCACCAGTACTTCAAGACAGTACTGTCCATGACACCACCTAGAAGCTCATAACCTCAAAACACAATGCGGTGTAAAGGGGCGCTCCAAGCAAACTTAAGCACTTGCTCCAACACTATGGGTAGAGCATCGTCCAAGACACTTAAGCTGTAAAAATGCGTCTTAATACTTCGTCTAAAGATATGAAATATAGATAAAGAGCAGCGCCAACACAGTAACACGTTGATATCGCATCCTCAAAGGAGGCATTTTCCCCCTCGGCAGTGGGAACTCAAACTAATGATGCTTCGGACTTTTACTAAGGCCAAACAAAGGGTTTTTCTAATTTCTAACTGTTTTTAAGTGTTGGCTTGTGTATGAATTTTGACATAAGAAATTTTACGCGAGATGCAAGTTTTTGAATCAGAAACCAAGCTAGATACTTTCCATGTTACAAAAGAGAATCAAGTCACCTGAACTATCATGAGTTCAGGTGGAATTTTAGAGAAGGATATTTGATCTAGTCTAAAGGTAGACCCTGAAATTCTAATAATCAAATCCGTATCCTTATTCCTAGCTTGTTAAAGATTAAATCCCATTGTACCAAAAGTGAATGCTCAACCTTAGTCCTGATTTCAAAATCTTCTCAAAAAGTTTTCAACATTTTTATTTTTTTGGATATACAAGTAGAAAATAAAACGAGAAAATTAAATGTTTTTGGGTTTTGAAAATCCTGATTTGATCTTCAAAATTTTAAAAACACCCCCCCATGCTTAAGATGTGGCATGTTAACATGCAAATGGAAGGGAAAAGGGATTACCTCAGTGAAGGCGGACAAAATCGGGATAGTCAAAACCTCTAAAGAAAAGAAAAAGAGTGAAAAATGGGAAAAAATTATGGGTTACCTCCTATCCAGTGCTATCTTTTACGTGATCATTAGTGGGCAAGTCGATTAAATCAAGTGTGTCAAAAGGAAGATTCGGAGAATTATCGAGATAGGGCTTTAAACGCTAGCTGTTGACTTGAAAAGTATTGTTTGTCTTAGGATCGAGAAGATCAACAACACCATAGGGATATATTTTGAGGACAATAAAAGGGCCGATCCACTTGGATTTTAATTTTCCAGGATAAATACGTAATCGTGCATCAAAAAACCAAAGGCGTTGATTGACGTCAAATTGTTTCCGAACAATATATTTATCATGGAACTTCTTTGTTCAGACTTTATAAATCCACACGTTTTCATAAGAGAAATTACGTAATTCTTCCAATTCAGTTAATTGCAATTTCCTGTGGGTACCGACTTCAGGAAAATTCATATTTAATTATTTTATTGCCCAGAAAGCCCTATGTTCAAGTTCTACCAGAAGATGACATGCCTTCCCAAAAATCATATGGAAATGAGACATGCCTAACGAGGTTTTGATCAACAGCTCTGATTTGGCCTAAGGTTGTTGCACGAGATGGAGGGCCAAAATATCCATTTTGCCCTCCATAAAAACTATAAAAGAAGGCCAAAGCCCTGCTTTGATGGATCATCAACTCCATATATCTCTTCTTCCACCTTCTTCTCTGCGATTCTCCGTCTCTCTCCACAACTCCGATCTTCATCCTGGCGCTCTGGATCTGAGGTGCTGCCGCATCTCATACAAGCATCCTATAAGTGGCGTCATCTCTCTGCCTCCTCCTCTCTCTATATATATATATTTATTTATTTATTTATTTATTTAGCATAGCACTTTCTATTTTGAAAAAGACTGTTTCTGAATGCAATACAATTCTGATTATATATCTGATTCCTATGCATATATACATATATAAATATCTGTTTAGAGCAAATTCTATTGAAAAGCTTCTGCATAAATTGTGATTGCCCCCTGCGAACGACCCGAAACTCACCGGTTCTATAAATATTATTTGTTTCAACGTACTTCACGCTATACTACGACTGATTTACTTTAAAACGTGATTTACGCGATGAACAAGTTAGCGTCGTTGCTGGAGAGGCAACGAAAATTTTTGAAGCTTTTTGGTGTGAATTTGAGATTTCTAACTTGCTATTTTCGTTAATTTCGTGTGTGCAGGAAAGCGAGGAAATCAGAACGAAACACGGCAACAAGAATTGTTAGTTCGAATCTCAAGTAAGTACCCGTAGGTTCGTTAGATTAGAAAAAAATATATATCAAAAAATTAGGATTTGCTTAAACCTTAGGATTAGTTAGAATTTGTTTTCTTATTAAAAAAAAATCTCTTGATTTTCAAGTTAAACTAAAGTCTTATCTTATAAATTAAATTCCCAAATATCCGCACATCCCAAAATTCTTAAATTTTTACTGGACGTGCATTTTAAAGTCAAGAACAACATATCCAAATTTCGCACAAATCTAACTTACAAAAAATTTTAAAAAATTCACACATAGATCTATTATCA
Organism: Thalassia testudinum; assembly: GCA_037157565.1. Taxonomy (NCBI): domain Eukaryota; kingdom Viridiplantae; phylum Streptophyta; class Magnoliopsida; order Alismatales; family Hydrocharitaceae; genus Thalassia; species Thalassia testudinum. The sequence continues at coordinate 86,919,209 of JAZHRO010000056.1, read as the reverse complement.
ATTCGGTTACTGTTCCTAATTTTTTGGAGTTCAAAATATCATAAGAATTTTTATACAATTTCGATTAACTTGAAATTTGTGGTACTAAATTTTTGAGATAATCAAGAATTTAGGAAATATATATATATATATTTCTTGCACGTTTGATTGCACGAATTATTAAATCACGAACTGGGGGTCAAAACAGACTCAAAACCCCTAGTACATTTCAAATCAGAAAAAATAGAAAACGTGCATTAAAATTCCCGAAAAAATAATTTTTAAGTGCCTAGTTAGTGGTGGAATAGGATCAATTAATTGTATTGCTTGGGTCGCACCACTAATCTGATCTTTGGACTTAAAAGAATCATCTAGAACTATCTATGCTTAGGGTTTCACATTAAGGATAGAGCACACCTGCATTTCCATATTTAAAGGAAATCTACCGAATAAATTGGGATTTGCAAAACTCTTGTGTGCTTCATCAAAACCTTGATTGAAAATATTAACTCAAGTGAACCCTAAAATGCATTAACACAAGCAATTGAATCTTAAAATTCACTTCATCATAAAAAAAAAAAAGTTGCTTGTGAATCCTTTGCCTACGCACTTCACATCTAAAATCAATTTTAAGGGCAAAAACCCTTCTAACACCCATCATATTCCAAAAGCACATCAAACCCAAGCCTAAAATTGAGTATACATGCCTTAGGCAGGACTAATAGTCTTGGGGACTTGAAATTAGATTGGGCTAAGGTTAAGGCCTTGTCTACTTGGACCCACTGGTGACAAGAAAGGTCGATGCGGTAACCGCATTAATCCTTAGTAGTGTCCCACCGTGCGGGGTGCCCTAAGGGGTCCCACCCTTCTAGCCAGCCAAGTAATTCAAGGGTTAATCTAACCCAGTCGTATTTTATGGAGCCAGGATCAAGTCTATTTAGGGTTGACACTCTAAGGACCAGTTTGATTGCTTGCATTAAGCAGGCGGGGTTTCTCTCATTCGTCTTCTTCTCATCTACAGACATTCTTCTGGTGTATGCAACATAGAAGATCTCAAAATCCTGATTTGTTACCACCATTAGAAAGAATTCCTAGGAGAAGACTGAACCATCCAGAATCTAAATCTAAAACCTCTGCAATGGCTAGTCACCACGAGCAAGATGAGATCGAAGAGGAGGAACAAAATCTGGATCCTATGACCCTCTTACAAAGGCAGATCACTAAGCAGGGCCAGCATCATGACCAACAAATGGAGGTCATAGTGCAGTGATGTAAACATGCTTATATCACATAAACCGTCTATTTTTTATGCGTTCCTAGGCATATAGTTGCATTATACATTATAAATATTGCATAACATGCATCATCATGCATTTAGGATAGATTGTATAAATTTTAGGTTAATTTTCTCTTTTTGTGGTCAGGTAATAGGGCAATATCACTTCGGGGCCTCGGATTGAAGATCCAACTGTACGGATCTGATCAGGGCGACGATTGGAGTTCAACGACTCCAAGATCGTCCCGATCGGACTTCCGTAGCATCAGATGTAATCTAAGAAAGATCATAGGTCAAGGGCCAAGATAGTGTAAATCTGCACTTCAGATGACAAATCCAACCACAAGGATGGATTCAGATCGACTATCGTAGCTTAACAACGTGAAAATCGACCAAATCCGACATCCATGGCACCATCTACAACTCACAGAAGATGGACGGCCAAGATGGTGCCACGTGGCACCATCCTAGTCGCCCAACGCTCGCCAAGGCATCCCACTCCACCGCTCCAAGTGATCATCAATGCTTGATCTCAACCGTTGGATAAAGATCCAACGGTCGAGATCGGCTGTGCACAAAACCTCCATGCGCCACAAACCGCTGCATGGCGCAGTTGTTAAGGCATTGTTTGTGTAAGGAGCACGAGATCGAGCCGCCCGCATTGCGCCTTTCCTCACGTGGATGAGCACGATCTCAACCGTGCAATCAGCTACGAATGGCCCAAATCAACCAATCAGGCATGTGTGCCATTGGACGCCCAAGCTCACGCGGAATCTCACGCCCGGGAGGCATGATTGTGAAGGCTCGCGAGCACATGTTCTAAGTCGTTGATCTTTAATCAATTGGTGATGAACGAGGCCACGTCGCCTCTTAACGTGCGAAGAGGACGCAGGTGAGATCTCTCCTAAGCCGTTCGATCTCACGATCAGACGACTGAGGATTTAATAATGTGCTTAAAGTGTTGAAGCACGAAAGAGGAAGCAACGGGCGCGTGCATGCGACCTACACCCACGTTTAGGGGCTTTAGTGACGATTAAATTTGTCACTAAAGACCCTAAATTAATGTTTTCAAGTATAAAATGACCAAATTGCCCTCAATCCCTACAATTATAAAAGGAGACCCCTACCACTCGAATTCTTCATCCCTTCCTCTCTTCTCTCACCCCCTCTAAAGCTCTAAGAGCTTGTCCCAAACCCGAGATGCTCCTCTAGAGTTAAAAATATAATTTTTCCACATTCTCATCCCGTTCGTGAGGCATTCTACGGTTGTCTTCTCACTGCCGTTCGGGAAGCGGATCCCACTGCGATGTCGCCCTACCCCATCCTCCATCATCCGTCTTTGTTCTCCTTCGTCCCGCATCTCACCACATTCTTCTGTGCGCTCCATCAATGCGGCTCATCCTCCAAGCAACCGTCGAGGAGGATAACTTCTCTCCACCTTCTCTTTTATTACTTTCTAGCGTAGATTTCCTACTTTCTAATGTAATAAGTAGTTGTAGTAATTAGTTGTAATGAACATCACTTGGTGGTTATGAAATTCATGTTGATTCTACTTCTACTTTATCTTTATTTGTAATATTCTCTCTCTCTCTCTTCTATTCATTATTCTTTAAATAGATAGCTAGTTTTTCAACTAGCTAATCTACTTCGTGACAAACAAATCAAACGCAGTTTTTAATCAAACGTCTGCCTCCCTGTGTTCGACCCGGAATTCCTTTCGAGTTTCGATTAAATTTATCTATTGATGGTTTTTCTCACAAAACACACTACAACAATGGGTTTTCAAAACTAAAACTCTATTTGTGACGATTTTTCCGCTACAACATGCAGGCCATTACTCAACTCCAAAACGGAAGGGCAGATCGACCTCTCCGTGACTTTTACAACCCTCCTAATGCCCAGCCTGAACCCTTTGTCAGGGTACCTCAGGATGGGGAAGATTTTGAACTCAAACTTCATATCATTAACTTGATTCTCCACTTGCATGGTCATGGGTCAGATGACCGCTTCCACCACCTTGAAAAGCTCCTACACATAGGAAGAACTTTTGGCCCTAGGAACATAAATGAAGGTACCCTGATGATGAAGATGTTCCCATTCTCCTTGAAAGATAGAGCTGCACATTGGTTGAGAACAATTGGTAGACCAATCCTAACTTGGGAAGACCTAAGAAGCACATTCCTAAAGAAATTCTTCCCCATAGGGAAAACTAATGCCCTTAGATGTGCCATAACAACCTTTAAGCAAAACCCTTGAGAACAACTACATGAGGCTTGGGAGAGGTTCAATGATTTAGCTAGGAAATACCCCCATCATGGGATTCCGAAGTGGCACTTGGCCCATATTTTCTATTATGGGTTGAGTGATAATCTGAAGAATTTTGTTGATGCGGCATGTGGGGGCAATTTCCTAAGCAGAGACGCTGAGGGAGCCTTTCAATTATTTGAAAATATGAGTGAAAATTCCCTCAACAATACCTCAATGTCCACCTTTAATAGAGCTAATCAATCAAGAAGCAGAGTTTATGAAGTTAACAATAATTCACACTCGGTTGATTTAGAATTAATTGCACAATGATTAAATAAGGCGGAACTCGTGGGAAAGAACGTAGAGAGTTTGGATAAAAAGCTAGATAATCTTCTAAAGGGCGGGAATTCCTTAGGTACACAATCTAGATTAAATCCTATGCCTACCTAAGGAGTGAATATGTTAACCCGCAACCAATTCCCCAACCCCCTAGGTCAGGAATTAGTGCACAACATCAATTACATAACCATGGCTCCACCTATGAGCCAACTATACTTGGACCCTTCTCTTTCTGGGTACCAAGGAGGAACCTTGATGCCCTCGAATTCTAAACTAGGCAGCCTGATGCCCAATTATCCTGAGGATGTGAATGCACTCCAAGGTTACACTAGAAATGAGCCTTATTCAAACACTTACAACCCTGGATGGCGCAACCATCCCAACTTTGCTTGGTCAAGTCAGAAACCCGCCTAGGGCCCTAACTTGACTAAGCCAAACATGTACAAGCAACCTAATAGGTACACACAACCACGCACATACCAGCCACAACCTACTTAGGAAAACCAGCCCACTGATCTGAGTTTGGTCCCCAAAGAAATGCGAGAAATGAATCTAAGACATAAAGAAGAAATGAATCAATTGAGGACAGATTTGATGGAACGATTAGACCAACTAGTTGATGCTAGACAACACGGGATGTTGCCATCCCAACCCATCCCAAACCCAAGGAACTTCAATAGGGTTAACCAGCACAACACACAGGAGCAACAAGCACACCTAATTCAGCCTGCTTCCCAGCACCCACTTGGTTTTGTTAACCCTAACCCAACCCAGGCTTAACCCATTTTGCAAAACCCACCTTACCCTTCTAACCCTAATGCGCATGCCTGTGCTGTCACTTTGAGAAGTGGGAAACAAATCCAAGATCCATCTACATCAAAATCTTACCAAGATCTTGAGGAGCCTGAATCTAACCTCGGAGACCAAGTTAATCTGACTTAGGATTTGAACACTCATGATTTTTCCCAAGCACCTTTTCTTGAAGTCTTGAACAAACCCAGGGAAAAGAAGATCGATCAATCTAAGGAGTGGCTTGAGATTCTAAAGTAAGTCCAGGTGAATATACCACTCCTTGAGGCTATTGAGAACATCCCGGCCTGTGCGAAATTTCTGAAGGAATTATGCACACCAAAATGCCAAGCCAAATCATCAAAAAGAGTCGTGATTTCTAAACAAGCCAATGCCATCATCCTAAATAAGCTTCCTCCTAAAAAGAAAGATCCAAGGACCCCTTAATCTCATGTGAAATAGATGGTTTCATCCTAGATAGAACCTTATTGGACCTAGGTGCCTCCATCAACTTAATCCCCACAGAATTATATGAAGAGCTAGATTTAGGCCCTTGCAACACACTAATGTGACCCTTCAGCTCACTGACAAGTCAACCAAAATTCTAAAGGGCCTTGTACAAAATGTGATTGTAAAAGTAAGGGATTTTGAATATCCTATGGACTTCCTTGTTTTAGATATGGAGGTATCAGAAAACTTGAACCACACCCCGATAATCTTAGGGAGACCTTTCTTAGCCAGTGCCAAGGCTTTAATCAACTGTGAGACGGGGATTATGCACATCACCTCTGGAAGGAAGAATTGTCAACTCAACATCTTTAAAGCTTCTTAAAAGAATAAGGTGAATCGTGGTTCCATCGAGGTTGTAGGAACAATAGAACAAGTTTTGGCAATTCACACTAAAGATGATCCAAATCCTGCCAAAGCTCAAGACCAGCACGAAGGGAAAGAAGGGGATGTACTTGAGGATAATTCTAATCTACCTTCTCCCATGGAAAATCAAATTGAACACGACATTAGTGAGATCGAGAAACTCTTGGGAGTAACTTATGATGAATTAGATGATAATATAAAGAATCCTCAATACATCCACCCTGAAATTCAAGAACTTTTGAATTATGAGGGAGTTCAAGAAAATGGACAATCCAAAGACATGAACCAAGAAGTAATCCAAGAAGAAGAAGTTCAACACATAATGGATCGGGGAAGAACTTATAAGCCAACTGGTTCAAATGGATGGCTTGACCTAGAAGTGACTTCGGATGAGGAAGATGAAATTTCCCAATAGTCGATCGAAGATCGAAGATCGCCCAAGGCCACCCGCTCAAGTAAATCCCAACCGTCAATCGAAGATCCAACAGCTGAGATTCAATCTCAGCTGCATTTCATAGAGATAAAGAGATTAAACTCTCGAGTGATCTCGACCATTGGATGTTTATCCAACGGTCGCGAGCACTTGAGTGTTAAATCAAAAGCGCGACAAAGAATGGCTGATAGTGCAGCAGTTAAGAACATTGCGCGCACAAAGGTCACGCATTCGAATCGAGCACAGCACCCCTCTTCTTAGCGTGCTAGCACGAAATCAAGCTACCCTATCAAGTGCCAACGTCTCTAATGGATCAATCGGTCACACGCGCAAGATGATGCCTGATCCCACGCCTGATCTCACGCGTGAGAGGTGTAATTTGTAAAGGTGCGAGATCGCACGTTCTAGGCTGTTGATTCCTCATCGAATGGCTGAGAGACCGCGAACATGCACAAGCGTTGTTGAGCACAGGAGAGGAAGAGGCAACGCGTGCATGTGCGCTAAGACCATGTTCAGGGCTTTAGTGATCCTTAAATCCATCATTAAAGGCCCCTACATTAATGTTTTTGACTTGAAATGACCTTTTTGCCCCAACCTCTACACCTATAAAAAGGCCTACACCCCCACATTTTATTCATCCCTTCCTTCACCTCTCTCCCTCTCCAAAGCTCTAAAGAAGCTTGTCCCAAACCTGGGATGCTCCTTTAGAGTTAAAATCAAAGTTTTTTTCGCCCCCATTCCAAAAGTGGATCTTGTGGCGACGACGCCCTGCCTCGCCGCCGATTCTTCCCACTTCGTTCTATGTCTTCCATCTACGCCCTCCGTCTTCCAGGCATCGCCTTGTCCGGCTCATCCTCCAAGCAGTCGTCGAAGAGGATAACTTCCCACCTCCTTTCTCTTTACTGCTTTCTAGAATAAATTTTTCTACTTTCTAATTGTAATATTCCTCACTTTTTAGTTGTAAAATATTATCCATATTATAAAGTGTTTGTTCTCTCTCTCTCTCTCATTTTTAATATTGAATTCATTGTGATTATCTCACTTTCTAAACAAAAACAAAAATATATATATAATTGCAGATTTCAAATCGACGTAGCCTCCCTGTGTTCAATCTGGAATTCTTTTCGAGTTTCAATAAAATTTATTTATTGACAGATTTCTTCGCAAATCACACTATTACGACGAGTTTTCAAAACTTAACTTCCGTTTGCGACGATTTTCTGCTTCAACACTTGTGCAATGACAGCTACGAGTGTGTGCGAGTGTAAGCATAAGCTAGGACCTTTAGCAACACTTGCAGCGGATCTTCAGCGATGACTTGAATGTCGCTATAACCAATGGACGGATTTTTGCCTCCTCTCCTCCACTATAAAAGGACCTACAGCCCTCCATTCATCTTCATCTCTTCATTTCTCTCCCTCGCCACCTCCAAGGCTCTAGAGAGAGATTGTCCCAAGCCAGGGTTGCTCCTCTAGAGTAGAAATTAAATATTTTTTCCCGCTTCTCACCCCCATTCGTGGAGCATCCCGTGGTTGTCCTCTCACCCCGATCTGGAAGTAGATCATCGCCGCGATGCCGTCCTGCCCCATCCTCCACCCTCCGTCTCCATTCTTCTTCATCCAACCTCTCGCCACCTTCGTCCGAGGCATCGTCAAAGCAAGCGTCCTCCAAGCGACCATCAAGGAGGATTTCTCTCACCCCTCTATCTTTTACTGCTTTCTAGTGTACTTTTAATTTTGGAATTAGTTGTAATAGGCATTGCTCCATTCTATGCAATATTCTCTCTCTCTCTCATTTTGCAAGTAGATTAGCTAGATAAAGTTTTTGTCGATCTAACATCTTGCCTTATAACAATACTAAAAAGAAAATTGCAAAAGATAAAAACACCAAAAACAAATAAAATCGAAATGTGGATTTCCGTAAACTAAACATTCGCCTCCCCATGTTCGGCACGGGGCTCACTTCAAGCTTCGGTTATAAATTTTATCTGGTAGCGGATTTCTTCGTACTACGATGATGGGTTTCTAACTCAAATCTTTTCGTGTACAAAATCTCGCCCATCGCCTTTGTTCGTAAAGATATCATATGCCAATAAGGAACATTGCAAATCATTGATGTTGATAATGGAATGCAGTTCACTTCTAAACGCTTCCAAGATTTTTGTGTAAAATGGGGCATGCATGTGATGACCTAAGTCCCATCAATCGAGTAAACCTGATGAGACCCAAGTTGTCGAGTATGAAATATTGATTTAAACACAAGAGTGCAATCACTCAATACATATCACAAAACAACAATAGACAAATAATTAAACCATAAAGCAATAATTAAATAAAATAACGATATACTGACCAAAATGGCTATTGCAAAACAAAAGTACATAGACTAAAGTGGTACTCCAATGTTAATCACCTCGCTAGCTACCAAGTACACCTGAGTGCAAAACCCAAGGAGGTATGCTAGCAAAAACTGAGTAGAGTAGAGCTAAACAATATAATATCAAAAAGAAAAAGGTATTGTTATGTGTTAAGAAATTTATTTAACCTTATTCGTTATTCAATTTATTTTATCAAGCCAATGCCCATTACCTACGATCATCCAACTCTTAACACAATCTTGGGCATGAGATAATTTCCACATGACATCCTAAGAAGTAAGACCGATATAGAACACCCTCTTAGGCAGGAGAATGGCCTATACCTGTCCCACACTGCAATCTGTCACCCTAAGGTCATTGGAAGGAGTAGTGGCTATATCATGTGACATGAACACATGCTAACCTCACACACTAAACCACATACATCTTCTCATCCACTCACGAACCAAGTACAATAAAAATCCAACCTTCGAGCTACACATCCCGTTATCCCAATTGGTCGTTAAGCCAAGCTATGAGTCACAGGGAGATCAAAAACTCCTTGACCAACCCAATCGGTCTAAGATAGACCAAAGCTACACTCAAAGTCCCGATGAGTAGCAAGGCTAAACCAATTATCCCAAGTAATTTTCAACCAATTAATCGATCATTACCAATTTATAAACTGATTTTCAGATAACTGAAATATTACCACTATGAATCTTGTCTTTTAATCCAATAAACAAGTAATAGTTTCTAGATTTGGAAATCTATTAATCAATCAATGATATAAAATTGATTTTCCACCATCCAAATTATGAAAATCAAAAGTTTATTTCTCAATTTATTCCCATTTATCAGGTTTGAAAATTTGGGTTTTACTCGATATAATCCACTCACCTTAACCCAATCATTCATTCATTCTATTTTATCAATCTCTATCTCAATGAATCAATTTTAACTGTCATATTAATGGTGCAATTTAGTACCCAAAAAATAGTAAGAACAAACTAACAAGGGTTCTGATCTCAATAAGAGGTAGAACGCATGCTAAAAAGGACAAGTAAAGAAAACCACGGAAATAGGTCCAAATACGCAAGAATACACCAAAATACATGTAAATAGGGAGACTATTCTACCTATTGTCACTGAAGGATCACGGTGTCTCCAAAACATGCACCCATTGCCTAAGGATGAGAGTTGAGCATTCCTTATAATTCGTGCATGCTCTAAGACAACTCCTTAAGCTGGACACACCAAGAATCGAGTCTAAAACTCATTAGAATACTAATTGAATTTTTCATGTAGGAAACAATATCCAAAAAGGGAAATAAGACTAATCAACATGTAGTACTCTTCGAAACAATTCCAACGATACTTTATTTGCAAAAAATGGAGGTCAGGAAAGCTTCAAACCGACCAAAATATGTGAAGGTACGTGAACCAAGCTTAAACCAGCCTTGAACCAAACACCATGTGCTCACGCATTCACTGCGCACACATTGCACACACCCATTCTTTCACATGCAAAGCCTAACGCTTCACCGAGCTCTTGCCGCACCCGTGCCCTTGCGCATATGAGCGTGCATGGACCGGCGCCTGCCATGCGTTGCTCACTTGTGCATCGTCGCCATGCCATGATAATCTACAAAGGGGACCCCAATGGTGGTCTAAATCACAGACAAGCCCTCAACATTCTGATTTTTCCTTCTCTTTCATTTTTCTCTATTCTTTCTCTCAAATTTTGGATGAGAATTGAAGTCTTTGGTGGCCCTAAACCCTAATGATCCATTTGTATAATACACCAATTAGGATTTGAGTCAAGAAAAGTTGGGGTTTTACAAAAGAAATCCAAAGTTTTAGTAAATTTACATTTAGGTTCTTTTCAACTTGTTTTTGGCATAACTTGAGCTGCACACATCAGATTTGCATGAAACAAGCATCATTGGAAAGGTTACGACGAGAGGAGTTCCATAATACCACATATGAGTTTAACTAAGGGTTGATAAAAAACACGCATTTCTTCACATTTTACAAGGTGTTCTGACTCAACCCGAACCCAACTTATGCAAATGGATCCAAATCGATGTGAATGATTCTGAAATGACTCAGAACTTGAATTTTAGGGAGTTACAATGCACTTGAAGTTCTCCTCAATAGCACACCCTTAGGAAAATGGGAAAGTAGAAATCACCAATTGAGCAATCATCTCTACCCTAATAAGGAGGTTAGATGGGGCCAAGGGTAAATGGGTAGAGGAGTTGCCCTACATGCTATGCGGCTACTAGACTGGCTAGCGAATCACCACTGTTAAAACCCCCATCAGCATGGTCTATGGGACGAAAGCTTGGGTCCCACTAGAGGTCAACCTCCCTTCCTATCAGACACAATTCTATAATCTTGACAAGAACGAGGGGCAAATGCCCTCGGCCCTGAACCTACTGGAGGCTACTCGAGACAAAGAAGCTGATAAATAGAATGCCCATAAAGAGATGATGGCCAAATACTACAATCGTAGAATCAAGTGAAGGCATTTTAAAGAAGGAGACTTAGTCCTCCGATGAGCTATGGTATCCAACCCATCCGAGCTGGGTGGCAAGCCAGCCTCAAACTAGGAGGGTCCCTACCAGGTCACAACCTCTAACTTGATAGGCTCTTACAAGTTAGCCACCTCGGACAGGGGCCCAATTCCTCACTCTTGGCGTGCTACTAACTTAAGGCCATACTATACTTAAGGTAGGGACGAAGCATCAACTCAATAAAAATTTGTTTAGGTAGCAAGCGGCCATGCAAACATAGCATTGTTTACAGGGGGAAACCACCTTTACAACGGGACAAGGCAAGTTGCTCGATGCAAGAAAAAGAAGAGAAAAAGGAGAAAAAGAAACAAGGGGAGAAGCATAATGGCCATCGAGCGAGGCAACCTGTTTCTCCTAAGCATTGGTCATTTGTTTGGGGGAGGACTTAGAGTCAGAAGAAGTCTCCTTAGAGGAACCTATACCTATTATGTTCTCTTCTGTGGGGGACGGGTCAATTGAGGGACAATCCTCAATTGCCTTGATTGGACTTGTTCACCATGCACCCGAAAAATATCATTCATTGACCACGAGAGGAGTTCCTCCTTCAAACAACGACTGCCCACTAGGATGGACTGAACGACAACAAGGGTTTGCTTCCCCAACTCCCTACCCAATCTCTGGTGGCCCACCTCCATCGAAAGATCAAAGGGAAAGAACTCCATCACAATAGATGGCTGGAGCCATTCCTACTTCTTGTTCTTCAACTCATGAATCTCGTTCGACTGTTCCTCGTTAAAGGTAGCAACCACCTAGACCTCCCTCTCCAATAGCTAGATCTTCTCCTCAAGACAAGAAGTTGTGGACTCTACCCCATCTTTCTCTTCTCGAGCCTCCTCCACAATAGTCGAAAGATCCAAGTAGATTTTCTTTGACAGCTCTCGCCTGGGACAAACCTAAATGGCTACCTGGCACCCGACCAAGGACGATAGCCGAGCCAGGCCTTCGTCTTGAAGCCCTACAATCTGGCAGGGCTCCTCGCATGCCCTTTAGGCATTCGATGGCTCACTTAGATAGGAGGACACCTTTATCTCGACCATGGCCAACACCTCCTTCAAATGGGCAATCTTTGCCCCGTCCCCCTGCTGATGCCGCTCCAGGACAACTCACTTTTTTGTAATTATATTCCAAATTTTGTTTTGGTATTAACAAAATTATAACGTTTGCAATTGAGTGTTATTTCAAAGTTTAGAATCTGATGGAGATTGCTAGAAAATAAGACAAACAAAGGAAGATGACGAGGAGACAAATGATCATTTTCAAGACAATTTTTCAAGATTACGAGTTATTACTTGAGTTAAATAGAATAAGCTTTTGCTTTTTTTCTTAGAATTTATGCCTCCCAACCAGAAATCAAATTAGATCGTAAAATTAATTAGAGATAAACTAGGACACTTAATTACAATCATTCAAGAAATCTCAAAGTACATTTTGTTTAAAAGATTGTTTCTCAAAGTTTAAGATGTTTTCAAAAGAAGATTAACAATCAAATTGAACTAATGTTTAAAAGGTACTTGTTATAACACACAAGCACTAGTATTGAAGTTTAGTATCAATACATGTGAGTTACAAGTTTGGATGGTTTTGACTCTTAACAAAGAACTAAACATGTACCTAGCAAGTATCGATACTAAAGCTCAACACTAGTACCAATGGGTTACAGATTTGAGTTAATTATTTAAAACCTAAATATGGAAGCAAACGAATACTGATACTCATACTTAGTACAGGTACCACATAGGTATTGTCTGTAACTTTATTGTTTAAATATAAATTTGTAAGTCACTAATACCGGTACTAGCTATCCGTTGGGCCAAATATAAATGCCAATGAATGCCTAAAATAATTAGTTTAAAAGTTATAGACGTTGGATTTTGAACACAAACAACCAATATTCAATTTTCATTGGTCCTAAGTCTATAAATAAACCTTTGGTACCATAGTTTATACACAAAAAAATTACGATAGATTATTTGCACTTGAAAGAAAGTTTTTCCACCATTTCTCTACAAAAGTAGGCTCATTGTCTCTGTGCTTTCTCCATTGTTCATTCTCCATTGACATCGTGGATCTCTTGTCCAACTCGCTACACACCTAGATCCTTAGGCTTTCACTTTGGTAAATTCTATTTAATATTATTGTTGGGAGGACTAGGAGTTTCTGTTGTAAGAGTTTATTTTGTTACACTAGTGCTTTATTGTATTAAGCTTTGTTGCTTAGGTTGAGGAAACCCAACGTTTGTAATTGGGTTGAGGCAATCTGATAATTGCCACAATTAGTGGAATTGATTCCCTCAGGATTGAGGGAATCAGATTAAAAATCCTAAGCTGAGAGGCTTAAGTAGTAGATTACCCGATATTCATATCTTGTGTAATTTTTTGTGGTTTCTCATTCTTAGTATACAAATTTTATTTTATCCCGCACTACTCAAAAATCGCTTCTAGTGTTTGTGTGCTTGTGCATATTCTATATAGATACTTTACTCTCCTCAGCCTTAGCCAATGCCTCCTTCAAATGCGCAATCTCTACCCCCTCCACCTGCTCCTGCCACACCAGGACAACTCACAATCTCTACCCTAGGTACTATTTAGTCTTCGGAGTTTAGATCCTAGGTATAAATTTCCTATTGTTAATGAATAACTTAGGCCTAAGTAATCGATTCTTAATTCTATCTTTATAAATAGCATTTAGTTTAAGTTTTCTATGGACTAGCAAAAGATAAGCATAGGGGTGTGATAAGTATATAATATTTTATGTGAAAATGCCAATTATGTGGGTTCCTTAGCAATTTAAGTGTATCTAGCATTATAAATAATGCATAGCATCCATCATCTTGCATTTAGATTAATTTGTGTAAATTGTACATTAATATCCCTTCTCTAATCGCCAAGGGACTAGGTGACACATATACAAGCTTCAAACGACAAATCTGACAGTACAGATGGATTCAAGGTGACGATCATAGTCCAACACTACGAAAATCATCTCAATCGAACCCCTATAGCATCCATTACGAAGAGATGAAGATGGACGGCCATGATGGCACCACGTGGCACCATCACAGCCATCCACACCACCCGCACACCCTTCCAACTGCTTGCACCCGTTGGTCTAGGCCATTAGATCTCAATCCAACGGCCACGATTAGGCCATGTCACCCGCTATAATGACCCGTCACACTTTTAGTCTTTTAAGACATCTAGAGTCTCAATCAGACATCTCTATAGACGTCTAGACCCGTTCCCGGATGTCTGAAATGAAATTTTTGTATTTCACACTGCTCTCTGCATGCGGGCAACACGCAGAACTGTCCTCTTCTCTCTCCCTTCCTCATTCTTCCCCAAACCCTAAACCCCACACCTCCTATAGAAACCCCCCCTCCTATCTCCTTTCCACTCCACACACCAGCCACCACCACCTTCAATGCTTGTGCGGGAGCGACAAGAGGGGGGCGAGCGAGGGAGAGCGAGAGGGAGGAAGGAGGAGAGCGCAGGAGGAGGAGGCCAAGGTCGGAGGAGCTTTGGTGGAAGCTCGGTGGAGCTCGCACGGCCACTGACAGGCACGTGCGGGAGGAGGAGAGGGCTCGGGGAGGCAGCCTCTCGGCCCTCTACAGTGGCTGGACCTGCTGCGGCTCGAGGTGGAGCGAGCGGAGAGAGCTGCGAAGAGTTCCTAGTACTGGAAGTTTTCCAGTATCAGACATCTGGAGTGGAGTCCAGACGACTGGCGGGGTACCTGGACGTCTAGAGCTAAGGCTAAACATCTGAAAACACATTTATCGCAAGGCACGTATCTCCCTGCGCCATGCATATTGCAACGCAGGGGTATTTCTCGACTGACCGCGCCTCCGATTTTGTACGCAAGTGCAGCTTTGGGAAAGAGCACGAAACACTTTCCCACGTGCTTTTGGACGTCTGAACACATCACCAGATGTCCGAAGGTGCGTCCAAACAACTGAAGGCAGTGTCTGACGTCTGGAATTGCCTTCAGACAATCGCAAAGAAGGTATGGACATCTGAGGATACCGCAGGGACTTAAGGTAAGATCTGACGCCTTTTAAGAGGTCTGGGATTATTCCCAGACGTCTGATTTTCAACAATAGGCACGTTTTTGACCCGTTTAGGGTCCGATCGGGGTTCGTTTTACGCAAACGAAATACCTGCACTTTCCTTGCGAGTTCCTCTACGTACTAGAGTCTTTTGTACACTGTTCTAAACTCTCCTTTTGTGATATATTCCCTGGTATAGGGTTTCAACTTGCTGCGTGTTTTGGGCTCGCACAGATGCCTGGGTCTGCGGTTCGAGCCCTCATTACTCCCATGTTGCCTGGTAGAGTTGTTTAATTCTGTTAATAATATTTAAATAAGAATGTGCTTGTGGAAATAGCCGAATGGAACCTTAGGGTGTGACATGAACCCTAGGGTAGAGGAATAAATGAACCGTTTGTGCTGTATGATGTACTTGCATGCAAGATTGAGATAAACTGCTAGCAAGTGCCTGTAATATAATTGCGAGTTGCCTGTTAGAATATGAGCTGCCTGTGTTTAATGAATAATTACCTGTGAAATCACCAGTTGCATGTATTGAATTATGGAAACACGAGCTTCCTGTATATGGATGAGAACTGAATTGTGAAAGGTGAAATCTGGATCAGAATAAATGAGGTGAACATGAGTATGAAGCCTACGGGAAATTAGGAGTAGAACTCCTATGGATAGACGAAAACCTGGAATGTAGACGGGAAGTGTGCTGGCCCTTGAGTACGTGGTACCAAGGAGAGCAACTATCCCCTTTTGTGTAGAGTGGAGCTAGCCTCCCTTGGGTTGAGATCCAGGGTTAGGATTGACCACTCTACATCGACTCCTGTTGGCCCTCATGTACGTGGTACCAAGGCGAGCTATTAGTGTAGGGAGGGAGCTAGCCACCCTACGGGGCCCGGGGTTCAACTAGCCACCCTACACCGACTTGTTAGGCCCTCTGAGCAAACCAGGGTAGTTAGACAAGGGTGTGCAGACTGTAAAGGGGTGAGACCCCTATTTGGTTCTGAGGGGCGAGACCCCTATTCTGAGAAGGTAAGGTCCTATACTGTTCCGTGCTGTACTTTGGGGTGTACCCGCTAGCGGAAACAACTAACCGCGTGTCAATGCGAGGTAGCTACCCGTGCGCTTATCACGTGTGTCGTAATCACCGCTACATCTTGACAGTGACCTCGGGGTGGTTAACTGGGTGTAGGACTACCACAGGGGACTCTCCCGACCAGGAGAGCACCACGTGTACCTTCTACTCTATGGAAAAGACTGCAATCAAGATCGTTCCCACGAGGAATATGTAAGATCAAGAATATCTGGATACATTGAGAAATGAATAAAATGGAAATATATAAAGCAGATAAATAGAAATGAGAATTAAACCTATTGCTTTTACTATTTATACTTAGATAATATACATACCACTCTACTCAGCATTCGCTGACTCTGTCTTTTCATAACACTGTTCAGGATCATGAGTTGAGCAGCTCGAGCTTTCGGCTGCGGAGGGTGCTTGGCCCAGTCGAGCCCAGCCATAGTTTACTTCAGCACTTCCTTTTCCTTTCTCTACTGTTGTAGTAGGTAATGGACTTTTAGTTACTGTTCTGCTTCTACTATTTACTTCCGCCTACCGTTGTTATTATTATTGTGGTGGTATGTACTGAAACAGCAGATTTATTTTCCTTTACTACTTTGTACGTTTCTTCTGCTTAGTTATATTGCATATGTAAGCGTGGTTTACTTTCCTGCTTTTGGGTTATTTTTTGTTGGACGACTAGGTCTTGGGATTAGTCGAGGTGAGCCGATCTCGAGTTCTGTAGGGATCCGGGAATCGGGTCATAACAAGATGGTATCAGAGCAAGGTCGTCCCGAGAAATGAACCAGTTGGCTTGAGAATAACAATTCACGTGCATATAACTATGATAGCCACCACAACATATCACCTTGATATTCATTCTGTGTCTTTTATCGAAGTAATTGGTATCATTGACCCTCGAGTTCTGTCTTTCGCGTCTCCTTGCAGGACATGCCTTGTCAGGGAGTTCTCGAGGCGGACCGTGGTCGCGGTCGTGGATGAGGTCGGAAGGGCGGACGTACCATGCCCGAGGTACCAGTTGACCCACCTCTTCTCCAGGGCGTTCAGGTCTAGGATCTTGCCCAGCTGATCAGAGATATTGTGTGAGAGGAGCTCTACCAGCCTCCATGGGCACCTCTCCCTGAGGATGTGGAGGGGGAGTCCTCGGTGGGACAAAGAGACTGCCGCAACGCCAGACGAGCAGGAAGGGGAGGGGGTGGTCCTCCACTGCCCCCACCGCACTCTGACACTTCCAAGCGTGAGCCCTCCTTACCTGGAGGCGTGCCCGTTCCCCCACTGCAGCTGCACCACGAGCTTTTCAAACAGTTCTGGAAGCTGAAGCCCCCCTCCTTCAAGGGGGATGAGGACCCATCTGAGGCAAAGGACTGGCTGGAGCAGATAGAGAAGGTGTTCGACACCCTTCGCCCTCTCGCGGAGTGCAACGTGGCCTTTGCCACGTACCAGCTCGAGAGCGCAGCACACAGGTGGCGGAGGGCAGTCAGAGGCCAAGAAGGGAGAGAGCCGACATGGAACCAGTTCGTGACTCTCTTCTGCGAGCAGTACTTTCCGCAGACCTAGCAGGACCAGGGGAGGCGAGAGTTCCACACTCTCTGCCAAGGGACGATGACTATTAGCACATACCACACACGTTTTCTGGAGTTATCACATTTTGCCTCAACAACCGTGTCTACGAAGGAGGAGCGCCTGTGGAGGTTTACCGAGGGGCTCCAACCTGCTATTCGGGGGTATGTCAAACCCCTGAAGCTGCCCACCTTCTCACGAGTGGTTGAGGCAACCATGACCTACGAGGAGACCAACTCGGCCGCACGAAACATCGACAGCGGACAGAAGAGGCCCTATCAGCCAGAGTACTCTCAGGGTCGTCGGGAGAGGAGGCACACAGCACCCGCAGGAGAGCCGTCTCATTTTACGGGGCCATCAGTGGCCTTTGGGGGCCCCAGAGAGGGGCCAGTTGCCAGCATCGAACCCCCACCCAGCCGCCAGTAGGGACCTACTGAGGGAGGAGGTCGTGTCCCCCTCTGCTACTAATGTGGCCAACCGGGCCACATCAGGAGGGACTACCCATCTAGGGTCGGAGCACAGTAGATGCTCCCCGCACCGAGCGCTGGAGGCCGAGCTGGTGGTCGTGGTCCCCAGGCGCGTGGGGGAGGGCAGCAGTCACGAGGGTACCGACCAGTGACTGCTCGCCCAACATAGAGTGTAGCTGCTTTGTCTGCACCGAGGACTGAAGGGTGTATCAATGCCCTGACACACAAAAATACCAGGGCTTCGGGTTCAGTGGTGGCAGGTATGGTTACTATTTCTGGCAGATTAGTGTACGTACTTTTTGATTCCGGCACCACACACTCTTTTGTTGCTGCGAGTTTTGCCGTCAGTTTGGGATAGGGCAGTGTACTATTAGAGGATCCATTTGTGATCAGAGGCCCAGGTGGCCAGTTGTTTGTAGCTAAGGAGGTCTACACGGACTGTGAGGTCAATATAAGGGGACACAACCTCCCCGTTGACCTAATTGTGATACAAATGGAGGATTTTGGCATGATCCTAGGGATGGACTGGCTGTCTGCCTATCACGCCCTGGTGGACTGTTTCGGGAGGAAGATCGTCTTCTCCATACCAAAGTTGCCTCCCTTTGAGTTTCACGGATAGCCGGTGGACAGAGGTTTCAGATGCATCTTCGCACTTCGGGCAGTGAGGCTTTTAAGCAAGGAGTGTGAGGGCTTTTTAGCCTGTGTAGTGTCAGAGCCTAGCCCCGTGGCTAACTTTCAGAGTATTCCGGTGGTTTGTGAGTACCCCGATGTTTTTCCAGAGGGGCTGCCAGGACTACAGCCCGAGCATGAGATTGAATTCGAGATCTCACTGGTACCGGGGACCAACCCCATTTCTACTGCACCGTACCGGATGGCACCGCTTGAGCTACAAGAGCTCAAGTCACAGTTGCAGGACCTGTTAGAGAAGGGCTTTGTGAGGCCCAGTGCATCCCCATGGGGAGCCCCTGTGCTGTTTGTGAAGAAGAAGGACGGTACCCTGCGAATTTGTGTCGACTACCGACAGCTAAATAGGGTCACCATCAAGAACAAGTATCCGCTGCCGAGGATTGATGACCTCTTTGACCAGTTGCAAGACGCCACAGTGTTCTCCAAGATAGATCTAAGGTCGGGCTACCACTAGTTGAGGATCAGTGAGATCGACGCCTCCAAGACAGCTTTCTATACCCAGTACGGGCACTACGAGTTCTTGGTCATGCCGTTTGGGTTGACCAATGCCCCCGCTGCTTTTATGGATTTGATGAACCGAGTTTTCAGACCGTACTTGGACCAGTTTGTGGTGGTGTTCATCTACAACGTACTCGTTTACTCGCGGGATTAGGCGCAGCACGGGCAGCATTTACGAATGATCCTGGACACTTTGAGGCGACGCAGGCTATATGCCATGTACAGCAAGTGCGAGTTTTGGTTGAGGCAGGTGACTTTCTTGGGCCACGTGATCTCAAGGGATGGTTTGGCTGTGGATCCAGCCAAGGTTGAGGCCGTACTCAGGCAGGAGAGGCCACGTACAGTGGCAGAGATATGCAGCTTTTTAGGACTGGCAGGTTACTATTATCAGAAGATTCTCTCAGATTGCGCGTCCTATGACCCAGCTAACTCGGAAGGACATGTCCTTTTCTTGGACAGATGAGTGCGAGGCATTGACGTGCGCTTGTGCATGTGTGTTAATAAGTGTCGTTATAGTCGCACTTGCAACGTCGGTTTTAAAGTAAAGAAAAGGAGATGAGTCCGAGTGTCGGTCTCAGGGAGGCGTGAAAATCGGATTTTGCTTATCACTTGTTGTCACGGAAATTGCAGGGTTTTGCTTGCGAAAGGTGCGGTTGAAAAGCAAGAGAGAGATAGAGAGAGATTAGGGTTAGAATCGTTTCTTTGCTTGATCATGCAACTTAAACAGGAAATCAAGTAAACACTAAACGGAAAGTAACTTCATTAATCATGCAGCTTTAGTTCACAGCAACCGTTGCCAAACCTTGTTCCTCACACCCACTCTGATCAAAACTCGCAATTAGAGGAGTCTGAACCTGATCTAGACACACCCATAACTCCTACCCTTGTTCCTCACACCCACTCTGAACCACCCGCTACTGCTGATAATCCTGTCTTGGAGCTCAAACCCCTTCTCGATCATCTGAAATATGTCTTTTTGGGTTCCAATCAGACATTTCTTGTGATTATGAACTCCAGACTAACACCTGACTAGGAATCCCGTCTGATCACTGTTCTCCAGCAACATCGTAGAGCCATTGGATGGACTCTCGATGATTTGACTGGGATAAGTCCCTCTTATTGCACACACCACATCTATTCCGAAGAGGGCGCACGACCTTCGCGTGAAATGCAGAGACGGCTAAACCCTAATCTGCAGGAGGTTGTGAAAAAGGAGATCATTAAGTGGTTAGATGCAGGGATCATCTACCTGATCTCCGACAGTCGATGGGTGAGTCCAATCCAGGTTGTGCCTAAGAAGGCAGGGCTCACCACCATCACGACTGTAACCGGAGAGGTCATACCGACCCGTATAGCCAACTCGTGGAGAGTCTGCATTAATTACCGAAGACTCAACTCCACGAAGAAGGATCATTTCCCACTATCGTTTATTGATCAGATCCTCGAAAAACTAGCAGGAAATAGATTCTTCTACTTTCTTGACAGGTACTCCAGTTATAACCAAGTGGCGATCCATCCACAGGACCAAGAGAAAAGCACGTTCACCTGCCCCTTCGGGTCGTATGCGTTTCGAAGGATGCCTTTCGGTCTCTGCAATGCACCCGCGACTTTTCAACGGTGCATACTTGCCATATTCTCTGATATGGTAGGTGATTATCTGGAAGTCTTCATGGATGACTTCTCAGTTTTTGGGGCATCATTTGACGATTGCCTTCAGCACTTGGTTCAAATACTCAGGTGATGTATTGACGTGAATCTGGTTCTTTCCTAGTAAAAGAGCCACTTCATGGTGCCTGAGGGGATCGTCCTGGGACATCTGATTTCAGAAAGAGGCATCCAAGTTGATCGAGCTAAGGTTAACTTGATTTCCAAGCTCCCTATGCCTAGCTCGATCAGGGACATCCGATCTTTTCTGGGGCACGTCGATTTTTACTGTCGATTCATCCCCGATTTCTCGAAAATCGCACGCCTCCTGACCACTCTTCTCTCCAAGGATGTACCTTTTGAAATTTCCAAGGAATGCACTCAAGCATTTGAGATCCTTTGTGACCAAGTTACCTAAGTCCCGATCCTACAGTCCCCTGGTTGGTCTTAACCCTTTGAGATTGTGTGCGATGCATCTGACTTCGCTGTAGGAGCGGTTCTGGGGCACAAGATTGACAAGAAACCCGTGGTCATCTACTATGCTAGCAAGACACTTGACGAGGCTTAGCGTAACTACACGGTTATGGAGAAAGAGCTGCTAGCCGTAGTATTTGCCCTTGAAAAATTCAGATCTTATCTTCTGGGTTCCCACGTTATTATTTACTCGGATCACACAGTTGTGAGGCATCTCCTTGCGAAGAAGGACGCGAAACCTTAATTAATCAAATGGATCTTGTTGTTGCAAGAATTTGACCTCGAGATTTGTGACAAAGCAGGAAGATAGAACGTGGTAGCTGACCACTTGTCCCGCCTTCCTTCTGAGATCATCGACCCTTCCGGACCCATCACGGAGCATTTTCCTGATGAGCACCTCTCCTGACTATTGCTACAGGGCTTCCCTGGTTTGCTGACATAGTAAACTACTTGGCATCACATCAAATCCCATCTGATTGGACGAAGGCCAAGAAAGAGAAATTGTGCTCCGATGCCAAGTATTACATTTGGGAAGAATCGTATCTATTCCGATAGGTGCTGACCAAATTATCCGACGATGTGTCCTAGAAGTTGAGATCAAAGACATACTCTCTTTCTGCCATGACCAGGCATGCGGTGGCCATTTTTCTGGGCACAAAATTGCATCAAAAGTCCTCCAGTGTGGCTTTTACTGACCAACAATCTTCAAGGATGCATACAATCACTGTAAGGCATGCAACCGTTGCCAAACCTTAGGCAACATGAGCCATCGTGACATGATGCCTTTACAACCGATTCTCGTATGCGAGATTTTTGACATTTGGGGGATTGATTTTATGGGCCCCTTCCCTATCTCGGACGGCTTCGAGTACATTTTACTCGCTGTTGACTACGAGTCCAAATGGATCGAAGCCATTCTGACCTGAACTAATGATCATAAAGTCATTATCAAATTCATTCACCAAAACATCTTCTCACAGTTCGGGATTCCTCGAGCGATCATTTCTAATGGAGGGACCCATTTCACAAACGCTCAGTTCGGGTCACTGATGACCAAATACAGGGTGTCACACCGAATCTCTACTCCCTACCACCCCCAAACTAATGGTCTAGCTGAGCTATCGAACCGGGAGATCAAGAAAATCCTTCAGGTTACTGTTCGACCTAACAGGAAGGATTAGTCATCCCAGCTTTCGGAAGCTTTGTGGGCTTATAGGACCGCCCACAAGACCCAATTAGGCATGTCTCCTTTCAGACTGGTGTACGGGAAGGTGTGTCACCTCTCCATCGAACTGGAGCATAAAGCCTATTGGGCAGTATGGAACTACAACCTAGATCTTTCTAAGGCTGGAACCCACAGAAAACTTCAGATAAGCGAGATTGATGAATTACGCCTCGATGCATATGAAAACTCGTGAATCTACAAAGAGCGGGTTAAAGCCTTTTATGACAAGCACATATCTAGAAAGATCTTTCACCCTAGTCAAAAGGTCCTACTCTTTGATGGCCGACTAAAATTGTTCCCTGGAAAGCTGCGATCCAAGTGGATCGGACCATATCTAGTCCGACAAATCTTTGGAAATGGAGCCATTGAGATCAGTCCACTCAGTCACGATTCCGAACCCTTTGTCGTGAATGGTCAGAGACTCAAACCGTTCATTGACATGACCAATACAGATTTGGCTGAGTCATCCTTTATCCTCCATTCTCCCTGAGCTCATTTCGCCCAGCCGATGGCGTAAAACTCAGCGCTTAACGGGAGGCAACCCGTCATTCTTTCAAAAACCCGAAACCTTTCCTAACAATTCTTTGCACTTTAGGGTTCATCCTTTAGGACAACCGACTCCACCTCAGGTACCCATACCCGAGAGTAGAAATCGTTCGCAACAGTCACCTCGACCCGTCCACTCACTCAATACCTGTTTTAATGAATGAACCAAGCTGAATACAAACTCACCTAATTTACAATGAGGACATTGCAAATCTTAGGCATAGGGGGGTATAAAAGTGCAAAATGAATAAAAACTCATAACAAGAAAAGGTTTCAACAAAAAACCACACATGTCAAAAACACCAAAAAAATATATAATAAAAAATTTTTTTGAAAAAGAACAAAAAAACTGGAGGAGGGAAGAAATTTTTGTGGGCTTTACATAATCAAAAGGAGGAGGAGAAAAAGAGTAAAATGCTAGAAAGAAGCACAAAATGAAAAAGACAGAGATAGTCATTAGTAAGAGATTAAGGGATTAACCGAAGTTCTAGACCACTTTAAGAAAAGTAAAGAAAAAGTGTTAAAGAGACACAAAGAGATTAGTAGGAACGTTGACCTTAGGCCTTTTTGGCCAAACTCTTAGTACCCATTAAGATCTGGATATTCCTCAAGAGGTTGAGGAAAATGAAAAGCTTAAGTATTAGGTCTAAGGCTTAAGGAGTATTTGGCCTCGTTAACTGACCTTCGATTTGCGGGACTCGGTAACCTAAGCACCCCAATTCACACACAGTCTGATTCAGTGCGCATAACTATCAAAATCACGTAGAAGCGTTTTAATGTTCTAAAAATGTTACCTAGATTAGGAGCAGCCGATCAACACAAGTTGATTTGGATGAGTTCCCGACGCGAAGAGGTGGGAAATTCCCCTCGAAGATTGTAACAACATATCTTCTCCTCGGTGCTTGTCTCTTAGAATATTTACATATCCTACTGGGGGCATGTAAGCACTCTACTGGTTCAAATACCATGGATGGCATTATCACGAAATGTCAATCGCCAGGGTCTGAATTCGGCCACGGAACGCCATGGGCAGGATTATCTCGAAATCTCGAAAACCAGGATTCGGGGGTTACCATGGGTGGTGCTATCACGAGGCATCGATTGCCAGGGACCTTTGAGGATTGATGATGGAGATGGGGAATCCGATACAAACTATGTTGTGAAGCCAATCCGAAGTTAGAATTAAAAAGAAAACAGAGAGAAAACTCTCCAAACAAATAAATCCTCTGTCTCTCTCTTACAAAACGCACTACAAATTGAACCAAGACTAAAAATGTCTCAAGCACGGGTGCTTTAGCCATGGAGTCCAATAAACCTTAGGGTAGTTCCTACGGGCCTTAAAAACCTTCGCTAAGGACTGAGGTTAAAGCTAGACAGGTCTGGATCTTAGTTGGTACTAGAGTACCTTTAGGCCCATTGTCAGCATTCTGACCTAATCAAAGAAAAAAGAGAAGAAAAAGCACTTATCATAATTGGTGAAAGAAACTCATGGTCTATAACAGAGGTTAAAACCTTAAAACTTTGCTAAGGGACTAGCAAAAGCTAGGCATGGGGGTATGATGAGAACCTCATCATGAACCCTAACTAGTTTATTTTGATCTTATAGAATGAACAAAAGCTCCTACATAACCTAAAGGAAGGCCTAATTCAAGGAATTACTGATCTGAAAGGAAAACATGAAATAAGGGGTAAAACTGTAATTTTACCATTGTAGTACATCAACAGGATTTCTATGGGTCTAGACATAGGTCAATTGGACTTAATAGGAGAAAAAGTGGGATGGTTCAGTCAGATAAGGGTTATTGTGAAATTTAAGAATTAAATGACATTCTGTAACCCTAAAACAAACCCACTTTAATTCACAAGGCTCCAAGAAAGATAAAAATCAACTAAACCCTCTAAAATTTGTGGAAAAATATCCCCTAGGGTTTAGAACCTTCAATTTGGCCTTTGGAACCTGTTTTGACCTAGATTGGGGTCCATGCCTAATATTTGACCTAATTTGGGTTTTTATACAAAATATCTAGTCAAACATGGTCAAACCTAAAATCTAACTTCACCATTGGATTCCTTAGGTCCAAATTAGGCTTATACCAAAATTTGGACCTAAGGAAAGGTCGTCTTGACCCACTTTGCAAATTGGTCGTCCAAATTTCATTCAGACCCTCAACTTTTTGAAACCCTTGCAAATCCCCCCCTAACTTCTTCGTCTCTTTCTTCATTTCGGTCCCTCTGCCATTTACTGCAGGGACCATACCTCCGGCGACTTCGCGCGGAGGTTTTCACCTCGGTTGCATGGGGAGCCGCCCCTAGATTTGAAAGGGGAGCTCCCTGCGGATTCCCCTGCCACATGGGCAACTCCCCATGCCTTGAAACCCACCATACCTCTCGTGCGAACGCTCGAGAGGTATGGGTCTCTGACCGACCTTACCTCCAGCGTGGTTTTCCCGCCGTCTCAGTGTGCTTCCCACTCTGCCTGTGCCTATTTAAGGAAGCGCAGACCATGCCGCTACCTTCAAGCTCAAATTGGCTGAAGATTACCCCTAAATTTGTCTCCTCCCAACTCCGGCCGATTACCCAAAGCTTCCGGTAACTCTTCCTCCCTCTCTCATCGCTCTGCCATCGTACCAGTGGTAGAGCCAGCTCCGTCGTTCTCTTCCGCACCGCGCCGTACCAACACACGTCCTCCAACCCCCTTCATCGTCGCCGTCATCTCTCCCCTGGGCTTCTTCGTCTACGGCGACAGCAGTACCCACCGCTCGCCCTCCGCCTCCCCCTTTCGCTCCAAACTTGTTAGATAAGTACCCCTTTCTCCCCTCATCATTTTCCCCTTATCTATTTCCTAAATCGACTACTGCCACACACTGACCACCATCATCCCCTTCACCTCTGGCCACCAACTCCGGTGAGGCCGCTCCACCACCACAGGCCGTCCCACCCCTCGCCGACAAGCCCACGAGCTACGCCTCACCTCACTGACCATTTCCCCTCACTCCACTCACCGCGCCACTCACTCGAACCACCCCCCGAACACACCCACTCGTACTCACATAGTGCGCCCTAAGCACACACTCACAGGCATTGCCACGCCACGCCAACACCCCCAGCACCTTCGCCGTGCTCTGGCGAACGTCCCAGAGCGATTTGATGTGGCCGCAAGGCCGTGCTATTGATTTCAGGTTCAGGACGCCTTCCTCCATTGTCATTGAGCTTGAAGCAAGCTTCAAGCCGCTCCAGGTCGCGCTCTGCTCCAGGAGAGACCCCTAGGCGGTGTGGATTTGAGGCGCGCACGCATCTAGCCTTTTGATTGGCGTCGAAGGACTCTGCAGCCTCGCCAATTGAGGAAACCATCTGCTACTGTCGCGCTTAAATTACGGTGAAACATTTAGTCCCACCTCAGAAGTAGAAGGCCGCCTGCGCACGCATAAATTGAAAAACTGCCAGAGGCTTATCGCCTCCAACTCACGAGGTGAGGTCCCTCTCACCCAACCGCCCAGCCTCGTCCGCGACCACGCCCCGCGGACCTGGTCTTGACCCGACCCAACTAGCACACCTCACCCACCATCGCATGCCAGTGGGCCTGGTCCTGGGCATGCATACCCAACCCGATAACCCGGCTGGCTTTGGGAGAGCTGTGTCCTGAGAGTGAAATAGAGAGAGAGAGATGCGGGGAAGGTAGGGGGTAGGTTTTGCTTCTCCGTGCCTGTGCAGGGAAGGAGGAGGAGGAGGAAGCAGCTGCGAGGAAGAGGAAGAGAAGGAGAGGAGCAGCAGAAGAAGAAGAAGAAGCTGAAGACTTGGCCACGCCAAAGAAGAAGAAGGCAGAGGAAGGAGCTAAAGAAAGAAGGAGAAGAGGCAGCCAAGGTCAGAGCAGCAGAAGCCAAAGAGAAGGAAGGAATAAGAATAAGGCGCGATAAGGCATCTGATTCAAAGAATCAGACGTCTGAAGACAGAGAAAGAAGAAAAGAGAGAAAGCAAAGAAGAAAAAGAGAAGAGAAGAAGAAAAAAAAAAGAAAAAGAATTTATTTCCTTTTTGTCTCTAGCACTTATTTTCCTTGCATCAGTATTGAACATATATGAGATTGTGATATTTTGTTTCTAAATACCGAATTGCTCCCTAAGTTTGACCTTGGAATGTTTTAGAATTTCGAGTAATAAATAAATAAAATTTGATAATCATTTTTTCGTGGCAATACTACAACGCACTTATCTTTTTAAACACCACGAAAACTAGCGATTAGCGTGTGTTCTGTTAAGGTTTCCTCTTTGCATCTAGTTATCCTTAGCCGTTGGATGGACGACGTGGATGCATCGTGGACCGTTAGATGGCCATCCAACAGTTGAGAGTGAGTGAGGGATGGTCTTCAAAGATGGGTCAGCAATGAGGGGCGACTATGATGGTGCCATGTGGAGCCATCGTGGCCGTCCATCTTCTTTCCCTTATATCTGGTGATGTAGATCTTCGATTGGGTTGATTTTTGCGTCGTTGGACTACGATCATTGATCCGGATCCATTCGTGCAGTTGGATTTTTCATTTGAGGCTTGGATCTTTATCCTTGGGCTTCATGATCTCCGTTCTTGTATGGACTACATACGATGCTCTAGTTGTCTAATCGAGACGATTTCAGAAGCGTTGGACTCCCGTCGTCGTTCTGATCAGATCTGTTCAGTCTAATCTGACATCCACGGCTTCAAATCATCTGCGATTAAAATCATCTCTCATTAGTACATAAAATGACAATATTATCTACCTAGCTAATCAAACTAACCATTATGCAAATTACGAGGCCTATGAATGCATCATTCCTAAGTTATGCTAGAATCTAGCTTACTTCAGGCGATTTAGGTTGCATGATTGTTGTGCAATCACCGGCCTACCCACCAGTGGTTGTCCCTCTCTTCCCCCTACCACCTCAAGCCACACAAGCCATTGGATACCACCTCCAATGCCCTAAGTTCTCTTAGATAAGTTGTTCTTCGTAGTTTAATTTCCTCATTAATTTCCTGCTTAGTAGTGTAGTCATCCTCTATCTGAATGATGCATGCATAATCTTCCACTAGATCCATGCATGCATCTAATTTCTACTAGCTAGAAATTATGCTTTAAGCTTTCATGTACAAGCATGTCTC
Organism: Thalassia testudinum; assembly: GCA_037157565.1. Taxonomy (NCBI): domain Eukaryota; kingdom Viridiplantae; phylum Streptophyta; class Magnoliopsida; order Alismatales; family Hydrocharitaceae; genus Thalassia; species Thalassia testudinum. Next base: position 86,890,992 of record JAZHRO010000056.1, on the reverse strand, counting down.
TACTTGTAATGATGACAATTCTTGATGAAATGAAATCTCCAATTGCATTATCTCTCTTGTGATCATCAGTTGCCTGATTTAATCTCATATTATATGGAAACAAAATATCTATCCCCGAAGATATAAACGAATTAGCGATCGATTTGTTTTTCGCTAGTCGTCATCGCATTATCAAGATCATGCACACACCAACTCACATTTTCACATTCGTGATATATCTAACGCACACACACATTTTCTGCGTAAATAAAGCGACTGACGCATCTTTAATTCTCACCTTAAAGACTGGGGTACAGTTTTAAGCAAGTAAGGAAATCAAAATCAATTTTGCTTTCTAAACGGCTCCCTTAGATCGAATGGGACCCACCGTCTCGTTACTTAATTTTTGTTGAGTCGTATTTCGCAACTATACTACGACACAAGTTTAATCAAATCTGCGATTTACATGCCAACAAATGGCGTCATTGCCAAAGAGGCAACGCGATTTTGATTTTTGATTTTTGTGAGCTTAACAATGATAAATTTGTTCTGCTTGCTTTTTGATGTGCAAGAACATGAAGAGTGGAATCTATGCACACACCAGATGCAGGTGGAGAAAAAAAATCAGGTGCACATCTCTATCTTAGCTTAGGTTTCCCTTTCTAAACCCTATGTAGATTTGAATTCTAAGAAGAATTTGATTTTTGAAAAAAAAAATGTGCATATTTTTTCAAAAAGAAAAATTTTTTTAGGTTTTAGATTTAGTGTTCTTTTGAATCTTAGGTTAGAATTGTTGTTTGAAAAAAAGAAAAAAAATTGAAAAAGTTTGAAAAAAAATTCTACAACAAGAAGAGAAAATATTTTACTTTGGTGGAAAAAAGGTTGGATTTCAAACTCTTTCATAAGCCTTTTCATCACCCATCAAAATTTAGCCAGACTGTATTTCTGATTTAAAAATCTGATTGCTGAATATTTATTGAGCAAAAAATTTTAAATTTGGGCACGAGGTTTATTTTCAAACCAACTTTCAAACGGCACCATTCATTTGAAAAAATTTGAATCATGGAATTTTTAAAACTTTGCAAATTACAAAAGGGTCAAACTGACTCAAATTTAAAAATTTTTTAATTTCAAAAAGCTATTATGAACAGCATGAGAATCAGTTTTGCTCAAACTTAGTGGGGTTTGAAAGATTATCAAACTAGCTTTCATTTCCATATTTTTTCCAAATTTTTTAAGTTTATTTGATACTGTTTCAAAGTGAAAAATTGACAAGGGCTCAAAATTCCAGATCTAACCTCCTGACAGTTAAAAATTCATATTTATTCGGTTGAAATGGTAAAAATTGCAAAAAAATATTCTCTAAAAACATAATTGAAAAAGGAATCTATTTGCCAAATTTCAAATCGATTAGATTCAAATTATGATACAGAGAATAAGTTTAATCTAAATATTGGTTTGCTAAACACTTAGAAATTGCATAAACCCTAGGACTCAACTTTTAGGGTTACATTCTAAAGACATTGGGCTAACCTAGACTTAATCAGGTCTAATGACTAGCTGGTGAGTTTGTTCACTGATGATAATGTCATCATCAGCCATAACTAGCTTTAATTAGTTGAGATCAACAGGTAAATGCTCTTGCATAACCGTAGAGCCGTAATTCATTGCATATCCTTTCTAAAAGATAAATATTAAATCAAGGGTAAATCTACAGTTTTAACATCATATCCTAAATGCAGAACAATCATGGATTTTCCCAAGAGTTAATTAAAGGTCAAATGTTCATAAATGTCTAATAAGAGGGTCCGTGCAGAAAGAAATGGGTTTTCACGTATTTCAAGAATTAATGGACATCCAAAAATCCTAATTTCTGACTTGCTTAATTAACTGAGATTTTGGTCAGGATAAAATTCACCTAACCTTCTAAAAATCATAGAAAAATATTCTATAAGGTTTTGTACCTTTGATTTAACCATTAGAACCCATTTTGACCTAAAATTGAGTCTCAGAGAGGAAGTTGCCCTAATTTGGGTTTCTGCATAAATTACCTAGTCAAACTAAGTCAAAACCAAAATCCAACTTCACCATCTGATTCCTTGGGTCCAAATTAGGTTTATACCAAAATTTGGGCTCAATCAGAGATCATCTTGACCTAGTTTGCATTCTAATCCAGTCTAACTCTTTTTCTTACGCATGCACCCCTAGCTTTTTGAATTATTTGTGAATAGGTTCCTACATTTGTCGTCGCTCTTTACAAATTGGTCTCTCCTCCATTATCGCAGAGGAACTCCTACTCCGTTGACTTTCAATCAAAGATTTCTCTTTGATTTCTTAACTAACCCCTTTCAAAATTGGAAGGAGAATTCCTTGCGAAATCCTCTTCTATCTGAGCCGCACATTGGGCTCGGATCCTACTCAAAGGCTCATGCGAACATTTTGAAGGTTTGGGTCTCCTAAATTCATGAAGCTTCGGAGCTTCTAAGCTTGGTTTCCAAGCTTGGAAAGCTCCCCTGATGGCTACAAATGGACCCTTGAGGAGAAACCATCCTCCTTAGCTCATTTTTGGCTGATTTCCCACCGTCTTCCATTCTCCTCGACTGAAAGCTCCGTGAGCTCTGGCAAGCCCTCATGACCACCTTCTTCATCCACCCTCACAGACAATAGCGGGTGGATTCTTCTTCCCTACGTTCTTCCGCACCTTATGGTACCAGCAGATGCCGTCTCCCTCCTTCTTTCCTCGTCGTTCGCCCACCAGAGATTTCTCCTTCTCCGACATTGGCCAATCAAAGTCAATGCCTCTTCATCCCTTTCGTCCAATTAAAGTAGGTTAATTAGGTCCCTTTAGTTCTCTAGGTTTTTTCCCCTCTTTCAAACTCCAAATCGACCCTCGACGCCACCGCCATCCACCCTTGTCTCCATCTCCGGCCACATCTCCGACGAGTCCGACCCACCTCCACAACCCACCAAACAACTCGCCACCACTCCCAAAACCTCCATCGTGCACCTCCAACCAAAACCCCTCCTATTTCACCCTATCGCCCACTCCAAAATCCCACCGAACAAACCCACTTCCATTCATCTCCTCCGCCTCCGTCCGACCACCTCACGCATTCTCATGCCACAAAACCACCACCCACACACTTGCTGTGGTTTGATGATGCTCCTGAGCATTTTTAATTAGGTCGAGAGGCCGTGTTCTTGACGTTCAGGTGTTCACCATACTTCGTCGCCGCCACCATTATCGCCTCCTTGTTCTTCGAGCTCCAAGCTATGAAAGATCCAGGTCACACCTCCAGGCAGCACAGAGTTGCTCCAAGTTTCATGTCAAGTCATCAATTGGAGGTCATCGCGTCAATTTCACCCACAATTGGACGAAGTCTCATGCTGTTGTTTCTACTTGGGCGCGCAAAGGAAGGGGGACTTGTTAGTCCCATGATGAGTTGCTACTCATCATAGCTAAATCGCCTAAGTTAAGCTAGAAACTAGGTTAAACACTATCAAATTAATACATAAAAGGGGTTAAGTGTGGGAAATAGAGAAAAAGACCTAAAACGAATTTAAAAGTGTAATTAACTTCCTAAATATTCAATTAAGCTTCCACAAAAACTTGATTGCATTTGGACATCATTAAGACCTTGCATTTTAAGATTCACATTTAGGTCCTTAGTACATTACATTTCATTCACTAGAAAACCTCCAAGGACCAATTTGTAGGCTGCAAAGACCTTTTTGCAAGCCCTAAAGGACCATTCTGTTATAACTTTTTACCACCTATGGGCTTCTACGTAATTTCTCTACCCCTTCGCTGAGGGGCTTTGCCTGCAAATTCACCAAAAGAACTTGCGCCCACCTACAACCCGCACGTGCACTGTAGCACGCGAAGAACAAGGGCAATCCTAGCCGTCGATCTCCCTTACCTCTTGATCTGTGGCTCGATTTGACTCGAAGTTTCGCATGAATCGGCGTGTGCAGTCACCACCTCACCCAGATCCCATCCTACAACCCATTTTTGGTTTAAACTTACGTGCGCTCCGCTCCTTGAATCCTCACCGTGGATGACCTAAGTGCCTAATTTCACCCTCACGGTGAGGGGAATCACTACCAAGCTCTACTTAAACACCTTCCCTAATCGCGTGTGCGCCATCGAACTCCTCTCCTACTTTCTCGAGGCTATCCCTTCGTCCTCTCCAGTTTCTCCTCTCCACCCAACCCTGTTATGGTGCCATGAGCAAAGGAACTTCATCTTCTCCAACTCTCCTCGTTGCCAAGGACCACATAGCACTTGAGGGCGACCTTGAGTCCCACTAATGGACTTTCAATCCACTAGAGATCCTCCCTCCTTCGTCACTGCAGCCACCAGCTGCAGATCTTCCCAAAAGGTCCCATTCTTCCATTTAGAGTAGGATTTACTACTTTCTAGATTAGCTATAGTGTTAATTAAAGTAGTTTAGCAGTAGAATTTAGATGTAGATTAACTCTGATCTGCTAATGCATGACTGTTAGAGTTAATTAGGAGTAGAGATAGAATAGATCCCGAATTAATCAGAGAAGAATCCACCCCCATTCACTGATCATTGACTCCCCCTCATGTTTTCACTTCGCATTCTGATTTTTGTCAGTTTTTGTTTCACAATTCACCCATCCATTAGAATCAAACCCTCGTCTCGTTGCTATCAAGCTTTGAGATGAGGATTTGCACTCAAAAACCATCTGGGGGTCTCTCATCCATCTCAGAAATTCACAAAGACCCCTGATCTGGTTTTAAAGGGAATCGACTTGCTTGATCTGATTTCAGTTTGGTTTTTCAAAGCAAGATCATGAGATTTTGATAAATTGGGTTTTGAATGGGTTTTGATCAAGTGAATCAATCTGTTTTTTAGCTAAATTAGTCCATGGCTGTGAATTTAAGATAATTTTAATGATGAACTTTTCCTTAGATGAGCCATGGTTGATGCTGTTATGAGTTTGGATTTTAATGATTTTTCAATGTAAGGAAGAGTCAAGGAGAATCAACTTTGTTGATTTGAGGTTCTACCTAATATTTTTATGTGGATATTAGTGTTTGAACTTTTGATTTCTCATCTAAGGGATTATTAATATCCCTTAAGGTTTTCAACATATTGGGATTCAGTTGAATTTAATGGACTAAGTCCAACACTTCCTACATGATGTCTATAGCATTAGGAAAGTGTTAGATTAGTGATTTTTCTTCTGATTTGAAACGTGTATGTTGACAAGGATTTTCTGATATAGAGTTCAACATCCCAAAGTGATTTCAATGTGATTTTTCAAACCTTGTCAGATTTTTAAAGAGGTTTTTGTTGTGTTTTGAATCCCAAGTCCACCATATTAAATCGCTACATGATGCAGCTACATTTTAACTGAAATTTAGCAAGTAATTCTCTGATTTAGACATTTTGTATCTCTGATCAAACTTTCTCAAGTCTGATTTGAGATACAAATGACTGAATCAGGAAATTAATCTGCTGAGTTGGTGGTCTAGACCTGCTGCAGTATAGATCTGATTAAGTTAAGACGTTTGAGCTCAGGTCTTCAACTGCTGGAAGCCACTGAATGATCTTGGCAGCTCAATGAGCAACTGACCAAGCAGCAGCTGCTGCAAATGTTGCTGCTATTGTTATTTAGCTGCTGCTGCAGCTGTCACTCATGCTAAATGGTTTGATTTTAGATGGATAGTAGATATAGGATTTAAGTTCTTCAATTGGCTGACATGTACTATAATGTGTATTGTATTTGTACAAGCTTTCATGTAGCTGAAATGATCTTTAAATCTCATTTGAATGACTTGTAGTCTCATTAATTAAACCCTCTTGTCAACACATGTATTTCAACTGTCCAAAATCAAAATCAATGGAAATCCAAGTTGAATTTCATGCTTAACTGCTTGCACTTTTTCCATATTATATGTTGAGCATAACTGAGGTAGTTCACTACTTATCCAGCCCTTAGAGCTTATTTTTAGGCCTTAGGTTCTCATTGAAAACCCTTTTTAGGCCTAGAATGAACTCAATTTGTAAATAAATAAAAATAATCTAAAAAATCTAAAAAAATAAAATAAACCTGTCTTAGTAAAGATTAGGTATATTTTTAAGTACATACCAAGTTTCATGGTATTTTGAACCCCTGACTTGGCAAAACATACCAGCTGGCGGTTCAGTATACGTTGAAACTAAATAAAAGACTTTAACATAAAAACATCAAAAATAGTCTATTCTTCTCATCTATCTCGTTCTCTCTCACCCCTTACCTCTGTAAAACATATAAAACCCACAAAAAGCAAAAAAACTCTAAAAATACCCAAAAAGCACCTTGTATAGTTATAAATGTATATATTGTATAATAGCTATATATGTTTTTTTGAAACAGTGAGGATTGCTATCATGAGTCGATAGCAATCCGGAGGGTACTATATTTCATATCAAAAAAGTATTACAAGAAAAAAGCCCAACTATGTATGAGAGACCAGCACTCCTTTATAATATTCTCACATCTCACCGGTCTCTCTTGAAAAAGCTTATCACTACGTGCCCTCCACACACACCACAAAACGGCTGCCATAGCCCCCAAGGGTCGACCAGGAATGATGAACCTCTGCCACACAGAATCCCAGAAGGGGAGGGGTTCCAAGCAAACCAACCTCCAAATCTTGTCAGTGACCAAACAAAAGGAGAAGATGTGTGTTGCACTGTCAGAATGTAACCCACAAAGAGGGTAGGCATTCAGAACAATCTCCATCCTTCTGTGCCTCAGATCGCCAGTGATCAACCCTTCTCATTTGCAAAGCCACAGGAATATCTGAACCTTCAGAGGAATTCTCAAAAGCCAAATCTTTCTGTCAACAGGGTCCCATTCCACCTCACTATTGGATCTAATAACTTTCTCATACGCCTACTTCACTGAAAAACTACCCTGCCAGCAGTATGTATCCGTCACATCTCTCACAAGTTGCATCTGCTGTAGATTAGCCATCAGTTTCTGCCTCTCCTCCCATAGTCGAGTGCCCGGCCTGCATTGTTGCAACCCTTCCAGCCGCCAGCATCCCTCTGCCTGAGACCACAGACTGCTAACTGTGGCTTCCATATCTGCAGTAGTGTCATACACCCTCGGGTAGATCTCTTTCAGTAGGCCCAAGTCAGACCACCGCTCATTCCATAAGCTGAAACTTCTGCCATCTCCGATCTTAGGTTGCAGCAGGTGCCAGTAGTTGGTGACTGCAGATATCACCGATCACCAAAAGGGAGAAGGTTTCTTCGGCTGAAGCCTTTGCAAACTGCTGTTAGATCCCCCATAGCTGTCCCTGATCAGATCATCCATCAGCCCCTCCTTGCAGTCCAGAATCCTGATGGCCCATTTCAGCAACAAGGCTTCATTGAATTCTTTTAGTGCTTTAATTCCCAGCCCCCCGATCTCCTTTGGTCTACAGATACTGCTCCATCTGATGGGCTGCATGAACCTGCCCTCATGACCTACTCCCTTCCAGAAGCATCTCTTCCTCATAACATCCAATCTCTTCCAAATACATTTAGGGGCCCTAAATATGCTAAAATAAAAAATTGGTATGGCTGTAATGATCGAATTGAGTAGGATTAGTCTTCCACCCTTAGATAGGAATTTACTACTCCAACCTTTTAGCTTTCCAGACACCTTCTCAAAAAGGACATTCCAGTCTGATTTTTTCAGTTTTGTGGCCCTCGGTGGTAATCCAAGGTATCTCAGTGGCAATTTAGCAAGAGGTGACCCCAATATACCCTCCAACTCCATCTGCTCCTGTTCACTCATGCCAAAGCAAATCAAAACAGACTTATCCCTATTCAAACATAAGCCTGAAATATCACCAAATATCTTTACCAATAACCCCAGAGCATGTGCCTCAGACTTGGACCCTTCCACAAAGAACACCGTGTCATCTACATACTGTAAAATGGGGGCCAGGTTTCTCCTATTAGACAGTGAGTACCCTTTAATTATACCCACCTCAGCCAATTTGCAAGCATGCCTTACAAGTCCATCCACCGCAAGGTTGAAAATCAATGGGGCTAGAGGACACCTTGTCTAACACCACGCTGAGGTTGGATCCAGGCTCCACATGGCCTCCCATTGACCAAAGGAGAAAATGAAGCAGTAGTGATACAACGTTTCATCCATTGGATCCAGAGGGGGGGGAAGCCTCCTCTTCTAAATACCTCCCATAGGTAAGACCAAGAGATCGAATCATAGGCTTTCTGGAAATCAACTTTCCACATGAAGGCCTTGCATTTCCTTCGATGCCATCCATTAACCATTTCCTGAGCCAGTATAAAGGATTCTTGAAGTGATCTGTTGGGCAAGAAAGCAGCCTGTATTGGATGAATCAAGTCCTGTAGAACAACTCTCAGCCTATTAGCCAAAATCTTGCTGATGATAAGATAGATGGAGTTTAAGAGGGAAATCGGCCTGAAATCTGAAAAGTGTTCTGCTCCCATTGATTTAGGCAAAAGAAAAAGATAGGACTTGTTAATCCTCTCAAAACCCGCATGTCCCACCTCAAATTCTCTGATAGCATCCATCACCTCCTTACCTACCACACTCCACATCTCATTGTAAAAGAAAACTTGTATCCATCAGGGCCCGGGGAGCCTTCCACATTTAATTCTCCGATTGCTAGCAGGGTCTCCTGTTCAGTAATAACTGCAATCAATTGCTCAGCCTGTTCACTTGTCACCCTAGGACCCTCATTTCCTGACATTCTCCATTCCCCACTCTTAGATGTCCGAGATGCCTCTCTAAAATATTTGATGGCTTCAAATTTAATCTCCTGATCAGAAGAGACCCTATGTCCACTATAGAGAATAGAGGAAATGAAGTTAACACGTCTCCAAGAGCTAGCTGCAAGATGAAAAAACTTCGTATTAGCATCCCCCTCCTTAAGCCATAGCTGCCTGGATCTCTCCCTCCAATCGATTTCTTGTTTTAGATCTTCATCAATGACCACACCCTGTCACATTTTTCTTTCAGCCAATTCATCTTCAGACAAAAGGCCAGCTGCTTCCTTGGAGTCCAGCTCCTGAATTTTACTCAGATCTTCCCTTCTCCTCTGCTCCCTCATCAAGCTAACAGTAGATCCATACTCTTTTAAGATCATGTGCAAACCAGCCAACTTGGTTGACAGTCTGACAGTACCAAACCCCTGCACCTTTTTATCTCTCCACCAAGAGCTGATCATCTGGTAGAAGCCCAATTCATTCAGCCATGATCGTTTTAGTTTGAAGTAGGACCCAACCTATGTTTCTTCCCCACTGTCCCATACCAAAGGGGTATGATCTGAAAAGGGTTAGCTCAATCCACTCACAGTCGACAATTGAAATCTAACAAGGATGTCCACATTCCCAAAGAATCTATCATGCCTAGATGCCAGCCCGTTTCATTGCGCCAAATAAATTCCACACCAGAGGAAGGATATTCACTCAACTGCAAAGATTGAACCATCATCTGGAATCCAATAGCCGAACTGTCCGTGCTTCCATTAGGCCTATCAGCCCCTGTTAACACAGTTAAAATCCCCACCCGTCAGCCACATTCCCCCCTGCACCAACTCAGCCACAGCAGACCACTCCTCCCACAGCTCCTGCCTGGCAGATGCAATACAAGGTCCATATAGCCCAATAATCCAAATACACTCCTGCCCCTGGTGAATCTAAAATTTGCATGTCAGCATATGTCTGGCTTTGTGAACTTCCAAACACTGAGCCCACCTCTTCCTCCACCAGATAGCAATGCCCCCCGACCTCCCATGTGCATCAATCTTCACACACTCGTTCATCCCTGAAGCTATCAAGTCGGACCACAACCTATCAGAATTACTTTCAATGTGTGTCTCTTGAATGAGTGTACATTCAATTCCCCATTCTCTCAAATATCTCATCAGAGACGCCCTCCGGCTTTTGTTGCGCAACCCACGCACGTTCCAAGTGAGGATTCTCATCAATCCTCATTGGATCGCTCTCTCCTGAAGGATTGGCATATGCACACTTGCATAACTTTCTCAACCTCATCTTCATCCATCAGAATGATAGCCTTTGATTTTCTCTGTTGGAGGCTATACGGTGATCTCCCCTTACCAGTCTTTGCGTAAGATTCCCCTTCACATTTAGTGTCTTCCTTCTCCCGCAGGTCCTATTGATCCTTTAGAGACTCAAGTTGCGTGTCCAGATTCCCCTGCTCCTCAATCTCCATACCACCTGACAGCACATCCCCTGCCACCGTGGACGACGGTCCTGCCATTTCCCCTCCACCCAGTTCCTCCTTTTCTTCATTCTGAAACCCCCCCGTCTCCCCATCACATAAGTCCTTACAAGTCTCGGCAATTAGGGGTTCATCGCCATGAACCGTGCACAGCTCCTAAAACAATCGCCTCCTCATCAGCTATAGGTCCAAACGACTTAAGTTGCTTTGCTACAGTATCACCCACCAAGAACTTCAGCCTCAGCATCCAGGAACTTCCACCGCACCTCAAAATCAGACTGCCAGGTATAGAGCCAGCGATGAAGACATCGACCTTCACACTCAGCAGACGTCCATTCCCCTCCAGCAGTCCGACGACCGCGTCCTCTGCCACTAATGCAAAGCCTGAGATCATCGACGACACAACCTCCTTTGACCTCAAATGCAAAGGCAGTCCCTCAATCTCAAGTTTTCCCGACCTGATTCCCACTCTCTGGGGCGATCTCTCCGGCAAGGCTCCATCAAAAGGAGAAACCAGTCTCCAGATCACCATGAAGCCATCATTACAAGACGTTTGAAAATGCAACTTCTCGACATCCCCCATACCCAACCCAAAGAGAACAAAACGTGTATTTGACAGAAAAGAAACCTACCAGAAGTTGGTCGAGAGGGACAGAGAGGTTACTAGGGTGCGAACATTCTCTGTCGTCGGTCTTCCAAACATAACCTCCCCAACCAGAGCTCCACGCAAGGCCATCTCTGTAGCTTTGATGTTCTCCGTCATAGGCACCTCCACATCTGCCACAAGCCCTCCCGGTTTACGCAGAGATGGGGGCGGAGGCAGAATCTGCACAGCCCTAGAATTCAAATTTCCCAAGCGCGGGAAAAGGCTATTACTCATCTATCCCCCCAAACCCCTACACGAATCCCTTTTGTGGTCGAATCCCCCACATCCCAGACACACCACGGGAGATCGGCAGGTGGCCGCCATATGTCCCCGCCGTCGGCAGCGGAAACACACAATCTTGCCGAGCAGCTTTGTTCCCCTTCTATCTGAGCACCTCGCCTCCATCCCCCTTTTGCCGTAAGCAACAGATTCCCCCTGCTCCTTCCTCCTCCAACCCTTCGGCCTCCAAGTATGCCAACCTTCCCCCTCCCTACTCCCACCAGCCGTCGCCCCTAATCCGCCTGCCGTCGAGAAAGCCATCTCTCTTAGATATATAATATGTATATATAACTTATATATATTCTATATAATGTAACTTAAATGTTTAAGATAAATTAAACTATATATAACTTTTTATATGATTATTTATTAATTATACTAACTTATATGTATTATACTCTAAGTAAATTAATAAAACCCTATAAATAAACATATTTATATGTATATTATGTACATAATGAACCTTGTACCATAATTTAATTATATATATAGAAAAAATAATTAATTTATTAAGTTACTAGCTATGTTAGTAGATAAAATTAAAATAAATTAGTAATTTAAGTTATAACTAAACTAACTTATATTGTATATTTCTATGATTATATTTTAAGTAAACTAAACTAATTTAACTATATTTATAATGTATTACATTATTTATACTTAATTTACACGAATAATACCCTGAAATCACCTATTTAAATGTAAATAAACCAAAATAAATTATGTAAAATACAATAAAAATCTGTAATAAATACTTTAATATGTATATTGCTACTGTAATAGGTCAATTAGACCATTAATTAACTAATTTAAGCCATAATTAAGAAATAAACTCAATTAACGGTATGTATAAATTGTAAACTTTAACTAATTTATTTATATAGTAAACATAATTAATTTTGTGAATAAATTGTATAATCATGTAGCCCTATGTAAATAATTTAATACTCTATAATTTTAAAGTATATTAATTAATGACCCTCAAATCGAGGGCCAAAATCACAAATTCAGCACAGCCGCACTGGAATTCCAGGGTTGATGAGCGGCACATATAGCGCCACATCGTGTGTGGTAAAGCTCCCAGTGCCACTTATATTGCTTTTGTTAACTCTCCCCTTTAGTCGACATGTGTCGGGCGCAAAGAAATCCCTCCCCTTATTCCCTGAGCATATTCTGGCATTGGCTTTGGTCTGTGATGTGGTACTGGTGTGCAGTGTGTGGCTGAGAGCCATGCACTATGCGAGGGCTTGAACGAGCCCATTAATGAGCATAAAGCACGATTAAAAGGCCTAATTAACAAATTAGGGTGGCTCTTAGTAGAGGTCTGGTCCCACCCGAGAGAGTGCTGTGTATCCCTCGAAAAGGTCGCCCGCCAACTAAAAAACCTAATTTTTGAACTAAGTAAAGCCTAATAAGGGGATTAAGAAGAGAGAATGAGAGAAACTTAAAATGGCTAAGTGTTAGAATTAAGGAGAGTATGAGAGAGCCGTGATTAAGAAGAGAAAGTAGAAAAACGAAAAAGATGTACATGTATATGAATAGTGTATATATATATAAGTATACTGTAAATAAGAAGTATATGTATATTAAAAGTATACGTAGTATAGGTAATGTTTGAGCTATATATGCATATAAATAACAGTATAGCTTTACTGACAGAATTATCCGTCACTGTAGATAGAATAAGTGTCACTATAGACCCTAGTTTTTATCTTAGGTTATATATATAGTTTTTCCTAAGGTTTAGCGATGTTTATATCTGTCGCTGTACATATTGTATATGTTACTGTATATGTTAATATATTAAGTTAAGTTAGTATAGTATATATTATTACTTATTATTGTATATATATGTAAGTATTAGTATTATAAGTTATAAATAGATAGTATATAGTATATATTTATAGTGTTCGATGCTTGTTTGTATATTTGTGTTTGCAAGCATTTCAATACACTCTTTTGTACATGTATTAGTTTAATGCTTTCCTTCATTAATTCATTCATTTATGATTAAACATAAAATTGATCTTTTTTGAATTAAAGAATAATATTGGACTTAGAGAGTGATGTATATCAATAACTGCCTCTCAGTGAATGACCTAGAATAAACCAGTAAAAATTATGTAATTAAATAAAATTGACGCGATAACGGTTTGTATTTATGACATATACTACAATAACGATGATTTTTATACGAACCGTGGTCGATTGTTCCACATCCCACATCGTGGAGTGATAAACTCCTGATGGCATATAAGTTGTTTTCATGATTCTACCTTATCGCCTCATAAGCACAGGGGTGAGGTCCCCTTCACCTGATCGTGCACACCTCACTATCAACCATGACCGGTAGCCCTGGTCCATATACCCGGATCCAATAACCCGGTTACTTGCTCGATTATGTGAGAGAGAAGAGAGAAGAAGGAAGAGAGAGTGTAGAGTGGGGGGTGGGGTTTTGCTCTTCATACCAAGGGTTCAACATTTAGTCGCTGTGAGACCTAAGAGGCCTCTTGTGCGTGAGAAGAAATGAAGAAGGAAGAAAAGAAGCAAAGAGCTGAAGAGAAGAAGAGGAAAAGAAGAAAGGCTTGTGCATATACTGTAGTAATGTCATTTAAGTCATCTGATTTGCCAAAGAGACGTCTGATCACTGTAGCATTCAAGCTATTATTGGTTTATTTGATATAATTGATAGTTGGATGCATGCTTAACTTAAGGAGGATGTAAGTGGTGATTCAAATCACCATTATTTTTTATCCTCTTTTCTTTTTGTCCTTATATTCTTGAGATACATTGGATTTCATTGAATAGTTAATGTGACAGGTTTTCATCCATTGAATATCTTGTATTTGGCTTATTTCTTGTTCTCATATATATATTCATTTCGATTAACACGTGAAATGCAATACTTGCCCCCTGTGTTTGACCTCGGACTTCATTTTTTTATTCTGAGTTTATAAATTTTATTTGTTTGAGAGCTATTTGTCAACTATACAAGGCATTCCCTAACACTCGATGAAAAGCTTGATAACAGTCACCTTGTGGACCACTCACCAAAAACCCCATTTGAAGAAAAAGGTTAAGGAAAAATTGCATAAAACACGTTAATTAACCTGAATTTGTTGTCATACTATTGGGTCATCACAACCACCTTAGCCAAACCTTAGCCAAATCTGCGAGGCAGTATCAAACGATCGTGGCTCGGTGGTACAAAGGAACTGAATGAGAAAGCCAAAGGAAGAACCTTCCCCTTAGTCCCCTCATCTAGATTGGTTGGGTTAGCTTTGGGGGTTGGGATTACTTGCAATCGGTTGTACGAGGAATTTTTCTTCATCAATTAGAATCTTAACGAAAAATCCGGTCACCTGATTTTAAGGACCAATTGATTGATAAGGTCTTAGCCTTGTCTGGCTAAGCTACACTAACCCTAGGGGTTGGATGGTGTATGCAAGAAAGGAGGTCACTTAGACCTCAACTGGTTGGATCTTGGGAGCCAATCCCAAGGAGGTGAAGGCGATTCATCGCATCGCCCAGGCCATCTTCTCACTTTTCTTCTTCTATTCTCGTAGCCGAGATGGCTAACCCTGGACCTAGACCTGGTCAGGATCTAGCAAATCTGGACCCAATTACTTATCTGGAAGGCTGGGTCACTGAACCAGAACAATCTTGGAAACCAAACCCAAGGTGGCGAAGACGACTTTTCGCTTCTCCTGATCCTTCTTCTCGAGTCGCTGAAATGGGTAACCCATATCCTGACCCTAGTCATTATGACCAATACCATTTGGCCCTACAAAGGACCCCATCTCATGTCCTAGGGTATGAATTTCATACTTCTGCATCTCACCCATGGAACATAGGTAGACCTGGCTCACCTCCTGGAACCCTTGATGAACTGCCATTGCATATGTGACCACATTTCATATTGCAACAAATGATAGAAAGGACTAAGGAAAAGGTCGCAATTTATCTACATGAAGTCCAGACTACCACAATCCAAAACATAGACGAACCTGGATTCTAGCCCAAGAATCTTTAATGATGGTCCTTCAGGAATTAGAATCCTTGACAAGGCTAATCAGACAGAATCGGACACTTCAAGAAATACTGCTTTTGCAATATCAAGTGGAGAATAGCCTTGAGGACCTCGAAGAACCTGAAGTGACTACACCTGAAAGTGCTACAAGGGATTCATTGGGCCAGACACTCGAAATGAATTCATAGGGAGAAACTTCTGGTGTGGATATGGGAGATGAGATGGGAATACCCCGAATGGACTCACCTGAGAGCCCCATTCGTGAAAGTGAGTGGGAAAGGATTAGTATCTCCAAAACTGACTCTCAATCTGAATACCCTGAATCTTCGGAGATACCTCATGGGTTGGACAACCCAATTGAAAGGAAGTAGACCCACTCGAGGATATGGATCTTGATGGAAAGCCTAAGGTACGAGCATTCCATTTGGAAGAATCAATCATTCCTGATGATCATACATGCTTGGATAAATTGAGTACAACATCTAGATTTGACACTACTAATCAAACTGAGTCACTTCCCATGGGAAGTGAATCTGATTTTAATCCAACATCATCTTATTCGCATCTTTTTCCTTTCCCCTACCAGGATGATGAATGAAATTCTGAGACTACACTCTCTACTCTTAATGCTGATATCCAGATATCAGGAATGGCTTGGGATGATTTGCCTAGGGAAATGGAAATACTATCTGACGAGGAACCTACTACTTATGAGGGTGAAATACTGAGCAGAATTAATTGGGGACTTACTTACAATCCTAGTCAATCTAATGGATAACTCAATTCCGAGACTGAGATAGCTTTCGATGAAATTGAGATCAATACCGATGAGGATGAGATAATTTTTTATGAGGATTTTAGTGACCTATATGCAGAACCCTCAATGGCACATGTACCCTCATATAACCCTAGGTCTGGGGAGATCATGATTTTTGATGTCGATTATCATTATGAAGACCCCTATGATCCAAACTTTAATGTTGACATGCATTTTATCAACCCACCTCCTCAGCAATTTCCCATTGAATTCTGGAACATGATTGATCAACAGAATTGGCATCATGATCCTCATTCTGATTATCCTCCACTTCTTACCCCAACTCCACCTTCTACTATAGATAGACTCTTTGGAGTAGGGATGCATCATCAATTGGTTCACATCTGTGGACCACTGATTCTGCGATCACATGAGCACATCTTCCTGTTGATCTTGACCTGCTCTTATGCAATCACTAATCTATCTGATTGAGTTTTCTCCTAGCTAAAGGCGTTAAACTCAACATTTATAAAAAGCGTTTGATATCTATAGATAGCATGTTTTCTTTTAGCATATTTCTCTGCATATTGCATATCATCAGGTTGGCCGGTGCTGAATGAAAATTCAGGAGCAATTCCAAGTGATCTCTACCCACTTACTCCCTGTCGTAATTTATTTCTTTAATATTCATGCATGAGGACATGCAAGAACTTAGGCAAGGAAGGATAGATACATCAAAACTAAAAATTTTTATGCCAACATTTAGGAAAACCTCAGAGCAGCACGTTAAATGTACTTTAGGATCCATAATTTAAGAACAACTAAATCCACCTCCAATGCTTGCTTGCATTGGAGCTAGAAATCGTTCGCAACAACCACTTCCGACTTGTTCTCTCACCTTATTGTTCTGAATTAAGGATTAAGCTGAATGTAACCCGATAAGGGAACAACATTAAAGTACAAATCAGAAGAGGTTATTTGTCAATAGCATATATACATATTGCATTCATGAATAAGATTTTTATCAAGAGGATGCATTAGGGATTTTTACCCTTTAGTCGATTCCCGTAATCTAGAATCTAGTATACATTTCACACTCACACGTAGATTTTGCAATGAATTCACTGTAAAGACCGATAAATGTCTTTAGTCTGTCGAGAGGAAGTAGTGCTTCTTCTCCTAAACCCCTGGACAGTGCTTAGGGAGTTAGGTGAATCTTCTTCTAAAAATCCACCAAATAGTGTGAGACAAGAGTAGAGTGTTACTGGTGCTCTAAGATTAGTGCAAGGAATCTGGAATTCTGGATAATTGAGTGATGATACTTGGAGTTAGGCACAGTTCGCTCTCGGTTCCCACATATAAATTTGGTGTGAATTTCTGAGAGCCACCAAACAAGGCAAATACACGAAGATCAAGTTCTGATAAAACTAGGACTAAAGTGGATAGTTACAACTATCCTCTACGGAATCCTTGGCAGAAGGAGGGTATTGATATCAAGGTCAGAAATGCGTTGTCCTTTCTGTCTCTTTCTTGGTGCCGAGAGTAGGCACTTCCACCAAATAAGCTACCCAATATCTCTTAAACACCACCAACCCCCAATAATTCCTCTTGAATAAAGCTCGCATATGTTATGTGTTGTATTGAGTTGTGTTGAAAAACATAAAAAAAATTAATTAGAAAAAAAAGAAAAAAAAAAGAGGAAAAAAAAGAAAGAAAGAAGAAAAAAATATAGAGAAGAAAAAATAGAAAAAGCAAAAAAGTGATGAGTTTATGAGTGTCATAGTGTATATTTCAATTATATTAAGGCAATATCACCCACCACATTTGAGATCCACCAAATATGGCCTTAACCCATTTTCTTGTATTCCTAACCACCCGAATACTGGCCGAGGAATTCCGATTTAGTGTTAAGATTATTAAAACTCTATTAAAGTGGTAATGCCATGTGAGACTACCAAATATGGATTATATGTGTAAATCCGGTGAGATTGTGAGCTCGAAAAAAAAAAGAAAAGAAAAGAAAAGAGAAAAAGAGAGTGAATACAAAGGAACCAAAGAGAGCATAGTTTTCTTCGCTTTTCTCTGGGTCAATTCACTTAATAATTTGGGAATCTAGATTATGTAGTACTAATCTCTATATAGCACCAAATGAGAGTGAGCCACCAAATACACACCTGCCTCAAACATTCTCTACCTAAGCTAAAAGCTGGGGTGGAAACCTATTCCCAAGCCCTAGGGTCCCCTATTAGCGTAGAAAACCTATCCCCCTACCTACATTTCGTCCTACACCTTACCTCCCTCATAGGGAATCCTAGGGTTGTCCTCTTACCCCCATTTAAGTAGAAGATCACCACCACCTCCTCATCCTCATTCCCTTAGGTTAGGAACTCCTATGTCCTCAACCTAAATTCCTATTAGCTTGGCTAAGCATTCCTCTACCTGATTTCCTCCTACACCTCACCCCCATCGTCCTACTCTTCACCCCCTTCATCCAGCAGTCGCCAAGCAATCGTCTTGGGAGATTTCTCTCACCTCTCGCTCTCTCTTTTATTATATTCCCTTTATTTGTAATAAAACTATGTTTAGTTATAATATCAAATTTCACTCTCTCTCTCTCCCTCTCTCTCTTTTTGTCATTGCCTAGCTTAGATTAGTTTCGCTCTGTAATTCTGCTTACATAAAAACCCATAAAAATTACAAAAGGGGAAAAATACCAAAAACAAATAAATTCTAATATGATTTTTAATCAAACATTTGTCTCTTCATGTTCGACCCGAGACTTACCGAGTCTCGATTATTTTTATTTGATAGCGAAATTCAACACGTACTACGATGAGGGTTTCTTCTTCTTGAAACCCTAACTATTTTTCTTTACATGAATTTTTTGCATATCATTTTGACACCATTGACGGAGAGGCAACAGACTTTGATTTTCCATGTTTCTCCCACATTTACTTATCCTCTCAAGTCAGTCTTCTTTAATCTACTGTCTTGCAGGGACCCGATTAAGGTAAGCCAAAGGCGGTAGACCAGAGCAAAGTGCTGTTAAAGGGTTTATAAGGGTTTCGCTTCCCTCCACCCCTAGATTCCACTTCATCATTAAATAACTCAGATCTAAATCTACTTAGGTGTTCTCATAAACCCTAAGTTAGATTTTGTTGTTGTTTGTCACCTTCACTCACCTCACCCACTTGCATATAAAAAAAATACAAAAAAAATATATTCTTCTCTAATTATGGGATTTTATTAAAATTCACACACCCTAAACACCCACACACTTGAGGGGCACGACCTTTCTAATTTTATTACTCAACTAAGATTCCGACATGTGGAACTGATACACTTGAAACACATACATAATTGAGTAGAAATTAGAATATGCTAAATCATTTTGTGTGCCTTAATCAGTGGTGCAACAGGCCAATTAATTGAATTATTTTGGTTGCACCCCTTAACTTAAAATTTATTCATCTAGTAGCTTGCTCCATAGGACTCAACTTTTAGGGCTAAACTAAGCACTCCACATTATTGATTTTTAAAGGAATATATCTATATTCATGATTTCAAAACTTGGCATGCTCCACTGAACCCTAATTAAACAAACCTAAGAATTGATTCCTAAAAGCTGCTAAACAAGATCAAACCCTAAAAGACACATCATCTAATAACCTTGTTTGAAAACCCAAGCCTAATTAAAAGTGAGTAAGACGTTGGCCTTAAGGATTAACTCGCTCTTCGAGGCTCAAATTGAGATTATTTTCGATTAATATGCTTCTACTGGTCCATCTAATTTCTAGCTAATGGAGTGTGACGATCCGAGTCGCCATTGGCTACAACAAGTGCAAACAACCACAAGATCGTAGTCACCCAGCACATAGTCATAGAACATCAATAGCAAACATTCATTCATAATGCATTAAATAAATAGAATAAAGTGCTGACAAAATATAAAGAAAAATCCACCACATAAAGCAGGAAAATAACAAGTGCTCTAATAGAATCACCAAAAAATAGGAAATAAAGTCTAACAACGAAAGATTAGCAGAACTAAAAAGCCATTGTGCTCAGAGTGGACTGTCTCCAAAAGTAGGACCCAATCCCGCAATAGATGGACCAACAGTAGTCGTTGCACCCGATTGCTTAGCAACACCTGAGTACAAAACCCGAGAAACACGTCAGTAAAAACTGAGTAGAGTAGAACAACTACAACAAAGAAACAACAACGACAAGAATAAAGAAAGAAGGCACTATATCAGCAATTATTCCATTTATTAACTATTACATGTCCATTTTTTTATGCATTTAAGCCCACGTTATTACAATCCACAATCCGTTAATCAACGTCTCGGGACATGAGACGATTTCATGTAACTTCCTGAGATGCAAGATTGGTATAAGCCACCCTCTTGGTCGAAAAGACGGTGTATACCCATCAAGTCACCATGCTCTGTCACCTTGGGGTCATTACAGAAAAGGTGGCGGCTATGTCGTGTAGCATGAACATGTACAAGCGCTATGTATGCTAAACCACAAACAACCAATGACCCACCCACTAGCCGAGAAGAAACCACTCCTAACCTCGAGCCACGCATCCTGCTATCCCAATTGGCCACTAAGCCTAACTAAAGAGTCATATGAAGGCCAACAACTCCCTAAACCAACCCAGAACTGGTCTAAAAGACCAAAGCTACAGCTAATTCTGACGAGTGGCAGGGCTAGAACCAATTATCCATCCTCTAAGTTCTGAGTAAACAGTCATATTGATTATCTAGTCATTTCCAAATAACTGTATCTTTTATTGTTATCAAACCAAAGCATATTAATAATTACATTTATTAATTCCAAGATTTCCAAATATTCATGTTATTCTCCAACCTATCCATTCACCAATATTTTCCAAGTTATGATAGTCGTCCCATATTATTTACCAATTAACAAACACAACGAAACTTGTTTCATGCAAATCGAAGTTCGTTTCATGCATGCGATGATAAGGGTACATTGGATCATTAATTCTTAATCATTCACATAGCATGCAATTATTTCACAATAAATCACCCAAAATCAGAGTTAAATCTTTAAGAAGGTTCTCGACACAACAAAAGAGGAATCACCACGCTAACCAACACGGTATACGTACAAAACCACCCAAAACAAGCCTACAGTTACTTGAAAACAACATAGAAATAAGGGAAGAGGAGACTACTCTGCCTAGCGTCACCAGAGGGTTATGATGACTCTGAATCATGCGCAAAGGGCCTGGCGACTATCGTCACACCCGCCTCGTACAAATCCTAATTTTCACGGACCAAAAGTAGAGTTGGAATCACTTAGGCACGTTTTTTATTTTTACTAAGGAAATAGTACTAAAGAAAGGAAATAAACTACACTATTGCATAGTACGCGTCGAGACGATTCCAACGGTACCTTATTTGTCGAATTCCGAGGTCAGGAAGGCCTCGGACTTCTTGAAAACGCTGAACCAACCGATTCAGGCAAACCGGTTAACGTCCACGTAAACCACGCGCATGCCAAGCGTCGTGTGCGGATTCATCCTCATGCATGCGCATGGATCGTCCGCACCACACCCTCTCATCCACTCAATTGCCACGTGTCCAGAATTCAGCAACCGTGCGCTCCCCTGCTAAGTGCAAACGCACCTGCAACACACACACTCACTACCTCTGAGAGTGACATGTGTCGCCAATCTGCGCTCCACCATCGGATCGGACAACACTTGTTCGTCGATGCCACAAACTACATGAATTTTGCAATGGGAAGCTCGAAGAATCCAAAATCAAAACTAGGTCCCTTGGAATTTGAAATTAAGATTTCAAATTAGAAATCCTAATTCCTAACTCTCTCTTTCTCTTGGGTTTTGGAGGCTTTAGAAACTAATGACAACCTAAGGTCCCTAGGGGGTATATTTATAGACCCAAATTCTACTTAGGGTTAGGTTTAGCTGGGTAAATTACCGAAATTACCCCTAGGTTTGGTTCACCTTACATTTAGGTCTTTTTTTACTTATTTTGGTCATAACTTGAGCTATACACCTCGAATTCGCACAAAACAAGCTTCGTTGGAAAGCTTGTGATAAGAGGAATCCAACGGTACCATACATGGTACCCTTTTGATGAGATTTGACTAGGGTTTGACCCAAAATATGCATTTTTGGTATGTTTTAAGAGGTTGTACTTGGACCAAATCACAATCGTGTCTACGGGTTTGATGTGATCCAAATCACTCTAAAATGACTCGAAACTTGGATTTTAGGATGTTACAAGGAGTACCATCAAACGACAGTAGTTGGGGGGTATCAAAGGAACTGAAGGCGCAAGCCAAAAGAAGAACATTCTCCCCAATTACTCTCTCTAACTGGTTGGATTGACCGAATAGAAGTAGACCAAATCATTTGTAATCTTAAGATGGGTTCTAAGAGTCTGTAGGTCCTTAGGCTACCCACTTAAGGATAGGTTTGGATTGTTTGTATTGCAAGGAACCTTTCTCTTACCTATTTTCCCTCCTGCATCTCCATGTATTCTTCCACGTCACACACACACTTCTGCTCCTCCTTTCCAAACACACTCATCCATTAGTTGGGATAATCTTGAATGGGGATATGATTCAAGACCTTAGTGTCCAGTATCAAACCCTGGACATCAAGACTTTGATTACTATCCTTCTCATAGCTACACTGAATATAGATCTCCGCCCTCTTATGAACAACTTAGTACGATCTATGATCAAGAAGGATATGCTGATTACAACCCCTACCCTCCCCAGTACTACACTATATATAGGTTAACATCCCTTGATAAGTGATGAGCAAGAGTTTTTCGTGAGAAAAATTGAGTTTTGCAAACCCCATTGTTGTAGTTGCAAAAAATCCACTAATCAAATAATTTTTATAACCAAAGCTCGAAGTGAGTCCCGGGTCGAACATAGGAAGGCTACATTTGATTAAAATCCGTGTTTATTTTCATAAAGCAGAGTAGCTGGTTGAAATCAATCTACATGAGCTACTTTACTTAAAGAACAAATAATAGATGAGAGAGGGAGAAAGGAACAAATATTAAAAAATAGGTCCAAAATATTTATTACAACCAATTGCGGAAAATAAAACTACACTGGAAAGCAGTAAAAGATAGAGGGGTGAGAGAAATCCTCCTCGACGGTCACTTGGAGGATGACTCGCTTTGACGGCGCCCCGGACGAAGGTGGTGAGGGGCTAGACGAAAAAGAATGGAATTGGAGGAAGGAGGACGGGGCAGGATGGCATCGCGGAGAGGTTCCACTTCCCGAACGTGGTGAGAAGACAGCCACGAGATGCTCCACGAACGAGTGTGAGAGAGCGGGAAAAAATATTTTTACAACCTCTAGTGGAGCATCCCAGGCTTGGAACAACCTCCTTAGAGCTTTAAAGGAGGTAAGGAAAGAGTAGGAAGGGATGATGAACTATGTAGGAGGGGTAGGCCTTTTATAGGTGGAGAAATGGGGGCAAAAAGGTCATTTTAAGGGCTTAAAATTAATGGAAGGGCCTTTAGTGACGCATGCAGTCGTTGGTGAAGGCAAAGGTGACCGTTGGCGTGTGTGGATGAGGGCCTTCAGATCTTCATCGCACAACTCACTTCATGCATGTAATGTGCGTCAGATCGCGCGTGCGATCGCACGTGTAGTTGCCTTAGCTGTTTCAATGCATGGAAGGAGGGTCGATTTCAGTCGTTCGATCATGATCGTGTGGTTGAGATCACACCCTCACTGCGCCTTCAGAAAGTGTTGAGCACGCATTGTCATGCGCATTCACATCGCGTAAATTTGAGCACGCCATGTAGCCACTTCATCCGCCGCTCATCGCTGATCAAACGACCCAATTTCTCGCATCATTGCTCTTTGCAGATTAAGAATGCTCAGCAGGTTTTGAACCTGCGTCGTGTGCTCTAGATAGGGAGCTTACCCAACACGCTATGCCTGCAGATTGTCGAGAAGACAATCCAAGGGTTGAGCACTTGCGACCATTAGTTCATGGAAGGACGACTCAGATCGCGTGATGAAGGATCCCTTGAAGATGTGAGGGCATGGACATGGCTTGATATCAGCCATTGGATGGAGATCCAACGACTGCAATCGCACGGTGGATGCTCTCCTTAGGTAGCGGCTTCTTTGGACAGCTTAGATGATTCCACATGCCATCATTCTTCAAATGCTTGTAGGTGGTTCCACGAACACCGAATTGGGTCAATTTTCTCGTCGTTAGGCTGCGATTATCAATCTAAACCCATCCATGGGGTTAGATTCTTCATTTGAGGTTCAAATTTTCACCACCTCGCCCCTTGGCTATTGATCTTCCTCGAACTGCATATGATGCTATAGAGGTCTAATCAAGGCCATTTCGGAGGCGTTGGGCTCCGATCATTACCCTGATCAGATTCATACAGTTGGATCTTCAATCCGAGATCCCAAAATATATCGCCTTATCCCCTAGCCACAAAAAGAGATGAATTAATACATAATTTACATAAATTATTCTAAATGTAGAATGATGCATGTTATGCAATACTTATAATGCTAAATGCACTTATGAGTCTATGAACATGCATAAGTAGACATTTTATGTGAAATAGATGTGTCTACATCAATGAGCAACCTAAAATGACCTATTATCAAGGAGGACCCCAAGAACCTCAATATCTTGAGCCTCATGGAATGAACCCAAACCCACCCAACCCTACGCTGAACCTTTTAGCCTAGGTGACTCAGGTCCAAGATAGGGTACTGGCTAACTTGAGAACAACCATATAATCTTTTGAAGCTCAGCCACTACCCTACAATGAAGCATTGGAGCCCCTAATTAAAATGATTGATGATCTTAACAGTTCCTTATTAGATTGGCTCCAAGAGGTAGAGGACAAGGACCCAAGTGAGGGGTTATGTTAAATCGAGTGAAATAGATGTTTTAAAGGATTTAATCATCGTAGCAAGTCAAAATCATTAGAAAGCACTTAAAATTTATAACTCGCAAGTACGAGGTCATTCACTGGGAGCAATAATGGCAATTCATTCTCGCAGATCACAATTCTAAGAAAAATATAAGCAATTGAGACCAGAAGAATAATCAAGAAAGATATATTAATGAAATCAAGTATCAATGTGGTGATTTGAATCACCAAATTACCCTTTAAGCTTAAACCTAACAAATATATGAATAATAAGCACAACCACTATCAGAATCAAATGCTTCAGACAACAAAGATAAGAGATCTGATGGCTTAAGTGAAGCCTGCTACAATTCCTTCAAGAGACTCAAGGGCCTCTTTCCTCTCTTTCTTCTCGAGCCTCAGGAGAGAGACTTATAGCAGCGTCACGACAAGGGCAAAGGCCTCTTCAAAAGCAGCTAAGTGTTGAGAGGCAAGAGGAGCAAAAACCCCCCTCCCTCTCTTCTTTCCTTCTTTCCCACCTAATCGGATCTCAAAATGGGTAAACAGGCGGGTAATCAGGTCAAGAGCAGAGACCAGGGCTACCAAGCGTGTGAGGTAGCCAAGGAGTGAGTGGGTGTGAATGAAGAGGGACTCGACCCCTCGTGTACTAAGCGAGGGTCAGGGTGACTAATCCCTTTTATCTCGCGCTGAAGGCTTCATTCCTCACAATGTGGGACTAATGTAGTTGTAGTCCTCCACACGAAGTAGCTACTAAAGGAGCTCTTGATTGCACGCGAAGCGAAGGTGGTTTCCTCTAATTGAAGACCTGGGTACGCTCCTGGAAGAAGACCGCGCGACCTGGGAGTCGAATGGCTGAAGAACTTGGCAAGAACATGGCTCCTGAGGTCAAGGAAGAAGCTCCGTCAATGGCGGCAGACCACAAACACCTGCAAAGATGAAAATGGCCTTGCGGCCACGTCAGAAGCGCTCAGGAGTGTTGTGCGAGTGTGGCGAATGTGGTGGTGGTGGTAGCGTGCTGTGAAGGTGCATGTGTGAGTGTGGCGAAGGCGGAAGATGAGTGCGGAGGTGGAGGTGTTCAGGGAGGTGATGGGTGCAGCAATCCCCTCAATTTCTTGAGGAGTTTTGCTTGCGTGGACACGACGGAGGTGTAGGAAGTGGTAGTGGCAAGTTGATGGCGTGTGGCGTGCTGCGAATGTCGTCAGAGGTATTCCCGTGACTTGAAAGACGATGGTGGAGCATGCGATTTTGTGGTCGAAACTGAAGTTTGATGATGCTGGGAGGATCAGTGGACGAAGAGGAGTTGATGTGGGTAGCTAACAGATCAGGAGGAGTCGAAGAAAGCGTCAGTCGTGATGAGCTGGCATCGGAGAAGGAGAATGTTCCGGGAAGGGGGATGGCGACGAGGAGGGGACCAGAGAGCACCGCACCAATATTGCACGATGCAAAATGAAGAGGGAAAGAAGATCCTACCGCCTATTGTATGTGACGGTCGGCGAGGTGATGAGTGGCTACTCATCATAGCTAAAAAAAGCTAAAGTTAAGCTAGAAACTGGGTTAAACAATATTAAATTAACACATAAAAAGGATTAAGTGTGGGAATCAAAGAAAAAGACCTAAAATCTTAATTCCGTGTTAAAATTGCATAATTAGGTCATTAAACGAGATATTATTGAGAAATAGGTCAAATGGTGATCCAAGTGTTAATTGAATACACAAACGAGTTTAAAAGTTCAAATCAAAAGTATAATTAACTTCTTAAATGTTCAATTAAACACATATAAAAACTTGGAGGCATTTGGACATCATTAAGGCCTTGGAATTAAAGATTTACATTTAGGTCCTTTATGCATCACATTTCCTTCTTTAGAAAACTTTCCCGGACCTATTTATAACCCGCAGGGACCTCTTTGAAAGCCCTTAGGGTCCATTCAGTTATCATTCTTTACCACTTATGGACTTGCCTATAAATGTCCTACCCCTTCGCTGAAGGGCTCACCCTGCAATTTGCCCATTAGAAACCTGCGCACACTTCTTCCCGCACGTGCACTGTCCATGCGAAGAACACGTGCATCCTCGACCGTCCGTTCTTGCATAGATTTTGATCTACGGCTAGATCTGATTCGAAGCTTCACGCGAAGCGGCATGTGTAATCACCCCTACCCCCAGATCCCATCCTACAGTCTGATTTAAACTTAGAGGCCCGAGCGTTCTCTCTTTCCATCCTTGCCGCCAGTGCCCTTATCAAGTAATCGCACTCACGCGGTGCCTGGAATCATTGCAATCGCTATTTAAGCACCTTTGTGGTAGCGCGCGCGGGGGATCACTCTCTCCTACTTTCTTAGCGATCTTTCCTCCACTCCAGTTTCCCCTCTTCATCAAATCTCTGATTTCACAGCCATCGGCTGTGAAATCTCCGACTTCTCTCCGACCCTCCTCATCGCTAAGGACCTCATAGCACCTGAGGATGACCCTGAAGTCTCGCTAGCAGGCTTTTCACTCCGCTGGAGGTCACCTCCCTCCCTTCTTCCTCAGCCACCGGCTAAGGACCCATAGGTCCCATTCTTCTTTTTAGACTAGTTTACTATTTTATAGTTAGCTTTAGTGTTAGATAGATTAGCAATAGAATTAGATATAGAATTTATTTTGATCCGCTATGCATGTTAGAATAGTATTAGTAGTAGATTCAGTTTAGTTTTTTTTCCTTCTCACCTCCTCTAATCATCCCAGATCAGAGGGGACGATTTCCCCCAGTTATTGTCCATGTTTTCCCCCTCTATGCACTGTCATTTCACTTCTGATTTCCTCAATTGTTTTTCACATTGCACCCACTAATTAGACCTAATCTCAGATCTGATTGGTTTACAACCTCAGATCTGAGATTAGCGTCAACACTCATTTTTAGGGGCTTCCCACTCATCCCATGTTTTATCACAAAAGCCCCTGATCTGAGCTTGAATTGGAATCGGTTTGCTAGATTTGTTTGATAAAGTCAGATTTCAAGGTTTTAGATGTTTGTGAGCTTTGAATTCTTTGATCTAGCCAACTGAGTTAATGCTTAGTTGATTCATTGTTTGGCTAGGAATCTAAGGTGATTCTGAAGTTAGAATTCACCTCAGAGGAGCCATAATCTGATTTGGATCTTCATGAGGTTTTCAATGCCTTGATTGCATGATAGGGCTAAGGAAAATCACTTTGGCGATTTGAAGTCCTATCCTGCATTCATTAGTTATTTGTTTTTGGAAGTCTGATTTTCAACCTAAGGAGTTCTCAATACTCGTTAAGGTTTTGGATATTTGGGATTTTAGTTTCTATTTTAAATAGACTGATCTAACTCCTTCTACATGCTGTCTATAGCATTAGAAAGAGCTAGATCAGATCTCTTTTTGTTTTGAATGATGAGATTTTATTGACAAGGGATTTTGAGTATGAATTATGTTCATGAGTGATTTTTATGAGAATGAAAATCCTTGTCAGAGTTTTTCTTAGAGTGATTTCTAATTTGGTCTTTCAATCCCAGATGCATAGCAACTTGGTGCAGAAGCAGCTACATTCCCTCCCCCTTAATTCCAACATGTGCTCCCTGGATTAATCTCTTCAAATCCCTAATCAAGTTGTCCATGATCTGATTTGGGATATAAGAAGGGGCTAAATCAGGAAATACATGTTGGAATTAACCTCTTCTTCCTGCTACAGACTTGTTTCTCTTTAGATGAGTTAACTGCAGCAGCAGTTGAGACATCTGAAGAGGAACTTGTTTGATGATGGGATCTGATTCAGTAGCTTCTACTGAGATCTGCTACTGCTGTATGATTGGCTTGTTTCTGCTGCTCAGCAGAAACTCTAGATCTGAATAATCCATATGGACATTAGCTTAGGTTTTAAATAGCTGCCTGTTGAAGAAAGTTGTATTCAACTTCTGTACAAGCTTTCCTATAAACTAAATGAACTCTTTTTATATCCTTTGAATGCTTGTGTTTCTCCAAATGAATCTTTTGTCAGCTAGTTAATAAACCCAACTGATCCTTGTGATCTGCATGCTAAATTGTTTGTCTCTTGTCCATATGTTGTGTTAAGACCACTGAGGCAATTGAATGCCTTTTTAGACCCCTATAGTTTCATCCTAAGCCTTTAGGACTCATTAGAAAACTTTAGAAAGGCTTAGGATGAGTGAGATTCAGAATTCAATAAAAATTAGAAAAAAATCCAAAAAATTAAAATAAACATGTCTGGTTTTAGAGTAAGTATTTCTTTACATGTGCACCAAGTTTCATGGTAATCAAAACCTCCGACTAGGTAAAATTTACCAGTCGACGGTTTTGTATACCATGAAATTCAATAAAATGAACTAAAGTTGAAAAGGACGAAAATAATTCTTTCTCCTCATCTATCTCTTTCCTTCTCATCTCCTATTTCTAACACATATATAAAAACCATAAAAAGTGAAACAAAAACTCTAAAAATACTGAAAATCCTTTGTATACTATGTATATAAGTATATATTTAAGCTATTTAATAAGCCTACTTAGCTATAATGTAAATTATACATATTTATAAGATAAATAATTTATGTATATATTGTAGTATGTAAACTAAATATTTAAGTTAGATTATACTATATATATCTTAATTATATAACTAATTATTAATTAAACTAATGTATATGTACAATAAGCTATATAAAATAATAAACACTATAAACAGCCATATTAAGTTATAATACTGTATACACATATTTATATGTATATAATAAACATATTAATCCCTGTATCTTAATTTAATTATATATCTAGAATAAATAATTAATTTATTAAGTTAACAGTTAAGTTAGTAGCTTAAATTAAAATAAATTAGTAGATTAAGTTAAAACCAAGTTAAGCTATTCTATATTTTTACACTAATGTAGTTTGAGTAAGTTAAGCTAATTTAAGTCATTTATAATGCATAATACTATGTAAACTAAATTTATACATAAAATAGTTTGAAATTGAATTAGTTGAACGCAAATAAAATAGGAATAAAGCTTGTAAAATACAATAATAATGTATATTAAATACTTTACTATATTTACTAACTCTGTATAAGGTCATTTAGACCATATATTAACTAATTTATATGTAATTAAGGAATAAAACTTATAATTCTGTTTGTACAAACTGTGTACTTTATTGAAATTATTTATACAGTAAATATAATTAAAAATCTAAATTAATTGTACAATCAAGAAGTACTATGTAAATACTTTATTATCCCATAATTTATTTTTATTTTATAATAAATTATCGCCTTTAAATTGAAGGCCAAAATCTTAATTTCCTGCATAGCCGCTGGAATTCCTTCGCAGCACAAGTGCTAATATAGTGCCACATCGGTCGCGGAGAAGCGCCCGCAGCGCTTTTTATTGTTTTTGTGTTATAGGACGATCAATCGTCACGGGCGTCGAGCGCTCGAGCAACCAATCATCTTATATATTCTGAGCATTCTGAGCAAGTGTGTGTGTGGGCCGAGGGCCTGTGTGTGCTGTGCGAGGGCTTGGTTAAGCCCAAATGTGTGCCAAAACATACTTAAGCGACCTAATTAAGAAATTAAGGCATGCTTAGTAGAGGTCTGGTCCCACCCGGTCTCTGGGTGCTGTGTATCCCTCGAAAAGCGTGCCCACAAATTAAATAAATTTTTGTTAAGAGCCTTAATGACACTTTAAACACAGAGAAGAATGTAAGCTGAAGAATGTAAGCTAAAGAACGCCTAAGTGTCGGATGAAGAGAAAAATTAAGAAGAGAAGAAGAAGAAACACTGAGATGATTTGAAGAGTAAGAGAGGAAGGGAGTATGCATATGTATAATATATAACAGATATCCGTATAGATAGTATTTGTAAATAAATAAGTATAAGGTAAATAATATGTATATGTATAACTAGTATAGTTTTATATATATATATATATATATATATATAACTTCATATTTTTACTGATAGAATAAAATGTCACTGAAGGTGAAATAGATGTCACTATAGACCCTAGTTATTTCTTAAAGTTTATATATAGTTTTTTTGGGGTCCAATGATGTTTATATCTATCGTTGTAGCTACCATATATGTTACTGTATATGTTAATATATGAAGTTAAGTAAGTATGGTATGTATTATTAGTTAGTATGGTATACGTATGAAAGTATTATCAATATAACTTATAATTAGATAATATAGAGTATGGTTATGAAGTGTTTGATGCTTGTTTGTAATTAGTATTCACAAGCATTTTAATTGATTCTTTGTACATAATTAAACCATGCATTCATTCATTCTTTCTTTGTTGGACATAAAATTTCTCTTTTTTTTGGAATTAAAGAATAATTCTGGACCTAGAAAGTGATGTATATCAATAACTGCCTCCCAGTTAATGACCTGGAATAAACCAGTAAAAATTAGGTAATTAAATAAAATTGACGCGATAACGGTTTGTATTTTCCGACACATACTACAACAATGACATTTCTCTTTTTTATATGAACCGTGGTCGATCGTATTCATTCATTACGAGGGAGTCGAAAGTAGAGGGTCGTCAGAGCGAAGCTTGGAGCAGCCGGAAAGGGATAAAAGAAGAGATTTGTGGCCCAAAAACTCGCTAAGGAGGGGAACAAAGAGCACCACACCGGTATTGCGTGATGCGGAATGAAGAGGGAAAGAAGGTCCTACCGCCTATTCTATGTGACAGTCGGCGAGGAAGTCGGAGGTAGAGGGTCACCAGAGCGAAGCTTGGAGCAGCCGAAGAGGGAGAAAAGAAGAGATTTGTGGCCCAAAAACTCGCTAAGGAGGTGAGGTAGTCCATGATGGTCTCATATAGGCCTTCAAGCAAGCTTTCAAGCTTGGAAACAAGCTTGAAAGGCTTGATTTTTTAGGAAGAAGGATTCTTGGAAATCAAGGATTCGCATGAGCAACATAGACGGATTTAGAGTTTAGGATTAAGTTTAATCGATTAAGGATCTCCTCAGGGTTGTCCCTCCAATTTTGAAAGAGATTGGCCAAGTAATCAGGGAAGAATCTCTGATTGAGAACTCAGCTACGTGGGTTCACACCTGCCATGGTAGCAAGGACCAAAATGAGAAGAAGACAACGAAGTTAGGGGGGTCTTTGTAAGGATTTTCGAAAGTTAGGGGTGTATGTGAGAAAGAAAGAGTCTAAATGAACCAAAATGCAGGCTAGGTCAAAATAATCTCTGATTGAGCCCAAATTTTGACACAAGCCTAATTTGAACCCAAGAAATCTAGTGGTGACCAAGCAAGAAGGTTTTAGTCCTAAATACCCTTAATGGATTTACAAATATATTGTGTTGAAATTAAAAACAGGCAGCTTTGGTGATTTACTAAGTATGGAATGTTGGTGCTAGAGCACCACAATCATTTGTTTTGATGATAACAAAACACGTGTCATTTAACATTTGCACTTGAAGTCTTAGATTTCAGGCAAATTGCAAATGGAGACGTGACCAGACGGAGTTCGAGCTCGCATCCAGGATGGATTAGAGGAGCTTGATGGAAAACAGAGGAGATTCGCAAGGAGCGATAGATTGAAGAAGGAAGGAGATGAAGAATATGATAGATTTCCTTCTCTTGTACTCCTTGTATTTTTCGTTTCTTTTGTTACTCTTTATTTTTGTTACTTAGATTCTTGTTAAAGAGCCTCAAAGTACCCTAATTGTAGTCCTAGGAACACCGGCACAACCCTAGGATACTTAGGTTTTTTGTAGAAAACTTAGAAAACCAATATAGGGTTCAAACAGCATTTCCAGACGTCTAATTCCAAAATCAGACATCTGATAATGTGTTTTAAGACGTCTGACTGTTGATTCAGACGTCTGATAACATTTAGGCTGGACTTGTTGTTCTGTCTGATGAAATCAGACGTCCAGACCTTAGACCAGACGTCTTAGAAGACGTCTGATGACTTTGCCAGACGTCCAAGTAGTGGACCGTTGGCTGGCTCAGCAAACACTCAAAACTCAAGGATATGACCGTTAGAGCCCTATCAGACGTCCTTAGGCCTTTCCAGACGTATGATAAATGACCGTTTTGCCTCGGCTGACCCAAAATCTCTTCTCAGAGACTTTCTAGCCGTTGCACTCTCTTGGAAATCCATTCCCACGAAAAAGTAGGTTTCCAGACGTCCAGACATAGTGCCAGACGTCCTATATGTCATCTGATGGACTTGCACTAGAACCCTGTTTAGATCCGATCCAAGTCAGGAAGAGACCCGCCTAAAATCAGACGTCTGATCTTATTTTCAGACGTCTTAAACGGATCTTCCAGACGTCTGATGCCAGGATCAGACGTCTGATAACCCTGTCAGTGCAATCATTGTTCCTAATTTCGGCCTGATTCTCTTGGACTTTGCTCCCAACGGCTATGGAAGCTTTCCTAAGCCTTCCAAAGCCTTCCTAAGGCCTCTATAAATAGAGGGGAACCTTTTACACACCTAGATACACAAGAAACACTTTGTAATACACTCCCACACTCTTTTGTATCCAAGCAAGCTCTTGCTATCCAAGCTCAAGTTCTTCATCTAGAGAGCATCAAGCTGTTGCGCACCCGCTCCCCCGCCGTAGTTCACGAGAGCGACGTTGCGCCGTCGCGTGGCTCACGCACCCGCGTCATCGATTCGACGCACTCCTTGCAAAGGAGAGTTTCCTAATTCCTATAGAAGCTTAGGTTAAAAATTGCTTTGTTGGCTCTATAGGATTATTTGTTATTTTATCTTTGTTATTTGGTTGGGTATTCGCTTTGCGAATTCCCGTCTCCTTCGAGGGACAAAATCCTTCTCGTGAAGAGAAGGGGTTGAGGAACACTACCCTCGCACTTGTAGCGTGGCTGTAATTGAGGTTGAATCACCCTCGTTTAAAGTGATTCGTTTAGTGGATTTGATCAACTTGGTTGATCGGAAAATCCTAACTCGAGAGGGTTAGGTGGTGGTTTTCACCCGATTTGGGTTTCCACCTAAAAATAATTGTGTACTTTGTGTGTTTGTCTATTTTGTGAGATTGGTATTTTTTCAATTCCGCATTTTTTACGTCACACTGATCTCACCCCCTCTGAGTAGGGAATTACATGGAAGACAGGTTATTCCTAAATTGCTTTTTCTTTCTTTTTCTTCCTCTTTAGAATTTAGGGGTTTAAATGAGAGGATAGAAAATTACCTGTCCTAGGTGTGGTTGTTGTGCGGCTGCTTGTTGTCCTCTTGCCTTGATTTCCTGTGCCTGCACAATAAAAGACAAGAGATTAGTCAATAGAAACTCAAAAATTGTGAATTAATAGCTTCTAGAATAGCCGTTACTCCCCGGCAACGGTGCCAAAAACTGGTCCCCGCTCTTCATTCGTTGTTGTTGATGTGGTTATTATAGTCGTTGTGGTATATAACAAAAACGGTTACCAGTCTAATACAATTTATTACTCGGAATAAAAAGTTTCCCGAGGTTGAACTCAGGGAGCAAACCAAAATTCCATAAGCCTATAAATTCACAATATATATAAGGTTTTACAAAAAATTATGAGAGAGAGAGAGAAAGAGAAAGAGGGTAATTGGCTTTTTCTTCTCTTGCTTCAGCCGGCACTTCTCTTCAACTTGTTTTCTTCTTCATTCTTCTTTTCTTCTTCTCCGTTTCTTCTTTCTTCTTCTTCAGCCTGCCTTCTTCTTTCTTCTTTTCTTCTTCTCTGCTTCTTTCTTCTTCTTCAGCAGCTACAGTTCCTCTTTCTTCTTCTTTTTTCTTTTGCTCTGGCCCTCCTTCTTCTTCTTTTCTTCTTCAGCAGCTACGGTTCCTCTTTCCTCTTCTTCTTCTTTCTTTTGTTCTGGCCTTCCTTCTTATTTTCTTCTTCTCTGCTTCTTCTTTCTTCTTCTTCAGCAACTGCGGTTCCTCTTTCTTCTTGCTGCTGACTCTCCTTCTTTCTCGCCGACGTCTGATTCAGCGCTCAAATGACTTAACTGCTCAGTTGTTACAGTGCACCTCCTCTTCTTTTCCTTCAGCTTCTTTCCTTCCTGTCTTCTTCCTTCGCCTGCTTCTTCCTTCTTCTTTCTTCTTTCCTGCACACACACACAAGCATCAGCGCAAAACCTACCCTACCCCTTCCCCGCATCTCTCCCTCTCTAGATCTCTCTTTAGGAAGCTCTCCTAGAGCCAGGTAATCGGGTCGGGTCGCGTGCCCGGGCACACCGGTGTGGGTGGTGCACGAGGAGTGCACAGGAGGGTGTCAGGTCGGGTCAAATCCGCGTGGGTGAGCCGCGGATGAGACCCGGTGATAGGTGAGGGACCTCACCCCGTGTGTAATCGGAGGCGAAGAGCCTATACCACTTTTTCAATTTAAGTGGTGGCGCTCGCTCCTACACTTACGAGGTGGGACTAAATTCCCACCTCCGCTTCGCTCGCCCGCAAGTGAGAAGCAGCTGTCAATTAGGCAGCAGCGAAGGCTTTGCTCTCCCAATTAAGAACCTGGGCGCCTTCACGGACTTGCCCCGCATTGCCTGGAGCCCTCGCCTGGCGTCGAAGAGACCTGGAGCTGCCTGCGAAGAAGCTCCAACAGTTCGTCAATGGTGGCGAGGAGGGTGAACCCTGAAATCACGAAGACGGCCTCCCGGCCACGTCAGACAACATAGGGAGCTTCGTCGTAGTGTGGCGAAGGCGGTGCGAGGGGCGGCGTGTGGTGAGAGTGCCTGTAGGCGTGCACCTAGAGCAAACTACGTGCACGGAAGTGGGTGTGTTCAGAGGGTGCTCAGAGTGTGCAGGGTGATGAATGGAGTAGATGAATCGCTAGAGTGGAGTGAGGGGAAGCTTCTGGGCTTGTCGGCGAGGGGTGGAAAGGTCTGTGGAAGTGGGGTGATCTCGCCGGAGATGGTGGCCGAAGGCGGAGCAGATGAAGGTGGTCATGGCAGTCAAGGGGTTTAAAATATTAATTCAAGAAAGGAAAAGTGAGAGGAGAGTAAGGAGAAAATTTCTACCTACTTAGTCGACAAAGAGGGAGAGGGAGACTGCCCGGCGCGTGCCTACCAGAGCTGAGGACGAAGGTGCCCAGGGGAGGTGTGACGGCGACGAGGAAGAGATCTGAGGACGCCAGCTAGTGCGACCTGGCATGGGACAATGAGGCAGAGTGGGCTCTGCTGCAAGTATGGCAGCAGAGTGACGAGGAGGAGGAGGAGAGTTCGCCGAAAGCTAGGGCAATCTAACCGGAGAGAGGGGAGACGAAAGAGAGGGGTTTTCTCCACCAGAAATAGCTTGCGGTGGACGATAGCCCCTGCCGCTCCTTATAAAGGCGCTGGCGCGGGGAATGGCCCGAGGGAGCGACGTACGAAGCTCACAGGAGATGGTAGGAGATGGAGACCCATGCCTTTCGTACGTTCGCACGAGAGGCATGGGCGGTTGCAGGACAAAGGGAAGGGTCCCTGCGACAGAGGACAACACAGGGAACCCGCCGTTCATTCCTGAGAACGGGCGCCGTGCCCTGCGCGGCGCCATCCTCCGCGCAAGGTCGTCGGAGGTATGGCACCTGCTCAGAGTGGCAGGGAGGACCGTTCTGCAAAGAACGACGAGAAAGATAGGGGGCAATGTGTAAGGGTTTCAAAAGATAAGGGTCAAAAAGTAATTCAAGAGGACTAATTTATAAAGTCGGTCAAGATGGTCTTTTCTTAGGCCCAAATTTTTATACCAGCCTAATTTGAACCTAAGGATTTTAATGGTGAAATTTAATTTTAGGCTTGACCACGTTTGATCTATCAATTTGCGCAAAAACCCAAATTATGTCATAAATTAGGCATGGTTCTCATTTTAGGTCAAAATAGGTTGCAAATGCCAAATTGAAGGTACTAAGCCCTAGGAAATATTTTTCCATGAATTTTAGAGGATTTAATTGATTTTTATCATACCTCGAACCTCGTGAATTAAAGTGGATTTATTTTAGGGTTACAGAATGTCATTTAATTCCTAGAAGTTACTATAACCTTTTTCAGATCAGATCATCCCACTTTCTTCCTCATTAAGCTTATTTGACCTGTGTTTAGACCCTTAAATACCCTGTTCGTATACTGCATTGGTAAAATTACAGTTTTACCCCTCATGATTTGTTTTACTCTTCAATTCAGAGTTCTCTGAGTTAAGCTTCTCATTAGGTTTTGTAGGAGTTTCTTCACACTTATTTAGATTAAATTATGTTAGTTAGGGTTTATGATGAGGCTCTCATTATACCCCCATGCCTAGCTTTTGCTAGTCCCTTAACAAAATTTTAAGGTTTTAACCTTGTTCTAGACCATGAATTTCTTATTGAGTTTAGATAAGTGTTTTTTCTTTTGTAACCTTGATTAGGTCAGAATGCCAACCATAGGCCTAAAAGGTGCTCTAGTACCAAGCAAGATCTAGATCTGTCTAGCTTTAGCCTCAGTCCTTAGCAAAGGTTTTTAAGGCCTACTAGAACTAACCTAAGGTTTATTGAACTTTGTGGTTAAAGCACCCGTACTTTAGATAATTCTAGCCCTGGTTCAATTCGCAGTGCGTTTTGTAAGAGAGAGAGGTAGAAGATTTATTATATATTTGGAGAGTTTTCCCTCTCTTTTTCTTTTTAATTCTAGCTTAGGATTGGCTTCTCAACACGATCTATATCAGATTCCTTGTCCCCATCATCAATCCTCAAGGGTTCCTGACAATCGATGCTTCGAGATAGCACCGCCCATGGTAACCCCCAGAACCCTGGCTTTCGAGATTTCGAGATAATCCCATCCATGGTGTTCTGTGGCCGAATTCAGACCCTGGCAATTGACACTTCGTGATAATGCCATCCATGGAATCTGAACCAGCAGGGTACTTACATGCCCCCAGTAGGATATGTAAATATCCTAAGAGACAAGCACCGAGGAGATGATATTTTGTTACGCATCTTCGAGGGGAACTTCCCACCTCTCCGCGCTGAGAACTCGTCCAAATCAACTTGTGTTGATCGGCTGCTCCTACACTAGGTGTCATTTTCAGAATTTTTGAAACACTTCTGTGTGATTTGATACTTTATGCTTACTGAACCAGGCTGTGTATGAAATTTGGGTGCTTAGGTTATTGAGTCCCGTAAACCAAGAGTTAATTAACGAAGCCAAATACTCCCTAAGCCTTAGACCTAATACTTAAGCTTTTCATTTTCCTCAACCTCTTGAGGAATATCTAGATCTTAATGGGTACTAAGAGTCTATACAAGAATACCTAAGGTTTGCATTCTTACTAATCTCACTGTGCACTTTCCATTTCTTTTCCTGAATGTGGTCTAGAACTTACGTTAATTCCTTAATTTCTTACTAATGACTCTCTTTTCTTTCATTTTGTGCTCCTTTTTATCATTTTGTTCTTTTTCTCCTCCTCCTCAAAAATTTCTTTCCTCCTCTCATTTTATTATTTTTTTCAAAATTTTTTTTAATTTTTATGGTATTTTTGGCATATGTGAATTTTTTTGTTTAAAACATTTTCTTGTGAGTTTTTGCACTTTCATGCCCCCCCATGTCTAAGATTTGCAATGTCCTCATTGTAACTAAGGAGGGTTTTTATTTAACTTAGTTCATACATTAGGACAAATGTTTTGATGAGTGAATGGGTCGGGACGACTATTGCGGACGATTTCTAATCTCAGATGCAGGCACCTGAGGTGGAGTTGGCTGTCCTAAAGGATGAACCTTAAGTGCGAAGAGGTGTCAGAAAAGGTTTCGGATTTTTTCAAAAAGAAATGACGAGCTACCTCCCGTTGAGCGCTGAGTTTTACGCCATCAGCTGGGTGCAATATGCTCAGGGAAAATGGAGGATAAATGATGACTCAGCCAAATCTGTACAGGTTATATCGATGAACGGCTTGAGTCTCTGACCGTTCACGATGAAAGGTTCGGAATCATGGCTGAGAGGACTGATTTCGACGGCTCCATTTCCAAAAACCTGTCAGACAAGATATGGTCCGACCCACTTGGATCGCAGTTTCCCAGGGAAGAGTTTGAGTCGGGCATCGAAGAGTAGGACCTTCTTACCAAGATGAAAGATCTTTCTAGATATGTGCTTTTCATGGAAGGCTTTTCCCGCTCTTTATAGATTCGCGAGTTCTCGTACGCATCAAGGCGTAATTCATCGATCTCGCTTATCTGAAGCTTTCTATGGGTTCCAGCCTTAGAAAGATCTAAGTTACAGCTCCATACTACGCAATAGGCTTTGTGCTCCAGTTCGACGGGAAGGTGACACGCCTTCCCGTACACCAGTCTAAAAGGAGACATGCCTAATTGGGTTTTGTGGGCGATCCTATAAGCCCACAAAGCTTCCGGAAGTCGGGACGACCAATCCTTCCTATCAGGCCGAACAGTGACCTGCAGGATTTTCTTGATCTCCCGATTTGATAGCTCAGCTAGACCATTAGTCTGGGGGTGGTAAGGAGTAGAGATCCGATGAGACACCCCGTATTTGGTCATCAGTGACCTGAACTGAGCATTGGTGAAATGGGTCCCCTCGTCAGAGATGATTGCACGAGGAATCTCGAACCGTGAGAAGATATTGTGATGAATGAATTTGATAACGATTTTATGATCACAGGTTCGAGTCGGTATGGCTTCGATCCATTTGGACATGTAGTCCACAGCCAACAGAATGTATTCGAAGACGTTCGAAATATGAAAGGGGCCCATAAAATCAATCCCCCAAATGTCGAAGATTTCGCATACGAGAATCGGCTGTAAAGGCATCATATCGCGATGGCTCATGTTGCCCAAAGTTTGGCAACGACTGCATGCCTTGCAGTGATTGTATGCATCCTTGAATAAAGTAGGCCAATAAAAGCCACACTGGAGGATTTTTGATGCGGTTTTGTGCCCAAAGAAGTGGCCACCGCATTCCTGGTCATGGCAGAAGGAGAGAATATCATTGATTTCACCCTCCGAGACACATCGTCGGATGATTTGGTCAGCACCTATATGGAAGAGGTACAGGTCTTCCCAGATGTAGTACTTGGCATCATAGCATAATTTGTCTTTCTTGGCCTTCGGCCAATCAAACGGGGTCTGATGAGATGCCAAGTAGTTTACTATATCAGCAAACCATGGAAGCCTAGTACCAATAGTCAGTAGGTGCTCATCAGGAAAATGCTCCGTGATGGGTCCAGAAGGGTTGATGATCTCAAAAGGAAGGTGAGACAAATGGTCAGCTACCACGTTTTGTCTTCCCGCCTTGTCGCGAATCTCGAGGTTAAATTCTTGCAACAGTAAGATCCATCGGATTAGTCAGGGCTTTGCGTCCTTCTTGGCAAGGAGATGTCTCGCAGCTGTGTGATCCGAGTAGATGATGACATGGGAACCCAGGAGATAGGATCGAAATTTTTCAAGGGAAAATACTACGGCTCGCAGCTCTTTCTCCGTAACTGTATAGTTACGCTGAGCCTCGTCAAATGTCTTGCTAGTGTAGTAGATGACCATGGGTTTCCTGTCAACTTTCTGCCCCAGAACCGCTCCTACAGCGAAATCAAATGCATCGCATATGATCTCAAAGGGCTAAGACCAATCAGGGGACTGTAGGATCAGGGCCTGGGTGACTCGGTCACGAAGGTTCTCAAAGGCTTGAGTGCATTCCTTGGAGATCTCAAAGGGTACATCCTTGGAGAGAAGAGTAGTCAGGGAGCGCACGATTTTCGAGAAATCAGGAATGAAACGACGGTAAAAATCGACGTGCCCCAGAAAAGAACGAATGTCCCTGATCGAGCTAGGCATAGGAAGCCGAGAAATTAGATCAACCTTGGCTCAATCCACTTAGATGCCTTTCTCAGAAATTAGATGTCCTAGGACGATCCCCTCAGGCACCATAAAGTGGCTCTTTTCCCAGGAAAGAACCACATTTACATCGATGCAACGCCTGAGTATGTGAACCAAGTGCTGGAGGCAATCGTCAAATGATGCCCCGAAAACTGAGAAGTCATCCATGAAGACTTCCAGATAATCACCTACCATATCAGAGAATATGGCAAGCATGCACCACTGAAAAGTCGCGGGTGCATTGCAGAGATCGAAAGGCATCCTTCGGAATGCATATGCCCTGAAGGGGCAGGTGAACATGGTCTTCTCTTGGTCCTCAGGATGAATAGCCACTTGGTTATAACCGGAGTACCCATCAAGGAAGCAGAAGAATCGATTTCCCGCTAATTTCTCGAGAATCTGATTAATGAAAGGTAGTGGGAAATGATCCTTCTTCGTGGAGGAATTGAGTCTTCGGTAATCTATGCAGACTCTCCACGAGTTGGCTATTCGAGTAGGTATGATTTCTCCAATTTCAGTCGTAATGGTGGTGAGCCCTGCCTTTTTAAGCACAACCTGGATTGGGCTCAACCAACGACTGTCGGAGATCGGGTAGATGATCCCTGCATCTAACCACTTAATGATCTCCTTTTTCACGACCTCCTGCAAATTGGGATTCAAACGTCTCTGCATCTCACGGGAAGGTCGTGCGCCCTCTTCAAAATAGATACGATGTATGCAATAAGAGGGACTTATTCCAGTCAAGTCATCGAGAGTCCAACCAATGGCTCTGCGATGTTGCTGGAGAACAGCAATCAGACGGGATTCCTGATCAAGAGTGAGCTTAGAATTTATAATCACAAGAAAAGTCTGATTAGAACCCAAAAAGATGTATTTGAAATGATCGGGACGGGGTTTGAGTTCAAGAATGGGGTTATCAGCAACAGCGGGTGGTTCAAGGTGAGTGTGAGATTCAAGGATAGGAGTTATGGGTTTGTCTAAATCAGGGTCTGACTCCTCTAATTGCGGTTCAAGATCTTCTTGTGGTTGATGGGGTATAATCAGGTTATTCTCAAATTGTGTTTCATCAACCAAAGCTCTAATATCACAGATTTGTTCAATGACACCGCAATTGATTCCTTGTTGGGCCTTAAAGATATCAATTTTGAGGGTTTGATTCCCAAATTTCAGTTCTATTTGGCCCTCCTCACAACTAATGTTGGCCCTAGCGGTGGCTAGGAAACGTCTCCCTAGAATGATCGGTGTATCCCTAGGGTTTTCAGGTGCGTCCATGTCTAAGACTATGAAGTCTACAGGGAAATAAACATCTCGCACCCTTACAATAACATCTTCAAGAATCCCTTTAGGTGACTTTATGGATCGATCTGCTAACTGTAGGGTCACCTCAGTCGATTTTAGCTCAGATTCTTCTAGGTGGTTAAGTAAGGATGTGGGTATCAAATTTATGGAAGCGCCCAAGTCTAGCAATGCTCTGTCGAACTAGGTGTCACCTATTTTGCATGAAATCAGGGGAGTACCTGGGTCTTTTGCCTTGGGTAGGAGTCTGCTCAGGATTACACAGCTGGCTTGCTCTGACAGTACAATTGGACTCCCACTCTTGGTTCACAGCTTACGCTGAGATGTACACATATTCTTCAAGAATCATGCGTAAGCCGGTACGTGGCGAATCGCATCCATCAAGGGGATGTTTATTTGGACCTGCTCAAAGAGCTTGACCAGGTCCTCCTTAGGAGCCATAGATTTAGTTGTTTTCTTTCCCTTGGTCAAGGCCTCGGGAAATGGAACCTTGGTTGGTTCCTCTAGGATAGGTCCAGGTCTTTAATCAGGGATAGGAACATCCTGGATTACTATCCTAGGTTTTGGGTCACTACCAGGCTTGGAGTGGTCTGGATAAGGTGGATCTTGGGTCTGCTTACCACTACGGGTGGTCATAGAATTCAGTCCTACCTGGTTCTAGTTAGGGTTTAATAGGATGGGATGCTGCTAATAACTCGCATAAGAAGTTGAGGCCTCCATCCCGTCAGGTGAAGGAACAGAGGGGGCCTGATAAACCATGTGTGTTTGGCCTGGGTTTGGGTTTATAACGCACCGCTGGGTCGGCACGTTATTAGGGTTAGGAAGAGGTTGAGAAGGAAGTGTGCCTGGTTGGTGAGAATTTGCCAACTAGGCCAGTTGGTTTCGAACCTCTGTGATTTCGCCCTTGTGTTGCTTCTGAATAGCCGCATTTGTTCTCTGAATGTCAGCCAGAGTCTGAAAGATGAGGGACATTTGGTCTTGGTTTGGCCCGGATGGATAAGTAGGGTTGGGCCGAGGCTGAGGCGGCTGGTAAGGACGAGGTGCTTGAGGATGGGGCTGAAAAGGTGGTCTTTGAGTTTAGGAATTTCCCGCCTACTGGAAGTTGGGATGGTTTCGCCATCCAGGATTGTAGGTATTGGAAAATGGGTCATTCTGGATGGCGTTAAGGTCCTCGCAGGTCTGAGAAGCCTCAAAAGAGTCAGAGAATGGGGGAGTGGAATTCCCCCGGCTAGTATAGAAAGGGTCGGAGGTTCCTCCAATCCGAGAGTTAGATGGGGGTGGATACGGGTCCATCCCAGGAGAAGGTCGATGGAAAATGTTTTGCACAGTCTCCCGTGTGGAAGGAGGCTGTGCAAAGGAATTATGCACAGAGGTGGCTCACTGTAAGTGCTGAGTCAGCTCATCCACCTTCTTCTCAATAATAGAGACCTTGTCCAATCGACTGGCCATCAATTCCAGGTCGACTGATGCGGACAAGCCCTGCGTCTCGTGTGCTCCCCTAAGGTTCGTCGATGCGCGGGTATTCATCCTGTCGAATAATCCCATGGAGTCATTATTGATGGAGTTCTCGCACATATTTTCGAGAATCTCCTACACGGTGTCCTCATGCTGACCCATGATATTCCCTCTGCAAGTTGCATTGACGAATAGCCTAATATCCTCATGGAGTCCCTAGTAAAAAGACTGGACTTGTTCCCATTTAGGAACTCCGTGATGGGGGCACTTCCTCATGAGATCCTGAAAGCGATCCCATGCCTCATGGAGAGGTTCTCCCGTCTGTTGCGTGAAGTGGGTAATCTGATGGCGCAAGGCATTGGTCCAACCAACGGGGAAGAACTTCTTCAAGAACTCGGACTGAAGTTCCTCCCAATTGTTGATCGGCCGGGTCTGTGTTTGGTACCAATGGGCGGCCTTGTCCATAAGGGAGAAGGAGAACATCTTCATGAGGAGAATATCCCAATTTTACGCATCTGACCCGAAAGTCTGGGCCAGATGCTTTAGCTGTTTAATGTGCTGGAAGGGGTCTTCAAAATTAAGCCCATGGAATTTAGGTATGGCATGAATCATGTTGGGCTTTAGTTCAGAATCAGGTCCTCCAGTTGGGATTCTGACTCGAGGCTTAATAGCCACCGCAGCAGGATTATAGTGGTCCCGCATCATGGGACGCTGCGATGGGTGCATGAAGTTCTGGAAGAGGTCATTGAGTCGCTGGAGCTGGTGCTCCAAATTGTTCTCTTCCTCAACTAGCTGAGCCATTGAAGAAGAAGGTGAGTTGGGTTCAGAATCGGAGGAGAGGTCTATGTGAAGTATTGGTTGCACACGC
Organism: Thalassia testudinum; assembly: GCA_037157565.1. Classification (NCBI taxonomy): domain Eukaryota; kingdom Viridiplantae; phylum Streptophyta; class Magnoliopsida; order Alismatales; family Hydrocharitaceae; genus Thalassia; species Thalassia testudinum. The sequence goes on along the minus strand of JAZHRO010000056.1, from coordinate 86,846,715 downwards.
AAAGGCACCGAGGCTCGGCCTCAAGGAGAGTGAATTTCTAAAGGAGGTTTCAAGGACCTCCAACCAAACATACACTAATGGAGAGGATGAGTTTAGCAGGTGCTGGACCCAATCAAGACACCCAGAATGTTGGGTGACTATAGAGATTCGGGGCGGATGGACCCCTTGATCAAAAGGTCATCCACCTGAGAATTACCTACGCAGCCAGAGAAGGTGAGTCCCGCGAAGACCCCTACACGGTAGAGCGCCCCCACAGGTTACAGGGCTTCCTCCACCCGACCTCTCTTGTCACTGAGATTCCAGGTAGACCAGAATGGGGACCTTGACCTCTTAAGTCTACCACTTTTAGTTAGGATCAAGGTGCTTAGGTTTTCACTTGAACTTTAACCTTTTTAGTGTAAAGAGTGACCTAAGTTCAAGGTTGGTTGACCCAAGGGGTCAACTTCACCTACTAGTTCCTTTGAGAGCTTATTAGGTCTTGTCTTTTTAGAGTTCAAGTGTTTTTAAGAGCCAAAATTTTTTAGGGTTTCTCTTAATAGGTGTTTTCAAACAATGGCTTGGGCACACTTCTTTTGGGAATTCTCAATTCTTGCTTAGAAAGTATGTCTCTAAAACCTTAGTTTTGAATCTTATATTGGCTCTAATTGGTCCAGTTAGTTGCCTCTAGATTGGGTAATTAGGGCTCAAGCAAGAATGTTTTAGCCCTAAATACCCTTAATGGATTTACAGATATATTGTGTTGAAATTGAAAATAGGAAGCTTTGGTGATTTACTAAGTATGGAAGACAGATTATTCCTAAATTGCTTTTTCTTTCTTTTTCTTCCTCTTTAGAATTTAGGGGTTTAAATGAGAGGATAGAAAATTACCTGTCCTAGGTGTGGTTGTTGTGCGGCGACTTGTTGTCCTCTTGTCTTGATTTCCTGTGCCTGCACAATAAAAGACAAGAGATTAGTCAATAGAAACTCAAAAATTGTGAATTAATAGCTTCTAGAATAGCCGTTGCTCCCTGGCAACGGCGCCAAAAACTGGTCCCCACTCTTCGTTCGTTGTTGTTGATGTGGTTATTATAGTCGTTGTGGTATATAACAAAAACGGTTACCAGTCTAATACAATTTATTGCTCGGAATGAAAAGTTTCCCGAGGTCGAACTCAGGGAGCAAACCAAAATTCCAGAAGCCTATAAATTCACAATATATATAAGGTTTTACAAAAAATTAAGAGAGAGAGAGAGAGAAAGAGAAAGAGGGTAATTGGCTTTTTCTTCTCTTTTTTCTGCTGGCTCTTCTCTTCAACTTGTTTTCTTCTTCATTCTTCTTTCTTCTCCGTTTCTTCTTTCTTCTTCTTCAGCCTGCCTTCTTCTTTTCTTCTTCTCTGCTTCTTCTTTCTTCTTCTTCAGCAGCTGCGGTTCCTCTTTCTTCTTCTTCTTTCTTTTGCTCTGGCCCTCCTTCGTCTTTTCTTCTTCTCTACTTCTTTCTTCTTCTTCAGCAGCTGCGGTTCCTCTTTCTTTTTGCTGCTGACTCTCCTTCCTTCTCGCCGATGTCTGATTCAGCGCTCAGACGACTTAACTGCTCAGTTGCTACAGTGCACCTCCTCTTCTTTTCCTTCAGCTTCTTTCCTTCCTATCCTCTTCCTTCGCCTACTTCTTCCTTCTTTCTTCTTTCCTGCGCACACACGCAAACATCAGCGCAAAACCTACCCTACCCCTTCCCCGTGTCTCCCTCTCTCTCGGGATCTCCTTTAGGAAGCTCTCCCAGAGCCGGGCAATCGGGTCAGGTCGCGTGCTCGGGTCCAGGCGCACCGGCATGGGTGGTTCGCGAGGAGTGCACAGGAGGGTGTTGGGTCAGGTCAGATCCACGTGGGTGAGCCGCGAACGAGACCCGGTGATAGGTGAGGGACCTTACCCCGTGTGTAATCGGAGGCGAAGAGCCTATACCACTTTTTCAATTTAAGTGGTGGCGCTCGCTCCTACACTTACGAGGTGGAACTAAATTCCCACCTCTGCTCCGCTCGCTTGCAGGCGAGAAGCAGCTGTCAATTGGGCAGCAGCGAAGGCTTCGCGCTCCCAATTGAGAACCTGAGCGCCTTCGCAGACTTGCCCCGCGTTGCCTGGAGCCCTCGCCTGGCGTCGAAGAGACCTGGAGCTACTTGCGAAGAAGCTCCAGCAGTTCGTCAATGGCGGCGAGGAGGGTGAACCCTGAAATCAAGAAGACGGCCTCCCGGCCATGTCAGACAACACAGGGAGCTTCGCCGGAGTGTGGCGAAGGCGGTGCGAGGGGCGGCGTGTGGTGAGAGTGCCTGTAGGCGTTCACCTAGGGCAAACTGCGTGCGCGGAAGTGGGTGTGTTCGGAGGGTGCTCAGAGTGTGAAAGGTGATGAATGGAGTAGGGGAATCGCTAGAGTGGAGTGAGGGGAAGCTTCTGGGCTTGTCGGTGAGGGGTGGAAAGGTCTATGGAAGTGGGGCGATCTCGCCGGAGATGGTGGCCGGAGGCGAAGCAGATGAAGGTGGTCATGGCAGTCGAGGGGTTTAAAATATTAATTCAAGAGGGGAAAAGTGAGAGGAGAGTAAGGAGAAAATTTCTACCTACTTAGTCGACGAAGAGGGAGAGGGAGACTGCCCGGCGCGTGCCTACTGGAGCTGAGGACGAAGGTGCCCAGGGGAGGATTGACGGCGACGAGGAAGAGATCTGAGGACGCCAGTTGGTGAGCCTGGTGTGGGACGACGAGGCAGAGTGGGCGCTGCTGCAGGTATGGCAGTAGAGCGACGAGGAGGAGGAGGAGAGTTCGCCTGAAGCTAGGGCAATCTGACCGGAGAGAGGGGAGACGAAAGAGAGGGGTTTTCTCCGCCAGAAATAGCTTGCGGTGGACGGTAGCCCCTGCCGCTCCTTATAAAGGGGCTAGCGCGGAGAGTGGCCCGAGGGAGCGACGTGCGAAGCTCGCAGGAGATGGTCGGAGATGGAGACCCATGCCTTTCATGCGTTCACACGAGAGGCATGGGTGGTTGCAGGACACAGGGGAGGGTCCCTGCGACAGAGGATAACACAGGGAACCCCCCGTTCATTCCTAAGAACAGGCGCCATGCCCTGCACAGCGCCATCCTCCGCGCAAGGTCGCCGGAGGTATGGAGCCTGCTCAGAGTGGCAGGGAGGACCATTCTGCAAAGAACGACGAGAAAGATAGGGGACAATGTGTAAGGGTTTCAAAAGATAAGAGTCAAAAAGTAATTCAAGAAGACCAATTTGTAAAGTCGGTCAAGATGATCTTTTCTTAGGTCCAAATTTTTATACCAGCCTAATTTGAACCTAAGGATTTTAATGGTAAAATTTGATTTTATATTTGACCACGTTTGACCAGTCAATTTGCGTAAAAACCCAAATTAGGTCATAAATTGGGCATGGTTCTCATTTTAGGTCAAAATAAGTTGCAAAGGCCAAATTGAAGGTACTAAGCCCTAGGGAATATTTTTCCATGAATTTTAGAGGGTTTAGTTGATTTTTATCCTACCTCAAACCTCGTGAATTAAAGTGGGTTTATTTTAGGGTTACAGAATGTCATTTAATTCCTAAAAGTTGCTATAACCGTTTTCAGATCAGATCATCCCACTTTCTTCCTCATTAAGCTTATTTGAGCTGTGTTTAGACCCTTAAATACCCTGTTTGTGTACTGCATTGGTAAAATTACAGCTTTACCCCTCATGATTTGTTTTACTCTTCAATTCAGAGTTCTCTAAGTTAAGCTTCTCTTTAGGTTTTGTAGGAGCTTCTTCACACTTATTTAGATTAAATTATGTTAGTTAGGGTTCATGATGAGGCTCTCATCACTGAGTCGATTTAGCCTGGTCAAAATAGGGATCCTCAAAAGAAAGTAGAGGTGTAAAGGATTTAGGAACCCTATTGATAGGATCAGAAAAGGATGAGAAGTGATTATCGATCTAATCACTATCCGAAACCCAATCAAAGGATGGAAGAGAATCATATGCAACCGGATCAGAGAGAAGTGAATCATAGTAGAAGTTGATTCCGGTGGTGGGTCGTGGTTGGAAACGAATTTTGGAAAACTCTATGTGTGGATCAGAAGGTGGGGCTTCTTTGAGATTTAAATCATTAGCCTCAGCATCAAAATCAAACAACGGATCGTGGATACTGAGGTCATAAACTGGCTATAGTTGTTAGGAAACAAAGGCTCTCTGAAATCAGAGTAAGATTCGAAATCATTGGAAAATTTACGAAGATCAAGTTCTGAACCTGATTCCAGATTGGGAGTGAATCATGATGTGAAGAATTAGCAACCTGACTTGGATCTAGCCTAATTTCAATTTCTGAGCTCGAAAAGGTGTCCTTATTAGGCATAGGCTCAGGTTCTTAGTTCCTACGATAGACCCAATCAAATCCCATCTCTTTCAACCCCTCAGTTTCGTATCATAAATTGGTTTGACTTTTGAGAAATCATTCTATATCTCTGAGGAGGTTGGAGAGGTGTAATCATCAAATATAGGCCCAGAATCGTAGTCTAGATTCAAAATCTGATTCTCATCACATAGGGCCTTATGATTATCCCAAATAGGCTCGAATCCAAATTCTAGGTTAACGATAAGGATTGGATCACTAGAATCTAGGCTGGGCTCTATTGGGATGTCAGAGTCTCTCTTGAGAGTTACCTTAACAGGATAAGGCTCGGGATTTATATTTTCGAGAGGTTCTGTTTTAAGCTCATCATTACAGGTGTCTGGGAATTCAAGGCTTGGTGAACTAGGTTCATGATTTTCTATGGCTGGTTCGCAATCGAGAACACCTGCAATTTGATCCCCCCAACCCATCTCAAGATCAGGCGTATCAATCTGCACATAATTTGCATCAGATTCCATCTAGGTTGGGGGCCCACAACAATTCTAAGTGTCTAACCCAGGCTCTGGGAAACCAGATTGATTCTCAGTCTTACTCCAAGATGTCTCATCCTCTTCTAAAGGAATGTATGGGTATCTTTGATTAATGGTTTTCTGTAATGTGTTTAGCATGTACCCACATTTCTCCATGAGACCTTGGTACACATTCCCCAAAGTTGTGGGTCCGACACACATTGTATATACTCATTACTGTGCCATCTCCACAATTCACTGTATTCTGATAATAGATCATCCCAGGTCGAACCATGTAAGATTTGTGTAAATAGCATTTCAGCACGATTCGTAATGTGGGTTGTTGTTTCTAGTACATTAACCAAAATCCCGATAATTGAATTTGAGGTTCTCTCATGTTCTTCATAATATTTAAGAGCATCCTCAATCATTCTATCTTTCATGGACCTTCGGGATTTCCTAATTGGTCTTCCTAAATTGCCAGGTTGCATTTTCAAATTAGGTGGTGGATTAGGATGTAGAATCAAATTTAGGTTTAGATTTGAAGTAATCAGATCATATCAGAAATCCTGTAGAAGATCTAATGAGGTCTTTTAGGTTAAAAACCTAAGGACCTTCCTGTGTATGTGCTATAGAGAAAGGATGAGGGACTGGATGTGAATTGGACCCAATCAAGGCACCTAAAGATTTTTAGATGACTAAGGCTGTTTCAAGGCGGATGATACCTCTGAATCAGAAATCCGCACACCCGAGAATTACCTAAGTAGTCAGGAAGAGAGAGCCCTGCAAAACCCCTACACGATAGAGCGTCCCCACGGGTTACAGGGTTTCCCCCACTCGACCTTCCTTATCACTGCGGTTCCAAGTAGACCGGTATGTGTGAATTAAGACCTTAAGTTTACCAATTTTATTCCTAACTTGTGCCTTGGATTTCACTTGATTAGAAGTTAATTCAATTTGTGACCTAATTTGGGGGTTGATTGGCCTACAAAGTAGACCAACTTCACCTGACCTGCCCTAAAAGATGCAGAATGAAATTTAAGCCAAGACCCAAAGATCACCCTGAATTGACTCTCAGTTTATTAGGTCCAAAATTTTAGAGTTCAATGAATTTAGAGCCTGATTTTAGGATTCTTCTTGATTAGCTCTTTTTAATCAAGGGCTTGGGTAGCACACAAATGCGGGAAGTTTGATTTTTTTTAATGCAGGAAATTGTGAACTAACACTCCCAAAAAATCCTAGAGTAGAAACCCTAATTGGCTCTATCTCAAGTCCAATTTGATCTTTAGGTGTACACCTTGAACTTCAAACAAGAAGGTGAGTAATCCAAGGTGATCAGAAATTAAGCGTAAATTCCTAGTAGGTACAAGAAATCAGGATAGGGATCTCTAAGCAGAATCGTCTCAACTTTAATCAGATGTAAATTTTTTCGTAAATCAGGAAACTTGCCTTTTGAAAGAAAATTACTATAAAAATAAGGCAGGTGATTCCTAATTGATTTTATTTCCTTTTCTCTCTTCCAAAGATTAAGGAAATGATTATGGAAGAAGAGAGATTACCTGCCTTGGGAGTGGTTAACTTGCACGGAAGATTTCTTCATGATGTACCTCACAAAATCACAATCAAATCAAACAGGGCAGATAATCAAGAAAGATAAGACTAATGTGTGAATTGCGCATTGCTCCCCAGCAACGGCGTCAAAATGTTTAGACGAGCGAGATCAATGATTTAAAGAATGTAATCGTCGTAACAAGTCAAAATCATTCAAAAACACTTAAAATTTATAACTCGCAAGTATGAGGTCATTCACTAGGAGCAAAATGATAATTCATTCTCACAAATCACAATTCTAAGCAAAATATAAGCAATTGAGACCATAAGAATAATCAAGAAAGATATATTAATGAAATCAAGTATCAATGTTCAAAAAGATTAAGGTAAAATGGTGATTTAAATCACCAAATTACCCTTTAAGTTTAAACCTCACAAATATATGAATAATAAGCACAACCACTATTAGAATCAAATGCTGCAGACGATAACGATAAGCTATTAGACGACTTAAGTGAAGCCTACTACAGTGCCTTCAAGAGACCCAAGGGCCTCTTTTCTCTCTTTCTTCTTCTCGAGCCTCAGGAGAGAGACTCACAGCAACGTCACGATAGAGGCAAAGGCCTCTTCGAAAGCGGCTAAGTGTTAAGAGGCAAGAGGAGCAAAAACCCCCCTCTCTCTTGCCTTCTTTCCTACCTAATCGGATCTTAGAGTAGGTAAACATGCAGGTAATCGGGTCAAGAGCAGGGACCGGGGCTATTGGGCGTGTAAGGTAGCCGAGGAGTGAGCGGGTGTGAATGAAGAGGGACCCGACCCCTCATGTACTGGGCGAGGGGTCGGGGTGACTAATCCCTTTTATCTCATGTTGAAGGTTTCAGTCCCCACAATGTGGGACTAATGTAGTTGCAGTCCTCCCCATGAAGCAATTACTCACCATGATGTCTAAGAGCAGCCTCGATCATTTTTTCTTTCATGTTCATACGGGATTCAGGTTTCCTAAATAGTCTTTCTATGTTGTCAGGTTGCATTTTCAAATCAAGTGGTGGATCAGGATGTAGAATCAAATTCAGGTCCAGATTGAATTTATCAAATTAGTTCAAAATTTCTCCAACGGATCAACTCTAATGGAGGCCCCTAGGTCAGACCTAGGAACCTTTCTGTGTATGTGCACTATAGAATAGATGAGGGACTGGATGTGTATTGGAGCCAATCAAGGCACCCAAAAATTTTGGATGACTAAGGCTGTTTCAAGGCGAATGATACCTCTAAATCAAAAATTCATACACCTGAGAATTACTTGGGCAGCCAAGAAGGAAGAGTCCCGCAAAGACCCCTACACGATAGAGCGTCCCCACGGGTTACAGGATTTCCCCCACCCAACCTTGTCACTGAGAATCCAAGTAGACCAGAGTGTATGAATTGAGACCTTAAGTGTACCAATTTTAGCCCTAATTTGTGCTTGAGTTTCACTTGATTTAGAAGTTGATTCAATTTGTGACCTAATTTGGAGGTTGGTTAATCCACATGGTGAATCAACTTCACTTGACCTACCCTAAAGTTGAGGATGAAGTTTGGGTCAAGACCCAAATCACCCTGAATTAACTCTCAGGTTATTAGGTCCAACTTTTAGAGTTCAAGTGAATTTAGAGCTTGATTTTTAGGGTTCTTTTGAATAGATCATTTCAGACAAGGGCTTAGGTGACACACAAATGCGGGAGGGTCAATTTCCTTTAATGTAAGCAAATGTGTATTAACACTTCAGAACCCTAATATGGAAACCCTAATTGGCTCTATTTTCAAGTCCAATTTGATCTCAAATCGTACACCTTGGACTCAAACAAGAATGTGAATAGTCCAAGATGATGTGAAATTTAGCGTAAATCCCTAATAGGTACAGGAAATCAGGATGGGGATCTCTAATCAAATCGTCTCACTTCAATCAGATTTAAATCAAATTCGCAAATCAGGAAACTTTGCCTTTAAATGATCTTACTAAGAAACTATGGCAAGTGGATCATAATTTATTTTGTTTCCTTTTTCTCTTTCTCAAGATTAGGAGGTGATTACGGAAGAAGAGAAATTTTACCTGCCCCTGGAGTGGTTGATTGTGTGGAAGATCTTCTCATAATGTACCTCGTAAAATCAAAGGAAAGCAAATAGGGCAAGTTAGAATTCAAATCATTCAAGAAAGATAAGATTAGTGGTGACTTGCACATTACTCCCCGGCAACAGCGCCAAAATATTTCATCGCTTTCGTTGATTTTTAAGAAAACACGCATTGTAGAACAGTCAACAAAAGCAATTCAACACTTAAATTTATAAGCTCGAAATCAACGTGAGTCCAAGGTCGTTCGCAGGGAATAAATGTGGAATTTGCACTAATCACAATTACAAATAGATGAGTATAATAATGAATTACCATTGAAGATATTCAATGAATAATCTACTCAAAAATATATTCAATAATAACAATAGTATCTCAAGAAATCAGTGCGATAAAAAAGAAGAATAAAACCCTAAAAATGATGATTTAAATCACCACTTAAATCCCCACACCAAGCACATATCCCAAGTATCAACCAACTCAAATTTTGCTACCGTGGTATCAACCACTTATGTTTCAATTCCATGTTAGCACAAATATAACTATGTCCACAGGATCAGATCAATGCCACAATCAGACGTTGAACCAGAGAGCCAGACGCCTTAAGTATCGCCAAGCACAACACAATGCCTTAAAGATGCGAAGTGTTAGGCGTATAAGGGCATGCATCTTGAGGCACAACCTACCACTACCCTCCTTATATTTTCTTCATTTCTTAATTGGGTAAATGGGTGAATAGTACCAAGTTATCAGGTCGCCAACAGGGTCCAAGCCTACCAGCATGTGTGGTGTGCGAGGAGTGAGAAGGTCAGGTGAGCGAGGACCTCACCCCCAATGTCTGAGGCACTAAGCGCACACACTGAATTCAACTTATATGTTGTGAAGGCCTTGAAAATACACAAGGTGGGACTGATGCATGCCCTCTCCTCCTTCGTTTCCTTCGCACTGCAGCAGATGGGAAGGGCTCGAATCAAGCTACTATGCCTGTTGTTGCTGTCCAATTAAGGCCGTGGAGAGCTTCGTGGTGTTCGTTCGCAGTAGCTGGGAAAGGAACCCAGGTGGTAGGATGATGAAGCACGGCTAATGGAGGTGGAGGATCAAAGCTTGCCGACGATACTTGAAAGCTCAAGAAAATGGCCCTAAGGCCCAATTAATATGCTCAGGGGTGTCACCGTGAGGCGAGGAAGGCGACGGCGGTGATGGCTACAAGTTTAGAGGTCTATGGAATGTCGTCAGTGTCGGAGAGGGTATCAGATTATGGGTTTGGTCAACAGGGGTGTAGAGTGGATGGAAGGTGAAATGTGTAGAGCGCTTTTGAAGGTGGAGGTAAGATAGCGCTAATGGGAGTGGTGGCATGAAGTTTGGTGGGCTGTAGCGGTGTGGCAGCTTCGCCAGAGGCGTAACCGATCGTGGGGAAGATGATGGGGAAAGGAGGTGTTCGGTGGTTGAATTGGATTGGGAATGGGCTGAATTTAACCTAAAGAAGGAAAGGAGGATAGAGAAACTAACTACAGATGAAGGGGAAGGAAGTTGGCATCGACTGTGATTGGCCGGCATCGAAGAAGGTGAAATCTCCGATGGTAGGAACGGTGAGGAGGAAGGGATAGGAGAGCTTCTACTATGACCGGCAAGAAGCGAACGAGGTCGAGGAAGAAGTTCCCTCTGCCTATTGTATGTGGTAGAGGGCGACGACAAGGATTTGAGGGGCTTGCCGGAGTCACGGCGGAGGTCACCGGAGGAAGAGAAGGAAGACATTTTGTGGCCTAGATCGAACTCTAATTGGGCCTAAATTTTGGCTTTAACCTAATTTGGACCCAAGGAATCTAGAAGTGAATTTGGATTTGAGTTTTGACCACGTTTGATTGGGCAATTTGCATAGAAGCCCAAATTAAGGTAAAATCCTGTCTAAAACTCTGTTCTACGTCAAAATAGGTTCAAATGGTCAAACAAAGGATACCAAACCTCTTAGAATATTTTTATATGAATTTTATGAGATTTAGATAAATTTTATCCTAACCAAAATCTCTTCAATTTAAGCGGGTCTGAAATTAAGATTTTATGTGCTGTTGTGGTTCTTAAAATGTGTGAAACCCCATTTCTATTTGGTTACCCACTTTTTGGACTTTAATGCTCATTTGACCTCTAATTAACCCCTGAGTGACCCCGTGGTTACTCTGCATTTCATGATGTGATGTTAAAACTGCAAAATTAGCCCTTTTTATTATTTTCTTCTCAAAATGAATTTGAGTGGAATTATTGTCCTCAGGCAATTATTCAGGAGCATTTATCTTTGGATTCTAACTAATTCAAGCTAGTTATGGTGAATGATGGTGTTACCATCAAATATCAAATTTCACTCTCTCTTTATGTCATTGCGTAGCTTAGATTAGTTTCGCTCTATAATTCTGCTTACATAAAAACCCATCAAAATTACAAAAGGTGAAAATACCAAAAATAAATAAATTCAAACGTGATTTTTAATCAACATTTTCCTCCCTGTGTTCAACTTGAGACTCACCGAGTCTCGCTTATTTTTATTTGATAGCGAAATTTAACATGTACTACGGCGAGGGTTTCTCCTTCTTGAAACCCTAACTATTCTTCGTATGAATTTTCACCTCTCAGCATCCCACGGAGAGGCAGGGGCAAAGGAATCCCCACCCTAGGAGATGGTGCTATCGAAAGATGCAAAACACAGAGCTCGATCGCTCCACGACAAAAAGAGGACATCACCAAAGTTATGGGAGATCAATCATCAAACCACCCCACTTCCAATTAGGAAAAGAGAGATGCCCAAACCTTCCTTGAGGCTGCTTCTCAACAGGCTCAACCACATCTTCCTCTACTAGGAGAGGCTCAAACGAATTAAGGTCTACCCTTGCCCAGCAAAAGACATAGGGGCATCGCTTCTAGAATTAGGTGTTGCTTGGCCCTTTTTGCCGCTCTTGCTTGCAGCAAGTCATGGACAGGAACAACCTCCTCTTTGCCTCTTTGACGAACATTCCTTCTCACCTAAGGAGGAACCTGCAACCCTCCTCCACTTCTTCTTCTTTGACCCCTCAAGTCTACTATTTTCAAAGAGAGGAAAGTTGCAAAGAAATAAAGGAAGTCAAATTAGCATAACCAAGATAAGACAAAAGGCACGCATCAACTTACTATCGTTTAAGTAGCTGTCCTCGACCCACAAAAGCAATTTCCAAACATCCACCTGTAGCTTCTTGTAAATCGAGATTTATCTCGTTGTCGGAGTCGTCGCTGTCATTGTCACTTTCTCCGATTGCCATGAAACCAAGGCACGCGGTTTCCTTCTCCTCGAGATCTTCTTCCGAGCTCGTCTCCTCATGAGTGTCTTCTAACTTCCTCCATATCTCATGGGCGGTAGTGCACTCTTGGATTTGCTCAAACTCTTTCGGACTCAACGCGCAATACAAGGCATTCATTGCCTTTGCGTTGAGGTTGAGATTCCGAACCTGATCTTCTGAGTAACCTCTTACGGGTTTCTTGGGAATCACAAATGCGGATTCACATTTTTCCCACACCCGGAAGTCGTAGGCCTGCAACCACATAGTCATACGATTTTTCCAATAAACGAAATCTATACCTGCAAAGTATGGTGGTCGCGAGGTATCATGTCCTTCGGTGCACACGAATGCTTTTCCCTCCATATCTAGATCCTCGCCGGTTTGTAACGTCGATAACGCGAGACCTGCTCTGATACCAATTGTAGTTTCTGCCCTAGCAGGAGGGGGGACGTAATAAATTGCGGAATAGAATATAAACAATCTCACAAAATACAATCACACAAAAGGCACAAAGATTTTTAGGTGGAAACCAAAACCGGGTGAAAACCACCACCTAACCCTCTCGAGTTAGGATTTTCCGATCAACCAAGTTGATCAAAATCCACTAAACCGAATCACTTTAAACGAGGGTGATTCAACCTCAATTATAACCACGCTACCTAAACGAGGGTAGCGTACCTCAACCCTTCTCTCCACGAGAAGGATTTTGTCTCGCGAAGGAGACGGGAATTCGCAAAGCGAATACCCAACCAAATAACAAAGATAAAAGAAACAACAAGTCCTATAGAGCCAACAAAGTAATTTTAAACCTAGCTTCTATAGGAATTAGGAAACTCCCCTTTGCAAGGAGTGCATCGAGTTGATGAAGCGGTGCGTGAGCCACGTGAGGGCGCAACTTCGCTCTCGTGAACTACGGCGGGAGAGCAGGTGCGCGAAGGCTTGATGCTCTCTAGATGTAGGGCTTGAGCTTGGAGAGCAAGAGCTTGTTTTCTTGGACACAAAAGAGTGGAACTATGTTGCTTAGGTGTGTCTAGGTTTCTCTTGGTGTTTCTTAGTGTATATCTTGTGTATTTAGGTGTGTAAAGGCTCCCCTCTATTTATAGAGGCCTTAGGAAGGCTTTGGAAGGCTTAGAAAAGCTTCCATAGCCATTGGGTACAAAGCCCAAGTGAATCAGCCCGAAATCAGGAACAATCATTGCACTGACAGGCTTATCAGACGTCTAATCATGGCATCAGACGTCTGGAAGTTCACTTTAAGTCGTCTGATTTCAAGGTCAGACGTCTGATTTTGGGCAGGCTTCTTCCTGACTTGAATCAGATCTAAACAGGGTTCTAGCGCAAGTCCATCAGACGACAGACAGGACGTCTGGCACTATGTCTAGACGTCTGGAAACCTACTTTTTCGTGGGAATGGATTTGCAACGGTTAGAAAATCTCTGAGAAGAGATTTTCGGGTCAGTCGAGGCAAAACGGTCAATTATCAGACGTCTGGAAGGTCTCAAGGACGTCTGATAAGGCTCTAACGGTCATATCCTTGAATGTATGTCAAGAGAGCCAACGGTCCACTAATTAGATGTCTGGCAAAGTCATCAGACGTCTCCTAAGACGTCTGGTATAATGTCTGGACGTCTGATTTCATCAGATAGAACACTAAGTCCAGCCTAATAGTTATCAGACGTCTTAAAACCCTTTATCAGACGTCTGATTTTGGAATTAGATGTCTGGAAACTCTGTTTGAACCCTACATTGGTTTTCTAAGTATTCTACAGAAAACCTAAGTATCCTAGGGTTGTGCCAGTGTTCCTAGGACTACTGTTAGGGTACTTTGAGGCTCTTTAACATGAATCTAAGTAAAAAAATAAAGAGTAACAAAATAACGACAAAAGTACATGAAAGGAATAAAATGGAATTCTATCATATTCTTCTTGTCCTTCCATCTTCAATTTATCGCTCCTCGCGAATCCCCTCTGTTCTCCATCAAGCTCCTCCAATCCGTCCTGGATGCGAGCTCGAATTCCGTCTGGTCACGTCTACATTTGCAATTGACCTGAAATCTAAGACTCCAAGTGCAAATGTTAAATAACACGTGTTTTGTTATCATCAAAACAAATGATCGTGGTGCTCTAGCACCAACAATCTCCCCCTTTTTGATAATGACAAAATCATAAATAATAATGCAAAAAAAATCCTCCCCCTTTTTGACATTATCAAAAAGATTTAATAGATTTCCTATAACTCCCCCTTAAAACATGCTTTTCTATAAATTTCTTTTAACAAAGGTGATGTCCTCCCCCTTTTTTCTTTTTATAACAACAAGATAGCTATTATTTTTCTCCCCCTTTCTAAAGGAAATTTAGCTACCTTATATCTCCCCCTTAAAAATTTACAATTAGCTCATAAAATTTTTTAACTCCCCCTTAAAACATGCTCTTCTATAAATTTCTTTTAACAAAGGTAATGTCCTCCCCCCCTTTTTTTATAACAACAAGATAGCTATTATTTTTCTCCCCCTTTCTAAAGGAAATTTAGCTACCTTATATCTCCCCCTTAAAAATTGACAATTAGCTTATAATTTTTTTTTTGCTCCCCCTATCTAAATGCTTATAATAAAAGGATAGGGTAAAGGGTTTTACCTCACCTACCATGGCCAATAAAATGGCCCAAATGGTGGTGGTGGATGCCACATCGGATGGGACTCCCATCCGTAGCTTGGAGGCCCGGGCATTGGCGCCGGTCTCCAATCTGGTGCTCGACGTGCGGCGAGTCCATCGTTTGTCCGCCATCTCGTCGGTCTTCTTGTTCTCCTCCTTGGTCTACTCCTTGGTTCTCCCAACTTGAGTTGACCAGCTTTAAGCTTGTAGGTCTAATCCTTTGTGTTGTAGTCATCCCTGAAACCTACAAAACAAGATTCCAAATCTTCCTTCGGTATCCAAGTGAGCTTGGATCCAGATCTGTTAGCGGGTCTCCTTGACGGAGATCCTTTCTCAACCTTAGGGCTATATAGGTTATCTACCCTATTTATCAATTTATTTGATTTCTCCCTAAGACATACAAGTTCATTTTCTATAATATTCATCTTAGCTTTAAATCAGAAATTTCTATTTTTAGACTAACATTTTCCTCAATCAATTTATTATTTTCATTGATGAGGTTATGATTTTCTAATAATAGGTTATCATTTTTAGGACTAGCTTCTAGATCCTTGAGTTTTATTTCTAATCTTTCATTTTCACTTTTAAGAAAACTAAGGTTCTTTTTAATATTTTTATTTTCTATCTTAAGTGCTTTACTAACATCAAATAGTTCATTAAAAGCTTCTTGTAAATCGAGATTTACCTCGTTGTCGGAGTCGTCGCTGTCATTGTCACTTTCTCCGATTGCCATGAAACCAAAGCACGCAGTTTCCTTCTCCTCGAGATCTTCTTCCGAGCTCGTCTCCTCATGAGTGTCTTCTAACTTCCTCCATATCTCATGGGCGGTAGTGCACTCTTGGATTTGCTCAAACTCTTTCGGACTCAACGCGCAATACAAGGCATTCATTGCCTTTGCGTTGAGGTTGAGATTCCGAACCTGATCTTCTGAGTAACCTCTTGCGGGTTTCTTGGGAATCACAAATGCGGATTCACATTTTTCCCACACCCGGAAGTCGTAGGCCTGCAACCACATAGTCATACGATTTTTCCAATAAACGAAATCTATACCTGCAAAGTATGGTGGTCGCGAGGTATCGTGTCCTTCGGTGCACACGAATGCTTTTCCCTCCATATCTAGATCCTCGCCGGTTTGTAACGCCGATAACGCGAGACCTGCTCTGATACCAATTGTAGTTTCTACCCTAGCAGGAGGGGGGACGTAATAAATTGTGGAATAGAATATAAACAATCTCACAAAATACAATCACACAAAAGGCACAAAGATTTTTAGGTGGAAACCAAAATCGGGTGAAAACCACCACCTAACCCTCTCGAGTTAGGATTTTCCGATCAACCAAGTTGATCAAAATCCACTAAACCGAATCACTTTAAACAAGGGTGATTCAACCTCAATTACAACCACGCTACTTAAACGAGGGTAGCGTACCTCAACCCTTCTCTCCACGAGAAGGATTTTGTCTGGACGTCCATTAGACAGGGTTCTAGCGCAAGTCCATTAAACGACAGACAGGACGTCTGGCACTATGTCTGGACGTCTGGAAACCTACTTTTTCGCGGGAATGGATTTGCAACGATTAGAAAATCTCTGAGAAGAGATTTTCGGGTCAGTCGAGGCAAAATGGTCAATTATCAGACGTCTGGAAGGGCTCAAGGACGTTTGATAAGGCCCTAACGGTCATATCCTTGAGTGTATGTCAAGAGAGCCAACGGTCCACTAATTGGACGTCTGGCAAAGTCATCAGATGTCTCCTAAGACGTCTGGTCTAATTTCTGGATGTCTGATTTCATCAGACAGAACACTAAGTCCAGCCTAATAGTTATCAGACGTCTGAAACAACAGTCAGACGTCTTAAAACCCTTTATCAGACGTCTGATTTTGGAATTATACGTCTGGAAACTCTGTTTGAACCCTATATTGGTTTTCTAAGTATTCTACAGAAAACCAAGAATCCTAGGGTTGTGCCGGTGTTCCTAGGACTACTGTTAGGGTACTTTGAGGCTCTTTAAATGAATCTAAGTAAAAAAATAAAGAGCAACAAAATAACGACAAAAGTACATGAAAGGAATAAAATGGAATTCTATCCTATTCTTCTTGTCCTTCCATCTTCAATCTATCGCTCCTCGCGAATCCCCTCTGTTCTCCATCAAGCTCCTCCAATCCGTCCTGGATGCGAGCTCGAATTCCGTCTGGTCACATCTACATTTGCAATTGACCTGAAATCTAAGACTCCAAGTGCAAATGTTAAATAACACGTGTTTTGTTATCATCAAAACAAATGATCGTGGTGCTCTAGTACCAACACCACCAACACAAGCTTGTGATGAGCCACAACACCAAAGCCCTCTACGACCTCCAAGTCATTCGCCAGATGAGGAGACGAGACTGAGAGGACATCGTGGTCGAACAAGTCTTGCCAGCAGTTTAGAACCCAAAGAGATACCCCATTGTTCACAACAAAAAAATGTCAGTCTTAGCCCTTCAAACTGTCTAGCAACTCCACAAGGTGGAAGCCCTGTTTACAGAACAAATGGGTATACATCCTGATTAGAGGATTCCTCTTTTTCACCTTCTAAGGAAAAAGCCCATAAAGATGACAAAAAAGGTCTAAGATAGACTTTACCCCAAGTTTAAGGCAAACAACCACAAACACATTCAGCATTGGCTAGCAGTTCAGGCCTAGCTGAGAAGGGGTGAGATTGTAGTTGGAAAGGAAAGAAATGAAATGGTTCAAAGGGAGGCAGAGGCCATTCTCGATGGCGTACCAGCAAATTAGGAAATTATTCCTTAACTTGGGTGAACATAGTCTCATCCAATAGCCCACCATAGAATACCTGACATTGTCGACGTTATGTTGCCCAAGGAGCTACCCTATTTCCTCCGCCCGCCCAAAAGAAGACTAAAAACTATAAAGAGAAAGAGTGGCCTCACTCAACCACCCCGAGGAAGAAGTTTCCTTACCTTGATTAATTGTCGAAATCTTCCCAGGCGAAGAAAGGGCTATGCTATGGGCACCACCTTAACCACACCTTCAACACGCGAGAGGCCTGCAAAGTAAGGCACCAATGAGTTGCACTGTAATTAGGTAGGAGTGAGCAGAGATGCCCCCACTCGACCCCCCTTTATAGGAGAAGGGAGGTGAATAGCCGTGGTAGAATTACTATCCAACCCATGCTATCAGCATTAAATGCGACAAGACATACTATACCATAAGCCTCGAAGAATGTGGCATCTGCCATATCCCAGGCCTTGGGACACTCAAACAATACTACCATGTCGTGTAACCTGACCGCCACATGCGAAATGCCTGAGGCGATGGTTGGCCACCATCCTCCCTAAAAATAAAAAGTGGGTGTACCGCAATTCAAGGGCAGCATCCCCCTAGAGATAGCGTATGACCCAATAGTTGCAAGAGTGACAGAACCCACTAGGTGAAAATAAAGAGGCAAGTCCTAGGAAACACTGCCTGAATAATGAAGTGTGTAAACCGTCGAGCCACAACCCCGCCCCCCTCCCCCTCCCATAAAGGAGAGAAGAGGCAGCAAGCAGAATGCTCCAACTACCAATCCCCAGCTTGAGGTGAGAAAGATGGAGAAAAGAACCTACCCCCGATAGAGCAGGATGTAGCCATTAAGGGCAAGGGGAGTGAACCAAAAACAAAAAAGGGTGGAGACAACACAAATTTACTCTCAAAGTCCGCATCATTGACTCCAAGAGTGGGGGTGGTTGATGAGGGAAAGAAAGTTAGCCTTGACAAAAGCCATTCTCCAAAGCAGATAAGCTCAGGCAAAGCCCAGGCAAGAGCTAGCCCAGCTTAGAGAAAGAAAGGCCCCTTGTTGCTTGGGAGACCACCTGGGTAAGCTGGTTGAATCGTTCGCCCAAAAATGACTAAGAGTGCCTAAACCACATGACTGCCAAGTCAGAGGACAATAGAAGGTCATGCAAAAGACTAAGCCTCTTGCATTTCCTCCAACGACGTCGGACGACAATAGCAACACTGGAGATAGGGCTATGGTGTAAAAATTGAAGCAATAGGGTAGGAACCGAGGCGACGACATGAAGGGTGAGGTGACAAGGCAGAACCCGAGGCAGCTCACTTCTGCTCCCCGAGGGTTGACTGATTACCACTCGATCCCCTATATATAGAGATTGTTGTATCCATGAAAAGGGACATTGTTTTGTAATACTCTAAAAGATAGACTACTCTAGTAAATATTTGAGGGCTAAACCCCCTTAAACATACACCAATTTAGTGGAACTGAGTAACCAAACTCTTGTGTTCTTACTTCGCATGCCATTATGTTTCTTTGTCACCTCTTTTTCTCCACTTTCCTGTCAAGCCCCATAGGCTTGATCAGTAGGGAAAGGTGGACTCTTTTCCACCCCGCCAGTTTTTTGTGGAATTTGTCAAGAAAGAAGTTCTAATGATTTAGTTTTAGTTTCCAAGGTGTGAATAGGAAACCAAGGTAGATGAGGGAGAAGTTGTTGGTTTTGAAATTTAAGATATCAGAGAATAGGTTAATTTCATCATTACCGAGGTTGAGTGGGTAAATTTTTTATTTAGAAGGGTTAATTGAATGTCATGAGAGAAAGGAGAAAATTTTCAAAAATAAGTTATAAGTTAGAGATCCAATGAAAGGAAGCTTTTTCAAAAATCAAGACATCATCAACAAGTAGCACATTAGTGATGTTGTGAGAGAGATTTGAGAAGTTGAAACCCTCTAAAAGACCCACATCCTTGACCACTAGATTTCTAGGAAAACAAAATTGCTTATCCTCAAAATTGATTTTACAAAAGTTTTTAACTCTATTTGGTGGGACTTTTTTTTCTTTATGTTAGATGGAATGGGAGTCGACTCCACATTTAAAAATTAGATTAGAGCTTTCTTTGAAACCATGAGATTCTCCATCAAAGTAAATGAATGTGGTTTGGGCTATTTCAAGCCAACCAGAGGTATCAGACAAGGAGACCTCCTTTCCCCCCTATTATTCATTCTTGCTATGAATCTTCTTGACTGAGAGGGTTAGTGGTATTTTGGGTGTGCATGGTTAGCTTGGGGGGGGCGGGAGGGGGGGGTTTGGGTGGGAGAGAATGAGAAAGGAGTACAGAGGGGAGTTGTGTGATTGGTGAAGGAAGGTTTTTTTTTTAAGTAGGTGA
Source organism: Thalassia testudinum (assembly GCA_037157565.1). NCBI lineage: Eukaryota > Viridiplantae > Streptophyta > Magnoliopsida > Alismatales > Hydrocharitaceae > Thalassia > Thalassia testudinum. The sequence continues at coordinate 86,827,096 of JAZHRO010000056.1, read as the reverse complement.
TGTCGAAAATGGATGTTGGTTGAGGGAATAGAAATTTTGTCGGTGAGAATTTGCAGATTTGTTGGAGAGATTTTTTAATGACCTAGAACTCAATTTGGCAAATTGGAGAGAAATTGGCCATCCTTCACAGACCAATCCTTCATGTAATGCAAGGATGAGGACTCAAACTTGGTTCTTTGTTGCCAAAGTCAAGAGTCCCTAAGGTGGAGAGATTTGCTTTATCTCTTCCTCTCTCTTCTTCTTCTTTTCTTTTCTCCTTCTATCTCACTCTATGTGTGTGTGGCCCACTAGATTAGTTGGATGGGTGAGTAGATGGGTCTAAATAAAAATACATTTAGAGATTAGGTCTAAAAAACTTGAATATATAATTTAGCTATCCAACCAAATTTATGTCAAAATAATGTATCAATTAAGCTCTTAATTAGTCAATTATCACAACTTAAGTAGATTTAAGCACAACTATATATTTATTTATGCCCTAAACCAAAAGCAGAGCTAATACAAAGAAGAACTACACGTGTTTCTTCAATCCATTCAACATGGCTTCATCCTTAACCTCTTCCAAAACTCCCCTATTGTTTTAAACCATGTATATAATAGAGTGTGGATCCCAAAATCATGCTTAAACTAAGCTTCATAAATTAAACTTCGAAGAACATAGCAACATAAAATATTAACTAACAATACAAGTTACTCACGCGCGGGTCTTCTATTTGAATTCATAGATGTGTGGGGTCTCATCTCATTGCTTGAGAGCTGTTGCTCCCCATCCATCATCCCAACATCAATGAATCAAGTTGAAACAACATTTAGCTTTGAAAATCCAAAACCAAAATAGTGTAACTTCCAAAAGGAGGAGTGCTCCTTACCTTGTGCTCAATCCATTGAAGTGAAACTCCTTGTATGTAGCTCCTTATGTCTTCTTCTCGCCATCCCTCCACTTGCCAAACACCTTGATGAACTGCCCATAACCCGATCCTCACCCATTAAACTTGGCCTCTAATTTGGCTGGCGATGAGGGTGCTATCAATGCAAAGATCATTAGGAATGACCATTAGGTCATTTGGGCACCTTTAGGTTTAGATGTCTAAACTCTTTATTTGGTTATCTAAATGGGTTGGGTGGATAGAATAGCAAAGTGCCCCTATTTGTTATGCACCCACCTAATTTTGGATGTCTCACTCAATGCTTTAGGCACCAAAAACATCATGAGCATGTTCTTTTACTTAAACCTTAATTTTTCTCTTATTTTCTCCTTTATTCCTTAATACTTCTTCCTAAAAACATCTTAAGGAAGTTTTAAGCATTAATTTACCGATGTTTGAGTTAATAAAATCCTCAGTTACTACAGAAAAGAAATTAGGCAAAGTAACTAAGACTACCATATACAACATCACATGTTTCTATCATCTATCATTCTTAAGTGTTACATTCAACTCCACTAGACTGTTCAATTAATTCCTTACTAAATGGCTTATGCTCCCAAGCCAATTTTCGACCCCCTTGCTCTACTAGGGATCTTGGTCAGATTCCTTTCTTAACTACTCTAGTCCATAATCTATATTTGTTTTTCTAACTTGCTCTTTTTTAAAATTGTTGCTCTTTCTTGATAAAGTGCAAAATCACATAAAAAGATGTATGTGATGTCCCTTAGAAAATCATACATCCATTAATACATTTTAATGATCCAAGATATGTTGCCATGGTGTGGAGGCCCAAACCTTCCCATTTTAACTAGACTTATGAAATTTTTTACTCTAAAAAGTAGACAGTTTATTTCCAATTAAAATCATAGTCATAAAACATAGCTACTTGAATTGACTTATTTCCTTAAGTCGTGGGTGGAAAAGGATCTTGATTAAATGCACATCAAGTAAGAGTGTACATAGATTAGATAAATATGCAAGTTGATGCAATCCAAAGACATTAAATGGGATTGGACTAGATACTTCTTCTTGAACGAATGAAATTTGTCTGAATATGCAATTCATTAAAAAAAAATATGGGATTGGCATTGCAATCCATGTTTGCAATCCATAAACCAAACTCCAAGGCATAATGTTTGGTTTGAATTTCAAGATAGGCTAACCCTTTTGGACATACACGTAAGAAATAGTTAATGCAATTTAACCTGAAGGATTTGATAAATCAAATTAGTCCTTAACATGGATCGGTTTGGTTAGGAAAAGTTTTAATCTAATAAAATTTCATTGGGTTTTGATTTTGTTAACACAATCTATGTTCATTAAGCCTGGTAGATTTATCAAGAACAATAGTTTCATTAGATCAAGCAAACTACACAGAAGGCAATGGAATTGTGATACGATTTAACTATCATAATCTCTTTCTTCTCGGATCTGTAGAAAATTATACCAATCATACATCTATTTAAATGTTAAAATATATTCAATCAGTAATTCCCAATTACATGCTATCCATTTTTTCTTTGGAATTATAATCAATTGTGCAAGTCACACATCTATTTAAATATATAAAAAAAATTGATTAAGTTTGCTTTTCTTTCTTTCAATAGCCCAGAATTTAATTTTGTGGGTAATTTGGGGTGAAAGGTCTCCCGCACACCCACTCATCTAGGTAATTATAAAGTTAGATTCAAACGGTCATCATCCCACCTTGTCCATATGGACAATTGATTAAGTATTTCCTTATTACTCTCCGGCATACATCAAGCGTGCCACAGTCAGCGGCATATGCCTGAATATCAAGCCTTAGTCAACTTGACCCCACGGAGCAAACCTCAAACCAAGCTCAAGTCGATTCAGACTTGGCTTGTCGAGTCAAAATAAATACAACGCGAATGCCGGCTCGAACCATACCCAACTCAACGGAGAGCAGAGCCCAACCCAGAGCCCATCCGGAGTTGGGCTCCTTGAACCGAAATTTCATAAGGAACCCAAATGTCGCCCCTGTGATTCCGATTTCCTCGACGAAATCCGCCGCAGGCCTTTGTGAAACCCTAAATTACACACCGCTCCTCCACCGACGAGTAGTAGAGCCCTCTTCTCTTCTCTTCTCTCACGGAACGGTAGGAGGCAGCAAACAGTAGCGGTAGCAGCAATGGGGAAGAAGGCGAAGGGGTCGCGGAAGGGGAAGAAGGCGTGGAGGGCGAACATAAGCACCGACGACATCGACGACTACTTCATAAAGTCCACCAATGACGCCAACTCCGGTGTCGCCTCCCTCTCCTCCCTCCCGGACAGCTCCCTCTTCTTCCTCGACACCTCCACCACCACCACCAATGGTACCTCCTCCTTCCTCCAACCCCCCCTCCCCCTCTCTCTCTGTATCTTGGAAATTATTGTACGTCAGCTCTGTTTGGCGCGTAAATCCACCGTTGGATTGCGTCGGAGTGTCTTTTGGCTTCAACTACTACGCGTTGCGTTACTTCGTAAAACGAGGAAGAGCATGTTCGGGTTGCTCTTGCCTTTGTTGTAATCCGACTAGATTTCCTTGCGGGGAATATCCCACCCTAAACGAATCTGTCAAACTGGTATCAGAGCCTTGCGATCCCGAGCCCATGGAATGGCCGCGTGATGAAGCTTCCGACGACAAGCTCGAGTCGATGGTGCACGCTCCCAACAGGAGATGATGGGTCTCATGCAGCAGTAGTCTAACACGCTGAATGAGATCATCCATATCTTGCGGGACACACGTGTTCAGGACCGGGCCCTCGACCGGCCGCGGACCTCCGCGTGACCGTGCACCCCCGCATGCACGATGGCTGGCTCTTTCGGAGCGGCCGGTGGCAGCGGCACGAGCAGAGGTGTAGGGGCCATCAACCAAAGCAGTGACACTTAGCTTCCTGCAATATGATGGCAAGGACGACCCAATCGGGTGGCTCCACCTAGCCAAACGGTAACTCACCTTCCACGGGGTCACCAACAACAAGCGTGTGTCCCTTGCATCACTCCACCTAGTGGGAGAGGCCAATCGGTGGCTCCATTGGGGGGAGGTGAGCAGCCGCATCAACTCTTGGGAGGAGTTCCGTGATGAGCTCCTCACGAGGTTCGGTTGGCGCGCTTAGGAGCAGCCGCTGGGGGAACTTTGCCACCTCTGTCAAGTCCCTTCGGTCGTTGATTACTATAGTAAGTTCAAGGCCTTGCAGGACCTCGTGCCATCGATGCAAGAGGAAGCCTTTGTGAAGATCTTCATGCCCAGCCTCAAGGAGGAGGTGCACATCGAGGTCTTGGTCCTTGAGCTCAAGACCATGGCCCAAACAGTCCGCTATACCCACATGTTTGAGGAGCGGAACGCCTGTCATGCAAGGTTCGAAGGACAATCCGACAACTACACCTTCCTTTACATTGTCGGCACTGCAGGGGAGAACCACTCGACTGGACATGCCTACTCTCGTCAAAAAACTCATGCCCGCAAAAATGGTCGAATGTTGCAAGAAAAAAATCTGTTATAATTGTGATGAACGCTATGTTCCTAGACATCGATGCAAGACCAAGGTCTTTTACATGGTAGCCAATGAAGTGGATGAATGGGAGGAGGCATCCGATAGCCCGGTCAAGGGCATGAACATAGATGAGCAGTTGTCACTTGTTCTCATACACCATCACTGATCGACCAGATGCGAGATTCATTAAATTCGAGCTCGCTACGGAGGGCAGAATTGGCCCTGCCTTGGCAAACTCCGGAAGCTCGAGTAACTTTATAGACCCCTAACTTATCCCAGCTGCTCACCCTCGCATCATGCTTCCTTGTTCGATATGAGTAGCCATTGCTAGGGGGCCGCACTACATATGGTCGCCAAGGTGCTTGCTCTCTCCTTTGAGATCCAAGGCATTATCTTCATCATCGACGTATATGTCTGTTGCCTCAATACTTTCAATGCTATTCTTGGTGTCCTACGGATCCGGTCAACTCCCTCACTCTGACTTACCATACTACCGAGGGCCCCCTTGTTCTCCAAAGAGTCCTTCACGAGGAAGGCGCACTCATGCCAAATGAGCTTTACCAAACTCTGGCTGAGGCAACTGACCTCTACCTCATCCGGACGCGACCGTATGACAGCGAAGACGTTGCTTCGGTAGCATCGACGACTGCCCTTCACCCCACCATTCAAGCTTTACTGACTGAGTATGATGTCTTCTTCGAACTGCGTGGTATGCCCCCAGCCTGCGACAAAGCTCACAGTATCACCCTTAAGTCAGACGCATAGCCTGTGGCCATCACTCCATACAAGCATGGTTGGGAGTAAAAAAATGAGATAGAATGTCAAGTTAGTCTCTTGCTGCATGATGGCCTTATCCAGTCAAGCAAAAGCTCATTTGCATCCCCAGTTCTCCTCGTCTACAAGAAGGACGGTACGTGGCACTTTTGTGTCAACTACCTTACCCTCAACAAGAGAATAGTCAAGGATCGGTACTTGATCCCTGTCATTGATGATCTTCTTGATGACCTCCATAGGGCTGCTTACTTCACAAAGCTTGACCGTCACTCTGGCTTGCAGGATGATGACATTTACAAAATTGCCTTTCAAATGCATGAAGGCCATTATGAATTCCTTGTAATGCCCATCGGCCTATGCAATCCACCTTCGACCTTCCAACGGATGATGAATAACCCCATCCAGTTGCACCTCCGCACCTTCATTCTCAGCTTTCTTTGACAATATTATCATTTACAATCCCTCATGGGATCTCCACTTGTGGCACATCCACACGATCCTCGACCTCCTCCGAATGAAATGGTTCTATGTGAAGTCTTCCAAATGTTCCTTCGGCGTCACCTCCGTCAACTACTGGGGCCATATCATAATCACACAAGGGGTCGAAGTGTACCCACGAAAAATTGACATGGTCATCTCCTGGCCGACCCGCAAGTCAGTATGTGCCCTTCGGGGGTTCCTCAGCTTGGTTGAGTACTACCGTCAATTTGTTCGGGACTTTGGTCTCATTACGGTGCCACTCCATCAATTCCTTAAGCTAGGTGCCTTCAAATAGGATGCCCAAGCCGAGGCAGCCTTCGATGTCCTTAAGACGGCTCTTACAAGAACACCTATTATTGCCTTGCCTGATTTATCCACACCCTTCATGGTTGAGTGCAACACATCAGACCACGATGTCGAAGCCGTCCTCATGCAGAACAAGCACTCGCTAGCCTACATTAGCCAACCCCTCATGCTGCATCAAGCAACCTTTTCTACTTATGAGAAGGAACTTTATGCATTGGTGCTCACTGTTTGGAAATGGAATTGCTATCTCCTCACCGATCGATTCCTTGTCCGCAGGACCACTGCACCCTCTGTTTCCTCCAGCAGTGCTTGACATTGGTGCAACAACAAAAATGGGTGGCTCACCTTTCTTCGTATGACTTGGACATTATTTAGAAGCATGACGCCCTTAATCGTGCTGCTAATGCTCTCTCCCGTCGTGATGAATCTGAACTCACTTGTGTCGTTTCCCCCGTGCAATCTACATGGGTCCATTGCCTACGTAACGAGTACCCCTATCATTTCAATAACCATCAGGCTCGTACCCTCATTGACGATGACCACCCAGATTTCTCCCGATGGACCCTCCATGATGACCTTATCCACTATAAGGGATGTCTCTTCATTGCTTCCAATTCTCCCCTTATCCCACAATTGCTATAGGAATTTCACTCCTCTCCCACAAGTGGCCACATTGGCTAATGATAAAATGCTTCAGCAACTACATTACAACTACTTCTAGTATTCCTTGCGTACCATCGTTCGTAATTGGGTGCGTGCTTGCCCTACATGCTAGTAGCATAAGGTCTCAACACAAGCCCCTACGAGCCTCCTCCAACCGTTGCCAATTCTAAGCCTCATATGGGAGGAGATTTCCATGGATTTTATCAAGGCCCTACCGATCAATCGTGGCTTCATGGTGATCTCAGTTGTCGTCGATTGAGTACATGCATCTTGCCCCGCTATGACACCCCTTCATCGTCGTTGAGGTCGCACAACTTTTCATCGACAACATCATTCAACTCAACGACATGCCTTGCGCCATCGTCAGCGACCGAGATTCCATTTTTACTAGCCAATTTTGGAAAGAATTGTTTCGCTTGCAAGGGACACACCTCCAATTCTCATCCACGTACCACCCACAAACTGATGGATAGACGAAGATCGTTAATTGTAGCATTGGGCCCTATCTTTGCTATTTTTGCAGTGAACGTCCCTATTTATGGGTGCGTTGGTTGCCCTGTGTAGAGTACTTGTTTAACATAGTTTTAAAAATCGTGCCTCGAGGCTATAGAGGCGTACGCCTCGAGGCGAGGCGGCCCCAAATAACCTCGAGGCGGTAACCTCGGGGTGCATTCAAGAGGCGTGTGCCTTGGTTGAGCTGAGGCGGTTCGAGGCACTAGAGGTGGTGAGGCGCACATGAGGTGCAGCCTCAACTGGTTTAGGTGTAGCTACTACAGCAGCGTTGAAGCTCGAGGAGGAGCATCGCCGGTGGTGCAGCTACTGCTGCAGCGTTGGAGCTCGAAGAGGAGCATCGCCGCAGCAACATCGAAGGAGGAGCATCGCCGGTGGTGCAACTGCTACAGTAGTGTCGAAGGAGGAGGAGCATTGCCGCAGCAGCATTGGAGGAGGAGGAGCATCGCTGGTGGTGCAACTGCTGCAGTAGTGTCGGAGGAGGAGCATCACCGGTGGTCAAGTTGGTTCTTCGATGGTTGTTTTGCAGCTTTTGCTTAGTTTTTATTGTGAGAAAAACCCATTGTGAAATATAGTTCTCAATATGTTTTCGTAGACTCGTAGTAAATATCTTTAGTGAGAAAATACTAAAGATTAGGTTGTTAAAATTTAGTGTTTATTGTGTATTGTATGAGGCTTAGGTTGTTAAATATCTTTAGTGTTAAAATTTGGGTCTACTATGCATTGTTGTTAAATATGTTTACTGCTCATCGTGTTAAATATCATTGTTGGTTTATTGTGCATTTGCATTTATCATCAAGGTGCTTAGGTTTTTGTGTTTTTTTTTTTTTGGTTTACTTGATTGTGTTTCATCATTGTCAAATATCTTTATGATGAGTTTTGAGGTGTGCTTTAGGGTTTGAGGGGAAAGTTTGGATCTTGGTAGGGCTTGGTTGTTAGGATTTTGGGATGAATTTCATTCTTTCAATGTTGTGATAGAGAAAATGTTATGAAAGTGTATTATTTAGATTATTATTTTCTTATTAGCACTTAATAAGTATATATCATTTCCTTTTTCTATGTTTTTTATGCAATTCTTGAGGCTTACGCTTCGCCTCGATGAAGGCAAACCACCTCAGTACCGCCTCGCGTTTTTTAAAACCTTGGTTTAACACACAGTGGCACTCCAGTATGGGTATGTCCCCATTTGAGGTCGTTTACGGCCAGCCACCGCCCATGCTACATTTTGAGGTAAGGCACGCTTGGCTAAAGTTGTGAGAAACTTGCTCTCCAGGGATGTAATTCTTCGCAAACTTTGCGAATGCCTTCACCAGGAACAGGACTAAATGTGTTCCATTATGTACCTCCACTGCCAAGACATCCACTACAATGTGTGGTAGTTTTTCTACCCCCATCTTTCTCCCTTCTGGTCGGCCATCCTTACAAAACAACCACACAATAAGCTCTTGCCAAAGTATTACGGCCCATAACCCATACTCTGCTGCATCATCAAGGTCATGTATGAGCTCCATCTTCCGCATGGTTGCTGCATCCACCCAGTATTCCACATTTCACAACTCAAACTACACCATGGCCCTTCACCACTAAACCCTCGCTATTGGCGGACCGGTCCCCATGACACAACCATGGCCGCTATCCTAATCATATTCTCGCTTGACACTTGGTTTGCTGTGTTGACACCCCTACTGCCGAAGTCTTGGTCCCATGGAACAGTGACAACTACACCATTGCCCCATGGGAAGACTATTAATCGTTGCGGGCTAACTATCTAGATTGGGCGCTTGAGTACGATGCACACTTCCGGGGAGGGATCAGTTGATACACATCGCCGTTCCCATCAGCCACGTGTATCCTAGGTGGAGTACATGTAGGTTTGGTTGCTTCCACCAATCTTTGTCACCATCTGTCATCAGTGTCTGGCATTCATGATCCTCCACCAATTGCATGAGTGTAGGAAGCTGCAACGATGGAAGAGCCAGTCAATGGACTGGCATTTTGCTGACCTTCACCATCTGAGGTTGCAGGGTCTATTTTTGGTTATGTAAGGGTTGCCTTTCTCATGAAGGCAACAATGTTGCATGCAAGGGGGGAGATTGTGTCATCCACGTTGGATAATGTATGTGGGTTTTCTTGGTTTTGTTGACAAGAGCCATTTATGTATCCTGGGAAGACATGAATAAAAAATCAAGCAAGCATTAACTCTCTATTCTCCTTTACTTCTACATTTTTTTGTTGGTCCAAACCACCCACAATGGCTCCAAGGCGAACTCCACATCCACCACAACACTCATGACACTCCCCACGTTTGCATCCCACCCTAAATGAACCTCTCAATATCTCATTTGAACTCACTTAAAAAAGGATTAGGTAGATTGTGCCATGGTCAACGTTATACGAGGATATACTTTGGTTTTGCATCATGGAAATCGGTGTGATTGCTTAGGTGGTTTTGGTGGAATCTAACATTTGATTGTAGCATCTGATTTTGCATCTAATTAGGTGCCGGAAAATGTCGTAGTTTTTTCACCTACCGTGAATCATAGAGTTTCACGTTGGTCGTAACTAAAGTGAGTGAGAAAGAGTTGTATGGAGTCACGATCGAATTGGGGCCTTATAATACGCCTTTTGTTTTGGAGGGATCTACCGTTTGATCATACAATTTGATTTGCGTTTAGTTAGTTGCTGGAAATCGTCGTGGTTTTGTTACGTGATCACCCAAATTAGAGATTACCGTGACCGGTAGAGTTAACTGAAATGAGTGAGAAATAGCTGTATAGAGTCAAAATTGAAATGGGGCCTTACAATATGCCTTTTGGTGTGCTTGTTTCTTGTGACGGAGCAGATACTAAGAAGAAGAAAACTGACATGCATCGGGAGAAGGTGCTCCATGTTGATCGTGCCCTGCAACATAACCCTTTTGTGGAAGTGATACCGTCCTCGAAGAAAGCAGAGAAGAAGAAGAAGAGACATCGACTGGAAGCTCTGGAACCAAATAAGGTTTGGCTTTTTCATTTTTATCCTCTTTAGATGACGATTGAATTGTTGTGGCTACTAATACTGTTGGTGCACATGATGTTTAGGATGACAAGGAATCAAACTCACAGCAACTTCGTGATATATGGGATTCAGAAGGTTCATGGAATTCTGGTTTAGTTTATTTGGATTTTTTTTTTTTGTTTTCCAATATGTTCTGAGCAAGTGCTGATCGTGGTGATTGCAGGTGGAGGTGCTGGGAAGGGGATGAAGGTATGGTATATGCATGGGCTATTTCACTTAATGAGTAGGCTGAGCTTGTGTTGAATAGTAGGATTGAGTCATTGCCTTGCTGCTTATGGATATCATGAGTTTTGTTATTCTGCCATGAGTTGTTTTAAAAAATATAGTATGCAGAAGACTGTTTACTGGATTATTCCTTTTTCTTTCTTTGGAAGGTTGCCTTACTCATATTTTACACTTGGAATGCTAATATTTGTTTGGATAAGGTATTAGACAATCTTGTTTTTCTTCTATATACAGATTGTTCTGTTATTTGTACACAGAGGTGTGTATGGTAACTCAATTGTGTATTTTCATCTTAAGTGTAGTTTTCACTTTGGATATTGGGCTTTAGTTTGTATAACAAAGTATAAGCTAAGATAATATGTCATATTGAAGTGTGAACTAGATTCTTCTCTCTCTTTGTTTTCTGCACCTCTTTTTTCTGAGCAAATAGACAGGCCTGATGGATTTTTCCCCCCTTTGTATGCAGAAGCCAGTTGCTGCCCACATTCCAGCAGTAGAAGTGGAACCAGAAGGATGCTCATTTAATCCACCAGCTGAAGCTCACCAGGTATGATGTTCAGGTTGGAAATAGATACTTTTTCATGCTTTCTGTAGTTTGGTGATGATTATAGTGATATTCTTGTTATGCAGGATTCATTAGCTCAAGCTGTTGCATTTGAAATGCAAAAATCCTATCGGAAAGAGTTAGAACCTGAACCTATTCCTTCTGTAGCTCTTGAAGAAATAGATGAAGAAGATGTAAGTTAATGTTTATCATTTAGTGAATTGTTAGAATGCTGTGATGGTATCTTAGGTTTTTTCTTTTTTTGGAGAAAGATGATACCTTAGATGTATCTAAATGCCTTGCTCTTGCCATGACATCACATCTTTAACTTTTAGGGTATGTCAATTTCCATGTAACAGGAAGATGGCTCGACTTATGTATCTGTTTTGTAATTTCTCTTGATTGGAAATAACAGAGAGAAGATCTCTTTTGTTCCTTCTGTGGTGGAGGAGCTTGCAGTCGGTGATTGTTATAAGGCCTTGGAAACTCCTCCGATGAGGCAACTTCCTCTTTCTTGTATATTCAATTGCCTTTGGTGGCATCTTTGCTTAGGTTATTGATTGGAGTCTAATGGTGGATTGTATGGGGAAGAGGCTTGAATGATGGAAGATGAGGCTACTCTTTAGAGGAGGCAACCTGGTGTTGTTGAAATACATGTTTGTTGCCATTCTTATCTTGTTTGTATCATTTTTTTTTTCTCTGCCTAAGAACGTGGAAGACATGATGAGAAAATGATGAGACTTCTTTTGGAAGGGAGTGACAAAGATTGAAAGAGGGTTGTATTTAGTGAATTAAAAGAACGTTTGCCTTCTGATTGATGAGGTTGGACTTGGTGTGCTGGATCTGTTCATAATGAATGGGGCATTGTTGATGAAGCGGGTGGCAAGGGTGACAGAGAATGAGGATCCACTTGTGACAAAGGTGGTGTTTGCCACATTGTCATTTTGGAAGGGGCTGATTAATGTCATGCCAACTGTCAAGCAGTGTTTTGAGGCTAGACTTGGGAATGGTGTGGACTTCACTTTCTAATTCGATAATTGGACAGGTTTTAGACTTCTTTCACATGGGCATCTGTGGCCTTTTGCTCTTTCTACCAAGCTGGAGGCCTCAGTGGCATCTATTGGAGTGTTTCTGTTCACATGGATCAAGAATCATGGACATCAATTTTTTCGTCCAACCGTTCAAATCAAAGGGTGAGGTGCTTCTTCCTTTGTTGGAGGATATTAGCATTTATTGGCTGATACAAAGTGAAATGGGTAAGTGGGTTCTAGAAGATGAGAGATGCTTGGTGAAGGACAAGGGTCACACACACCACAAGAGCCAGATATCAAAGTAACCGAGATCAACAAGTTCATTTGGAAGACTAAGAAGTCCCAAAAAGTGAAGATTTTTGTGTGGCTTTTAAGAAAGGGAAGGGTTATTTCTAAAGGATGCTGGTAGATGGAAAAATGGTTCATGTACCTTTTGTGGGGTAGATGATGAGGATTGTAATCATCTATGTTTTGCTTGCCCCTTCTCTCATTTGTTAATGGGAAAGAAGAGGTCAGATTGGGTGGACCATTCATAAGAGGCACCTTTTGGGAGGGCTATTTGGCAGGGAGGATGGGAAGTGGACTTGGGTGTTTTAGAACTAGAAAGGACAGGGTTAGGCCTCTTGCTACTTAGTGTTGTGGGCTTTGTGATTGCAGTGTAATAGTTGTATCTTCAAACAGGAGCACTTTTATATTGATGGGTTCCATGTTGTTGCTGTTCTTTTGGGGTTTTGGTCAAGTATGATACAATCTTTCCCATTTGGATTATAATATATTCTAGATACTCAGTTTCTTCATGTGACCATCCTACTTCTTCAAGAACAAAAAATCTTGAGGATAAGATGGTTCTTGTTTCTTTTTTCCCCCCACAAGTGATTTTCATGCAAGCTTTGTTGAAGTGATTTGTATCAGCATGAAGTAAAATTTAAATAGATCGTACTACAAGTTCAATCTAAGAGGACTTTGAGGATAATAGACCAACAAATATGGGGGGTGTGATGTGGAAAAAAATTAGTTGGGAGGCAATCCATGGAGGAGGAGAAAGAGGAAGACGAAAGAGGGCAATGGAGAATTTTTAGTCATAGTGTCTTGAAGATTTATAATCTTTTTCTATGCTGGAAAGGATGACTCTTTAGGATCAATGATGAAAAGAGCGATAGTATTTGAAGCTTTAGTTGAGGATGAATTAGATGAAACTGATAGTCAAGGGATAAGATCCCCTCCCATAGAGCAATCATTTATTAATTTTGTGTATTGTATTGTCTTACATATTTCTTCCTCAGAACTTAAAGGGTGGTTGCTAGAGATCAATGGCTATCCACTTCATTTAATGACATGTGGTGTATTCTCCATATACTTACCCGCATTAGCGTATGTATGTATATGAAGGTGATGTGGATCTTAATAAATTAGCGGATTTGTGTTGCGGGCGTGGTACCATGGTGGATCATCAATCATGGGCAATGAAGGCCCCATGTTTGAGCCTCCTTGATGTTAAAAAAAAACGATGAGCAAATTATATGAGCAAAGGAGTCAATGGGAAAGCTAAACTCAAGGAGAAATCTAAATATGACTTGGTGGGATGAATATTTAGTACATTAAGACAAGTATACAATTAATGTGAGAGTGAGAGGATGCAATTAATGTGAGAAGCAGGGCATGTTGAAATGAGGTATGTTAAATACTAAGAGTTACTATTTTGTTAAGATGGGAATGTCTGCAGTGTCATTTGTAGAGTAAATTGAGATTGGTTAGAGTGAAAGGTATTTAAGTATTCTATATTTTTTGAAAAAGTATTTAAGTATTCTATATGATAAGGAAATTTCTTTTGAGTTAAGATGTAAGCATAATAGAGGTTTCCTCAAAACTTAACAACCAGCGGGTCTCTTTGTATATGTTGTCTAGAAGGATGAGGACTCAACAATGATTCATTTGTCAAATCAAGAAGTGAAATTTGACGTAAATAAGAATCCTGTAGAAACAACTTTTGAGCAATGGGCCAAACTGGGACATTTCTCCATAACAGTGCACTTATTTTTCACTTGCCCTTCTCACAAAAGTGCTAGCTTTCTTTACTGGATGAACCCATACACTACACCTCCAAGGCGACATTCTAGTCCAGCATTCATGGCTCCCTAGTTGACGAGGGGTCTCTTTGGAGAGCTTTTACCATGCTATGGTGTATTGGGTTGGAGCACAATGCTCTTGTTTTCAGAGGACAAAAACTTTTGTAGAGTCTCTAAAGCATGTGTATATGTCCATGTGTAATGCTTGGAGCTTCGAGCTCTCCTTTTTAATGAATTCGGGGGGTTAACAACCCTTGTTAATCCCTCTTATTTTCAAGAAAAAAGGCTGAGGGTACTACTACTTGGATCTGGAATTGACATGCTGATGCTCACAATTTCGACAGTCATACAATGATTTAAAGGAAAATCTCTCGAAAAGTCTTTGGTGCTCATTTTGGTCAACTCTGGTCCAAGATGTTTGTGGCTCGCATGGTGAAGCAATATGTGTTGATGTCTATGAAAGTAATTATATTGTGGTTGGTGCATGGTGAACACTACCACAAGTTTTTTGGAAAGGAAACACTACCACAAGTTCAGGCTTATCATTTGTTTTGTTCAGGAGAATCAACTCAATTATTTTTGGGAGGAGAATCAACTCCATTATTGTTAGATGATATGGAGGTTGAGAGATATATCTATTAGATTAGATTAGGTTAGGTTAGATGATGTGCTGGTTTAGAATTATATATGACATTGATTTGGATTTATTGCCTTGAGTGATGCTTTTGTTTTCCCGAAAAATTTATATTTGTTACCCTGTTGGCTGCCAAGGGAAGATTAGATACTTAGAAAGACTTGTTGGTTGTGTTTGGTACTAGAATATCTTAGTAGGATATCCCTTCTAGCATGGTACTTGCTGTTGTGTCAAAAGGATGATGAATGATATGGTGGCACAAGCCCTAGTGTGTCCATTTACTTACATCTACTATGTTATTTATTCTCCCATCCAACCAAATATCCAATAAATAATATCCACTCACAACATGTCAAACTCTTCATTCCACCTCTTAACCAAACATTCAATTAAATGATACCCACTTACAACACATCTGTCTACCTATCAAAGTCAATCCTTTATAGCATTGCTCAATCAAATGCCTTTATTCTACATTATTCTATTTTGCAACTAGACATTACCTTCAGGAAGAATTGTATGTGTTTTATTTTTTTGGACATCAAGGAGGCTCAAACATGGGACCTCCAACTCCAAGGAGCAACATTTACCACTGTACGATGCCCTGTTGGGCATAATTGTATGCGGCGTTAATATAATATGTAATGGAACTTCATGGCTCATTTGATTGTGGGTTATCCAAGAGGAGTGTGATAGGGAATAGTAGTTGAGGGATATCCCATGAGATTTATGGTTTCTCATAAAGCCTCCTTGCCATATCTGTTCCCAAGTTCCAATACAAAATATATTTATAATCATTTGTACTGCAACAACCATCACATCCAACCCACCACTTATCCTGCCACAACCAAACATGCAATATCACTTATACCCCCATCACCTATTCTTGCATAAGTTCTATTCCACAACCAAACGTGGACTTAGAGGTATATCCTTAGGATATCCTACTAATGGGATAAGTCAGGGAGTTTGTTAGGTTAAGGTGTTGTGAGGGGATAGGTGGTGGACTAGATGTGATAGGTGTTTGATTAGGCAATGGGATTAGTGGTGGGTTGGATAGGATGATTGAGTAGAAAATTCCGTAAATCAACTTATTTCTCTACAAGACATTCTAGGCATATCCTGCTATCAAATGCAGCCTTAGAGTTGACAACATGGAGATTGCTTGCAAGTGCAAAGGTGTGAGGAGGTAGACAATGATTTACAAGCATCAGGGGAGAGGCAAATGGAGATACAAAACTTTTTTTTTTGAGTCAAAAAAAGGGAGAAGTACCTTAAAGGTATTCACCCAGGTATATTAATTAGATCTAGGGGAATGCTACATGAAAATTACATTAGGAAGCGTCGTCCCAAAACACCAATGGGGAGGAGATAGAAGAGATAACATTCTCAACATAGGGGCAATTGCCCCTAAAGATCACCCCATTCCTCTCCAACCAAATACCCTAAAGGACCACCAACACCTTGGCCTGCTCCTTCCTCAACCTAAAGGTATTACATCCAGCTTGCACGACACCTCTACAGAAGGACGGCCAAAAAAGCCTTCGAAGAGGTTGGGTTAACCCAACTAGTTCCCAGACCTTGCCACACATGTGTGGCAACTAGCAAAGGGGTCGCGGAAGAAGAGATGATCGTTGTTTTCTTCTGATTGGAGGCAGAGTGTGCAAGAGGTGTCCTTGGACGATGCCCATCGTGCTCTTCTCACCTTCGTAATGATCCTATTGCACCTCAGGAGCCAAGCAAAGAACTTGATCTTCAACGGGCAGTCCGCCAACCAAAAGAGCCTATAATCCCTCAAAAAGTCAACATCGACCAATTGAGTGGTAGATGTTAACCTACGATAGGCCTCCCTTACAGAGAAGACTTCGTCATCCCAACCAAGCGCATCCCTGCTGCTTTCCGGTTCCCATCCTTCCAGGGTCTGCAGTATCACTCATAGGTCATCACATCGCTTGTCTGAGAGGGCCCCATGGAAGGGGATGGGCACCAGGTGCACTCCCAGCAGCTCTTGACAGACTTCTCTTTGTTGATTGCTCTGGAGAATAGCTACAGGAATCTGCTGCTCAATGGCCCATCTCCCTACCAGTCATCCGCCTAGAATATTAAGTCATCATCGTTCCCAGGTAAAGGGTTGAACTAGCCCCTAACCTTTTGCTCCACCGTAGCTAGTTCCTTGATGAAGGATGACGTCCCAGTTGTAGGGGAGATGAAACTCTCCTAAGGAAGGCATCATAACATCCCCGCATGACCTCTCCAAAGAGGCTCTCCTCTCCACCCATCAACCTGGAGACCCACTTGGTGAGGAGGCTCAAGTTTGGCCCGTCCATGCTCCTGACCTGGAGACCCCCCTCCTGAAGGGGTTTGCACACATCTTCCTAGGTGACCAGCCTCACTCCCCAGCTGACGCTACCATAATTAGTCCATAGGAAGTCGTACATGAGGCTGGTGATCTCAACCTATCGAGGGGCCCTAAAGACTGAAAGAAAGTACGACGACATAGAGGAGAGGGTCGCCCTAGGAGAGTTAGCCTACCTCTCCTGGAGAGTAGCCTGGATGCCCACCCTGCCAACCTTGTCTACATCCGCTCCAGAAGTGAGTGCCAATACTACAACCTAAGTCTCCTGTCCATCAGGGGGAGTCCAAGGTAAGGAAGGGGAAGTCCCCCGACCTCTGTGTCGAGGGCGGTAGCCTTGCATGACTGCTGCTCTTAAGAAGACAAGTTGAGGGGGATGAAGGTGGATTTCCCATAGTTGATTTGCAAGCTCGACGCCTCCCCGAACATGCGCAAGACTAGGCGAACCCTCCAAGTTTCCAGGTCGGCACCTTCCACAAGTAATAGAGTATCATCTGCGTATTGTAGGATTGGAACGTCGCAATCTTCTCTTGCCTGAAGCCTCTGAATAATCCATGTGTGCAAGATCTCGTAACAAAACTTGTGGGAGCACTTACAAAAGAAAAAGGGTATATGTCATAATAATAACTGAGGAATATTGCCTTGTAAATGTCAAGGATGTGTTGTGACAAGTACACCTTTACAAATAATTTTTTTAAGGATTGTGAGTGATATTCTCATTGTAAATTGTGTCACTTTTTGCTAGGGATATATGTCAGGGACAACCTTTGAGAAAGGACTTTAAACTAAGAATTAAGGTTTGGATCCTTGACATATATGCCTTGACTTATGACGGTATTTATTCCACTGGAGGAAATCAATAAAACTCAATCCTGCATTTCAGGAGTTTAAAAAATAGATACAGAATGGATTGTTGAAAATTATAAAACACTAGTTGATGCAGTTTTCAATGGGGTAAAGCTTCTGATCTTAGTTTTTACTTTATTTTGTTTGTGATATGAATTATTCAGTGCCACCCAGGGGTATCTGTCATTGCTTCTAGAATTTTCTGGATCCTGGAAGTTAATGATTGCTTGGAATGATTTACCGGGATGGTAAGAGTAAAGAGTGATCTCTTTTTTTTGTGAAAGGTAGCTTGAAAATTACTAGCGGATGGTTGCAAGGTTTGTAAGCATATGCTAGGGATATAATAGAAGTATGACTATATGGTAGATAAGATTAGATAGTTTTGTGCATGCATGTGCCGACATAGGATGGATGATGTGGAGCAAGAGGTTTTTCTTCCTTGTTTTTTCTGTGAAGGAAAAGGATGATTATTAGAGGTCAGTAATCATCTAAAGAATTGTATTAAAATAATTAGAATAGACTTACAAAATGGTGAGCTAAAAATCAAACAAATGAAAAACATCCCTTACAACATTCTCCACCCAAGAGCACTCACTTTGAAAAATTACACCATTGTGTTGAAGCCATAGACACTAGAGAACAGCAATCGCTTTGGTCCATCCAACCATATCAGTGTACACTTGTCTTCTAAACAAATTCCAGAAATTATCATAGGAAGATATATACACCATTTGCAAGTTGAAAGAATGCCACGCTTCCTTGGCGAAATCACATGTTAGGAATAGGTGCAATATGTTCTCATCCACATTGCGGCAAAAGGGACAACTCGTATGTAGATCCTCAAACCAAATCCTCCTAAATGTCTTTTGTCACAATCTTTCCTCTTCAATGGAGCCAAATAAATATCTCAATCTACAGTGGAACCTTCAACCTCCAAACTTTAGCACAGTCATTGCCAATATCATTAGGTGCAACACCATTTATCTTGTTATAAGCTCTACTTACAGAAAAGGCGTCATCTCTCTAGGCCATCCTATCTGACTTTATTTAAATGAGGTTGTAGCTTTGAAATTAGAGTCATCATGCCTTGAAATTCAGCAAGAGAGGCTTCCGACAGTCCTGGGGGAAGAATCAAATTCCAAGATCTTGAATGATTGCCCCACACATTAGCCACCACATCATCCTTGCTGCTGATTAGCTGGAAAGGACGGGGAAAAAGGTTCGCTAAAATGCTGTTATCTATCCAATCATCCTTCTAGAATCGAAAACAATCACCCCTTTCCAAGATTAGGGAGAAGTTAGATGCTTGCTCTCTCAATATAGATAGGAGAGATCTCCAAAAGGCAAAATCACCATGCCTTAGCAAAGGCCTCTCTTGCATATTCATGCTCGACCCATAGGAGTCCTGCAACAATTTAACCCACATTGAATCACCACTAACCAACAACTTAACGACCCATTTAAGCAATAAGGCCATGTGAAAGTCTTCAAGGAGACGTATCCCCAAGCCCCCTTCTTGGGTTGGCACAACTCTCTCCATATCACCTACTGTAAAAATGTACCCTTGGAGTCTAGGCCCTCCAAAAAACCGCTTGCGAGCAACCTCTAACTTGGTTAGCAATTTCTTCCGTGGCCTAAAAATGGATAAATAAAAGATGGGTATGGATGATAATACCAACTTAAGGAGCACAAGTCGTCCACCCCTAGATAGCAGCTTCCCACTCCAAGAGGACAATCTATTCGTAATCCGTTTCATCAGCATGTTCCAATTTGAAGATAAAAGGCATTTCCCTTTAAGAGGAAGGCCTAAATATGTGATTAACAGGTGCACAATTTGTGAATCTAGTGCGCTACCAATATCTTCCACAACACACCCATTTACATTAAGAGGCACACATGCTGACTTCCTCCCATTGATCCTCAGTCTAAATATTTGTGCAAAAATCCTCACCATAGAGGAAAGACGCTTAACCTAAGTAATTCCGCCCTCAATAAAAAAGTGGTATCATCCGCATACTGCAGTAAGGGCATAAGAAGAGAGCCATCTCCATGCATCATAAAATCTGCAATCAAACCTCCCCTGTAAGCCTTAAATGCCAAACTTGCTAAAGTGTCCATTACAATATTAAATAGGACAGGTGCTAGCAGAAAACCTTGGCGTACCCCTCATGATTGTGTCCAAGAACCATTTGACCGACCATTCACCTACATTGAGGAGGAAGTGGTAATGCACCTCTTCATTAGTTGCACCCACATCTTTGGAAATCCCCTCTCAAGGATTTCCCAAAGGTATGCCTAAGCCACTGAGGCGTAGGCCTTTGAGAAATCCACTTTCCACATGAAAGCAGCAACCTCCTTTCTCCTTAAAGAGGTCGCCATTTCGTCTGCTAACACAAAAGATTCCTGCAAAGACCTTCCCATCATGAAAGTGGACTAAACGAAGCTGATGATCGAGGGCAATACCACACGCAGCCTATTAGCCAACACTCTTGCAACCACAAGGTAGGCAGCATTAAAGAGAGCAGTTGTCCTATACTCATCAATGAACCCAGCACCAAGTTGCTTTGGTAGCAAGAATAAGTAGAATCTGTTCAGTTTGTCAAAGCCTCTATTCCCCCCAAAAAATTCTTGAACCATTGCCATAAAATTAGGCCCAACAATCTCCCATAGCTTCCTATAAAATAGCACCTATAAACCATCAGGACTAAGAGAACCTTCCGCCTTTAGGCCATGTAGTGCTCCCAAGATCTCCTCCGAGACCTCCCTAACCAAATCCCTCTTCACTTTGTCATCCAGCATAGGCATGTCTGATCTCCTTAACCACCAATCGGCCATCTCCTGGTGAAACTATGGAAATGGTTATGAATTGCTTCATAAATCTGTGTCCTTTGATCAAGAATAGAATCACCCACCCTCAAAGAGCTAATCATATTAGACCTCCTCCTAGCACTTGTCGGTAGGTGGAAGAACCTTGAGTTGGAGTCACCCTCCTTGAATCACAGTTGTCTTGACTTTTGCCTCCAGTTCATTTCACTTTTCAGATCCTCCTCCTGAACAACCTTCTGTAACCTTTGATGCTTCTAACCATCCACCACAGATAGAGGCTCCACCTCTTCCTTGTCTAGAATAGAAATGTCTTGTAAAGCTTCTACCCTCGTCTTCTCTCTACGCACCATTAAATCCCTCTTAAAATCAATTAGGGCCACTTTAAAACTTTGAACCTTGTTCGCCAAAGTATGTGTAGCCAAGGTAGAAGCAAGAACCTCGAACCACTTCTCACAGATGAAATCACGAAAACCCTCCTTTAGCCACGATTTTTGAAATTTAATGTCAAGCATGCCATTCCATCATTATTGCACTAAAGGAGAGAAGTGTGAGCTGAAAAGGATTTCTCCCTCACCCCACATTAGCCCTCTAAAAGGCCTTAGCCAAAGCTACATTGCAAACAAACTTGTCATCTTTAACACTACACTTGCACCATTCCTCTGAGTGTAATGCACCTCAAAGATGGGTAGGTCCATTAGTTCCAAGTTTTCAACAATCCTTTGGAAATCAATAGTTGCCTATCACATCTCCTATCTAGTCTATCCTTAAGAGGATAAAGTGGTATTGAAATCTCCACCCATCAACTATGGGCTGCCATCTACCATAGCTGAGGTCTAGAAGCATCATCACATGACCCATAAACACAAGATATAGACAACGCTAACCAGTGAAGCTTTCTCGTGAAAGAACCAATAATCACACAAGAGGCCAACAATGAAGAATTCAGTTCAAACATGTCACCATTCCACATCATTAGGAGGCCCCTTAATCTCTCTATTGCCTTCACCTCCAACAGGTCCGTGAATCGGTTCCCATAGATGCTTCTTTTTAATTGTAGGTTCATGGTCTCAAGATGTATTTCCTATAACAGAACACGATCTACTCTCCACTCAGCGAGGTATCTCTTC
Organism: Thalassia testudinum; assembly: GCA_037157565.1. NCBI lineage: Eukaryota > Viridiplantae > Streptophyta > Magnoliopsida > Alismatales > Hydrocharitaceae > Thalassia > Thalassia testudinum. The sequence goes on along the minus strand of JAZHRO010000056.1, from coordinate 86,805,231 downwards.
AAGATAGATCTGTTTCAAAAAAAAAAAAAATCTCTTCAAGATAGATTTCTACGCCTTGTAACGAAGACCTTGAACATTCTATGACAACACCCTAACCATCAAAAATCGAAGTCTTCCTCGATTGATCTTCTTAAACATTTACTTTGCTACACGCTAGTCAACCTCCTTCAAGGCTTTCCTACCTTTAGATGTATCCTTATACACAATCTTTTTCTTTTGAATTAGCTCTCTTATAACAAGAGTTGAATAGGAGCCTAAGCCTTTGTTGCCCAGCTTTGTCAACTTGGAAGACCTACACGTAGAAGAATATTTGAGGATGTCTTTTTCAATCCTTTCTTGGCCTTAATCCCTCTTCTTCACACCCCGAAGCATCTCATTAGAATCGACCACATCACCAGTGGCCTCACATCTGACTTTCGGCCCAGCAATAGGATCCCCTATTGGGTTATCCGATCCTTCAACACCCATCATTGCCTGATCTCCCACACAATCAGAGCTTACGTCACGTACAGGCTATTGTCGGTGATGCACGTCACCACCTCCAAAGCCACCACCCACTAGCTCTAGCGAGTCAGGTAGCACACGTGATGGTGGGGGCTCCTTGCCTCTGCTGAAGTTTCCAAAGAGACCCAAAAACCATGGGTCAAGAACCACTAGACTGCAAAGAAGCATGAACCAGACTAGTGCTAGAACTAGGAAACGAAAACAAAGGCCTAATTGGACTGCATAAGAAGGCAAAGTCAGATCCGAACTCACCAATTTTGGATTCGTATTGATCCAAAAGACACCTATGGAGCACCATTCAAAAACATCTTATTCACTGAGGAAGTTCCCACCAAATCAGGAGCCAAAATTCGAGCCTCCAACAAAGGTTAACCATTATTTTCCAAAAATGGAAATCCATTTGCCCCAAAATCAGGAGAATTAGGTGACGTGGCTGGCACTCTAGCTAGTCCCATTTCAAAATCATTGGACTAATTATTGCACTTTTCGATCGGTCGCTAGACCATCTTCGCCTTCCTCTTCGCCAATGAAGCATAATGGGGTGGTGCTCTAGCAGCCACCACTATTGTGTACAACAATGGTTGCTCATTGCCAATAGCTATCGCTTTGAAAGAGACAACCCACAAGCACCTCTATGTTGCAAAAGAACCACCTTTGTCGAGATTGCTCGACCCACGAGCAACTCTCCTTCAGCCACAATTGACGAAGCATCCCCTTCCATGAGCCCAATATACGTAAACATAAAGGAACACCAAAAATATGAACCTTAAAATAAGGTTGTATCAGCGCTGTTGAGGCGGTCGCCTCAAGCGACGAGGCAACGAAGCGAGGCGAATCAGGAGGTCATCGCCTTGAGGAGGACCCAGGTGAGGCCCTTCGAACAGGCGACGCGCTTCCTCGCCTCGGGCGGTGCCTCCTCGCCTCGCCGCCTCATCGCCCGAACCCTAGATGCCTTTATGGAGAGCTTTCTCATCTCCACAGCAACCCTCACCGCCTCGTGCCATTATCGCCTCCGCAGTGAAGTAGCTTGAGTAGCTGAGCTTCGTCGACCACCATCGTCGCTCGAGCGTCACCGGTTACCATCTACGACGCCTCCTCGACCTCAATCGCCTAGGTATCTCAGCTCGAGCTTCTTCAAGTTCGACCACACCACCGCCGCTTCTTCATGTCAGGGCTTCCGGCTTCGTTCTTCTCCTCGAAACGAAAAGACCTCTTTTCAGTTCTGTTATATATATATATATATATATATATGAAATACATATGTATGTAATATTGTATATAATATATGTATGTATAAGTATATCCATAAGTATCGCTTCAATTCACTCAAGCTGTCGCCTCTTTGTCGCCTCTCACCTCGGGCGATTTTGAGTAGTGTCGCCTTGCTATCGCCTTTCACATTAACAGCATTGGGTTGTATTGGTGCCCTCTCATCAAGTGCACCCTTTTATAAACTTAGGAGTCTCCATCTAATAAAAACATAAGCAAAGCATGCCTCCTCAAACTTCAAAAGATTAATGTCAGACTTCAACAATCCAAAAACTATCAACCTCTTTTGCAATAACAACATAACCTTGCACTAACTTGATGATATACCCACCTTAAATAACACCGAACATACCTCATAGGCATTTTCTAATCCCTGAATGTGATCTCCGACTAGTGAGAATCGCAACCTGGAATCGATGGACTCCACCATGAGAGACCACATTCAATGTTGTCAATGCAAAAGGCAATACCAAGGCAACAAGGCCTATAATTGCTTGAGGCAAGAGGCAACAAAAAAAGGCGACAAATCGAGTGAATTGAGGGAACTTTTTTCTTGTTTTTTTACACATAAGTGCCTTAGTAACTCATAATAATAGTACTAAATTTATAAAAATATTTCTAATAACAATATTTTAGACTTTAAGTAAAAGAAAAGGATAAGAATTACATTTCAAAAAATTATTTTATATAATTTTAAATGGTAAAGAAAGAAAATCCTCTACTAATCAAGGTAGTATAAAAAAAACAAAATTGTCACGAAAGTCAACAAATCTCAAACGATATAATCATATAATGCATCACTCAAGATTCAATTCATTGTCATCGTTGTCGTCGTCGCCATTAGCAACTTCTTCAATCTCTTCCTCTTCTTCAATGATTATTAGAGCTTTCCCTTTTTTCTTAGCCTGCTTATGAGCATTTTTCTTTGTAGTAGCACAAGCATGAGTACATTGAGAAGTGGCTTATTTGTTAATGCTCGATCGAATCTCAAGCATGCCTTAGGTGAGATCATCATTACCAAACAGAAGATCATCCCCTCGATTTTCGTCATCTTCCTCCATTCTCCCTAACAATCACTCATTTCAATCATCAATCTCGAAATGGGATCAAGATAATCCATATCTTCATATCTATCCCTCAAACCTTTATTGTACTTGAAAAATATGAGATTATTCAATTTTTTTGTGCCAAATGATTTCTTGTTTTGAGTGAACCTATATAGGTTACCAAAGTAAAAGTATTAATATAAATTTACTTAATAAAACTGATGCAATGCATATTATGATTTAGTTTAGAACTTACATTTTCAAATGCACTCCAATTCCTTTCCTATCCTAAGGCACTATAAGTATTAATAAACCTAGCAACTTCAATGCCAATTTCACTAAGTTTGGTATAGAACCACTAAAGAGATTTCACCACTCCACCGTAAAAAAAATAAGTTATATAATAAGCACATGAGATTTATAATAGTGCTATAAAAAAAACACCGCTTTAGTACCTTGGGTAATAGTCTTCCCAGCCATAGAGGTTCCAAAAAATCCTTGTGCATTTCTATAAATGGAAATTTCATGTATTATTTTGTCATATACATTCTTATCAGGCTCCAATCTTTCTAAGACGTAGAATCCATCCATAACTACTGAATCAAGATCTAGATTCCAATTTTCATAAGAGAGTTTAGAATTCAGGAAATATCTTATTGCATGTAGAGGCCTGTGAAGCTAACATTCCCACCTCTTATCAATGATTTCATTGATAGGTCCAAACTTCTTAGCATTATCATTGAAAGCCTTCATGATAGCTTATTTCACTCTATCCATTGCTTTGTATATGTATCCCATTGTAGGGCGCTTTTCTAAGTCAGCAATACAAAGCACTTTGACAAGAGGAGGCATTGCCTTGAGAATGTAGACGATCTTGTTCCAAAAGGAAGGCATCATAACGATTTCTATTGCCTTCTTTCCCTTCTCTTCTTTTGCATTCTTATAAATGATCCACTTATCGGACATCTTTATTAAATTTTCCTTTTGCCTATGAATACTTTGCAAAGTAAGGAAAGGCATAGTAAATCTTGTTACCGTAAGCCTCAACAACTCTACTTGTGAACCACCTCATTAAATTCAAGATCGAAGGATCCATTATATGTAGCTACTCAATTGCATTACATTCTTCAGAGTCTTCTTTACATCCTCTAACTTGCCAAAATCTTCCAACATCAGGCCAATGCAATGTATAATACGAGTCCAATAAACTTGGAAATGCTTAGCCTTTAGTAACTTTCCCATGGAAAAGATAAACATCATTTTTAATACTTTATACTAGTAAAGTTAATACATATGTTAAAATAAGTAGAGATTTATTACTAGTGAAACCATAATTATATGCATTATCACTAACGATTTAGATCACATATTCTTCCCCGAGATGAGCAATCATACCACTTATAAGCTCACAAAGCTTCTCCTCAATTTTTGTGCAGGATAAGTCATCAACAGACTATAAGAAAACAGTTCCCATGGGAGTATTAACCAAAAAATTCATAAGGGTTATTTGTCCAACCATCTATCATCAGTGTACATCCATATTTCTTCCAAGCTTTTTGATGTTTAGCGATAAAATCCTGAGTCTCATTCACATGGTGTCTCAATAAAGGAACCCTTACTTCATGGTAAGAAGGCTTCAATCCAGGGCTAAAATGACCAATTGCCTCGATCATTATCTCAAACCAAATAATCTTTAACAAAATTGAATGCCATGTTGTTATGGTACATTCATTTTGCAATGATCCAAACAACTACATCTCTTTCCTCCGTGAAAGCCTAAAAAATTATACCTTGTTTTGTTAACAATCTCTCTTTTCATTCACATACCACCTTCTCGGGTTCAGGCTTAGTAAATTTATCCATAAGTCCATGAAACTTCATCATAGGAAGTCCACTTCCACTCCCACCAGCATATATCATGAGATGAGCCTCCTTTGCGTGTGATTATGTAGGATTTCCTCCTTTTGTTCTAGTTGTGAAATTGTCCATGGGTCCTCAAAATACATTCACTTCCTCTACCTCAATGCTCTTCTCCATCATCATCATAGAGTGGCTCATCATAAACAAAATCACTCATGACCCTTTCTTTCTTCCTTCTTAGACTATTAATACTCTCTCAACTCCTCTCTGATATGTGGAGCTTTAGGACATTATTGTATTTTTATCATCACCAGCAATGTGTTCAGTAGTTCTATGAATCCCCTCTTTGACTATGCTACCACAAAAATTACACTTCGTGTCATTGGTCTTTTTAAGATCCTCCAATGTCACATATTTCTAACATGGATGTTTTCTCCTTAATTCAGTTATCTAGAAGATTCGAATCACATGGAGACAAAAACATAGAACTTGTGAATTAATAAATACAAAGCAAAAGTAAAGAAAAAAAAGTGTACACAAATACATGCTATATCATATAGTAGCATATAATAGCAGTAATTTATAATAACAATATCTTATTTATACATATTTAAATTATAACAGGAACTTATTTATAATATTTGTATTCTTTATATTACCTATTACAACAGTGTAAAGTTACTGTTACATATATAACATAGGTTGCACGTATAACGGTAACATATACTGTGTAAAACTGTAACACAAAAACTTATCATATCATGTTAGTAGCATATAATAGTAACTTATTTATATTATGTATACGATCTGTAGATCTTGTACTACACATAATTCTAGGTTTTTATTTATATTATATTACTGTTAAATTTATATTGGATGTATACAACTTTGGAAAGAGTGTCTTCAGTTTCTCTATCAAAGTTGACCTTGTATAAACAGATGTTCTTTTCTTCTAAGAAAGATGTGCTGCTACGGTCTAGTGCCCAAGATAATTTTCATATGGTCTTTTAGTGTGATATGGATTTCATTTTGAAATGAAATCATAGGTTGCAGTAGCAGTTGAGAGAGATGAATGTTGGGTTGTTGGGTTATTGGATTTTGAGGAGATCCAATTATATTCTCTGGTCCCACAGCATGTAAGTAGGAAACAGAGAGGTGTGTGGTGTCCTATATAAAGGCTCTTGCGATTTTTAACTCTTTGAGAAGAAATGTTACAAGATCACTTTCATAAGAGCACTTTTCCCATGATTTTCTCTCCTCTCCTTGTGAGAAGAGTTTACACATTAGCCCAAAGTTTTCTTTGGATTCTCTTAATGCTTTGCTTTGATATTTCGCCTTTATTTTATTATTCAACATACATGGTTGTGAGATTTTCCACCCAAAAGACCAAATTCAAAATCCCATCCCCTCCTCTTGATGCAATCTAATACTTAATTAACAAGGTGTTCAAGCATGTCTGCATATTTTCTAATTGTTAATACTTCAAAGGGTGTCCTTAGAATATTTCTTGTATCCCTTCCCAAGGATGCATTGCTTCCTATGAATGCTACCAAGGGTAGTAATGTTCTTTTTATCTTTTTTTTTTTATAGGGTTTTGTAACCCCTTTAAAGAGGGGGCAGTTATTTCTTGTGGAAGTACGAGTGAAAGTTGAATCTTTTCTTGTATTATCATTACGTTTTCTCACTCTCGGCAGTTATTTCTTGTGGAAGTACGAGTGAAAGTTGAATCTTTTCTTGTATTATCATTACGTTTTCTCACTCTCCTTTGTTTTTGTTTTCCCACCCGCAACTCTACTTTCCCTCCTCTCCTCCCTCACCACCTTCAGATTTCACCACCAAATACCCCACTCCTACACACCCATCCATCCTCACAACCACCATCACCAAACACCACCAACCTTGCCCCAATGTCCTCCAACTCTCCTCTCATGTGTGACTTCACTCCACCGCCAACCACCGACACTGGCACCTCGGCTCACCCTGCCTGACACCACTTTCTTCAGCAGTGCTATTTTCATGCACTCACATAGTCGTGTCATTTTCACCTAGCCCTTCCCATGTGTGCCTCCCTACTCAACTGCACCACCTGTGCTACTCTTCTACACTGCATGACTTCCCTTACACAGGGTACCCTTCTCCAACCACTGCCACTGCACCTCAGCATCACCGCCCAGCATCACCGTCACCTGCCTTTCCTCAGTGAGACTTCCATCACCGCCGAGCCCCTCTCGCTGCAGTGACATCACCTCCTCGCACCCGGTTGCTTGCCATTACCTTCAACACCAAACCAAGCTGTCCAGAACTTCGGTATCTATCATGCTTCCAATTCCAGTGCAATTGCACAAATCCAAATGGGTAACATTTTGTTGTGAATGCTAATGTCATACTTCATTTGCAAACCATTTCTTTTGTTGCAAACTGGTTGGATTACTCAGTTCCACTATTTTGGAATATCCTTTCTTGCATGTCATTAAGTTGTCAAATTTTCTATTTACCTCCTGATGGCCCTTGTGGATCTTGGGGATAGATGTGGGATTGGATTGTAAAATGTTGCACCATTTCATTTATAATGAGCATTACCTACTGAATATTGTCTTAATAATTGCAAGGTTTGGTTTTGATTGCATTCATTAACACACGGCATCTAGTTTTGGATTTTCTGAACCGCATTCGGGTGTTGCTTGGGTAGCTGTGGTTTTAAATAGTTTGCATTATGTTTCGTCGCTAAGGCACTTATGAGAATCTTCTGGCAACTTGTATGCATCACACCCCTCCCCTCAAACCAAAAAACACATGCGTGCATTCACATGCACAGGCAGGTGGCTGCATCAGAAAACACAACTCCACCATAAAAGGAAGGGGAAAAAGGAGATTTTCAGAAGTGACTCTTGATGAAGATGCTAGGATACTGAGTAGATTGATATGAAATGTTATTCATATATTCATAATATTATTTTGTTCAATCATTTCAAAAATTCTTCTTTCTTGTGTTCTTTCAGAAGTTCTTTCTTGAAGCTGAAGATGGTGAAGATGGTGCAAGTGAGAATGACAATGAAGAACCTCTTTTTGAAAGGTGTTTGCTTTCAAGCTCATCATTGCCATCTTTGGTTTCAGCAATTATATTTTGATTAGTTGAAGCCATTACAGCTTTTTGTACATGTTGAATTTTTTGTGCAATAGCTCTGCATATTTTATCCACTGAGAGCAAAAGTATATTGCCCTGGTGACCTTTGAAGAACTTATCTTTGAAACAATTGAACAAATTTGATGGATATGCTGTTCCTGTTTTGTTAATTTGAAGGGATAAAATCCATTTCAAAAAAAAAAAAAAAATTGAAGGGATAAAATTATTGCCAATCCTTGAGATAGATTTTCGCTGTGGATTTTATGTGTACTGGTCTTCTAGCTCACAGGAAAATGCTTCAGAATAAACCCAACATATTTTGTAGTTTATGGTTGTTTGAAAGACTGTCCGGCATTGGTTTGTTATCTTACATTGTCCCTTGTGTCTTCTTGCCTTTCTCATATAGATGTTGATTGGAACCTGGATGAAGCTTCTGAATGTTGCGTGCTAAGGGAATTTAACTTTTTACTTTAAAAAAAGGACTTGAATTTTTTGTCCCCAAAAGTGCATCAGGCTATGCATACTAAGACCTTTGAGGTTATATTGCCTTGTCCACTGAAATCATTCTTGCTGCTGTTTCCATTCCAGGCCTTCAAAAAGAAAGAAAGTAACCAGAGTGGAGCTTAACCGTAGAGCTAGGAGAAAGGAAAGACTTAAAGCAGAAACTGAGGCTGAGAAAGTGAAGAAGCTTTTAAAAGAAATTGACCGGTACACGTGATAATGTTGCCACTTTCTCCAATGCATTAATAATGCAAATTGGTTAATACTTTTTGGATTTACTTGTTTACAGTTTACCTAATATACTAGATGAAATTGCTAAAGAGGATGAAGAAAAGCAAAGATTAATAATGCAGATTGGTTAATACTGTTTTGATTTACTTGTTTACAGTTTACCTAATATACTAGATGAAATTGCTAAAGAGGATGAAGAAAAGCAAAGAAAGCATGTCCGACGGGCTGTTGCAAAGCAGGAGAGTCTGAAGTCTGGTCCACCTAGGCTGGGAAAGCACAAGTATCCCCACTTGATATTCCCATGGCTATAAATTTCTTGTTACGTTGCTAAAGAATTGACTTTCCTTTATCATTGACAAAATTTCAGTTTCCTGTTAAGAAACAATTTTTTCATCGTTCAGAAATTTTGATCACTCAAATTGACTACTTATACATATGTACCCTTGCTCTCTTGTTTGTCTGAAGTTTTCCATTCATGTTTCTTTTTCTTAATTGTATCAAGTAATTTAGTTGTCTGAAAGACAAATTTTGGATTTAATCTAGAAATATGGAATTAGTCTTGATCTTAATCCAAAATTTTGTTGAAAGGTCAAAGTTAAATTTTTGATGTAGCTTTTGTACACAGTGAAACATACTGTTGGAGCTACAGACTTTAACTGGATTTTCTCGTGAGACTTGATTGCCTAGGTTTCCTTTTTTATCCTTCTCTATAATGTGGAATTAAATTGCTTTTAAAATGGATGAAAAGATGGTGTGCTGTCCACTACATGATAAGTTATTTATTGATTGTGCTATGGCCAATTTTCTTGTACAGCTTTCCAGTTTTTTTTTTAAACTGTACTGAGTATTTTATCTTCAATCACAGATTTAAACCTGTGCCGCCTCAAGTTCTATTGTCTGAGGAAATCTCAGGGTCTTTGAGAAAGTTGAAGGTGTGGGAAAGTCCCTATCTTTTACGAACTTGATTTGTCTCAATATTATTTTTATGTAGTTTCAGGAAATTAAATTATCTTTCCTTGGTTGTGAAGGGATGCTGCACACTTGCCAGTGATAGGTACAAGAGCCTTGAAAAACGGGGACTAGTTGTCCCAGGTTCCAAAAGCAGGTATATCCTATTTATCCCTTTTACTTAGTTTGATAACACATGCTCAAGATATTTTCATTAATAGAATTTCATGAAAACGAAATAATCTTGACCTGTTTCTATTCTTGACATAAGCCGCAACTAGTTTACTTGACCTGTTTCCAAGCAGGTAGGAAGGCTTGGTATTTTCCATTCGCATATGTGTCCCTTGTCACCTCTTTTCTTTAATTTGCATCCCATGTTCTGCCATTCATATTCTAGAGAAAATACAGCTAGAAGTTGTCAGCTTTTGATGCAGCTTCTCTCATGTGCACTTTTGCTCCTGCCAGATGCCATGACTTTCATCTGAAGTTACCACTTTAGAACATGATAAGAGGGTGAAGCATAGGGATGTATACTCAGAGTCTCCAGAGGGATCCTAGAACACTGCTAAATTTTCCCTGTTTTCCCATTTGAGAGCCATGCTATAATTATATTGTTGTAGTGAGTGCATAACTTTAAATTTTCTGGCTCAATTCATTGCCGTTCTAATTGATGCATGTTGCACACAAGGATCCAGAAGAGTTAATGCATGGACCACATTTCTTGGTCAGGTACTTCTGGTTTTCCCATCTGAACTCGCCTCATAGTTTTTGGGATTCAATCATTTGGACTATCTTTAGGTAACTCAAGTCTAGTTGCTTTCATACAGAGCTCAACTTATTTTCAGCTTGGGGTAGGCTCCGTAAGATTGGTTAATGAAGAGTTTCTCTGTGCCCTAACAACCAGGTTTTTGATAGGATATGAGAAATATGACTTCTGATCAAGTCTTCACTGTAGGTTGTTGCTGCACTTTCGTACAGCTATCAAATGTATAATTTTCCTTGGCTTAAACCATCCCCTTGACTACTTCATTGATGCCTCCTGAGAGTAGTTTTCCCTAGTGGCATTTGCATGGCACTATGATGATGTATCTGCTCTATTCAACTTTGCTTACCGGACAAATTGGGTGCATCCACATATTTTGTTATGCTATGCAAGTAGAGATGCGCAAACCAGAAAGAAGCTTTTTGCTATTGTTTGTAGGCATACATGAAATTTACGTTTTGATTTTGATTTAGGCTGATCTTGGGATTTTGAACAGAAACTAGTTGCTTCACTTGGTGTCTCCCAACACTAAATGCACCCAGCGTGGCAGTATCTCCTGTAAGAAATTTTGCGTCGGACAGATGTTTCATCATCTCAGAGACACCGATTTATTGTCTCTCAGAAGTATTAAGCTAGCATATTGTTTTCATCTTCCTCTGTTTTGTTTTGGAGAGATGAGAGTATGATAACTTGAAAAGAGCTTCATCTGAATGTATATTTTTATGTGGGATTATTTGCATTTTGAGTGGAAAGAAATGTTGCTTATTTGTTATTTCTAACGGGATTTTGAAAAGTTGGGCGTGAAAAATTTTGCGTGCTTGTACTGTTGTAATTGTATAGCCGGATATATGAAGTGGACGTGTTTAGTAAATTACAAAGATTGGAAAAGGGAGATGGTGTTGTGTGTTGTGTATTAACGCACTTCACTTGCAGCAAATCAATTATCTTCAGGAATTGTCGGTAAGTGACGTTGAAAAAATGACCATTTGGACCTTATTAAGTTGTCTTTAATGGGGTTGGCCAATTCTGTAATTCTTTTATTTGAATCTTCTCGTTGCTTGGTATCTTATTCTTAATATATAGGAAGTAACATCACTTGTAAACTTTGGCTGTCATTTTAGCGCTCCCTATAGGTGAGATCTTGTAAGTGGAATTCTTGTTCCCCTTCCCGTTTAGGGTTTCAGTGCTATGCATTTTGGGGCTTTGGCAGCAGGAACCTCCCCTCCACCCTCCCTCTTCCTGCTTGACTCCCATGTTCTTTCTCCACCGCCTGCTTGCCCACCTTCCTTTAACCAATATGGTTTATCCCTTGAACATGGCCATGCAGTTTGTTAGAGGGCCAGGAGGTGGAACTCCTCGGGGGTGGTCTCTATCTCGGCCACCTTCTAGGGAAGGCGGGGCGTAGTTCCCAGTTTTGAGGCTAACAACATTTTCTGCCTTGAATTGCTGTAGCAGAGCTCAGTGGAACTTGTCTGCATTCTCGATGGGGTGCTTGCCTTTGTCCACATGGTTGTGGTGGATGTATTGCGTTAGATGGTCCCCTCATATTTAGAATTCGATCTTATTGTGTAGGTCCTTGCAATTTTTGGTGGATTGGCCCTTTGCTCGATGGTATCAATAGTAAGGACCTTCAACAGGTTGCTAGTGCAAGGGTGGTGGGGGCGACAGTAGCTTGGCCTGATCAATGTTGAGGACTTCCGACAGCAGGTCCACCTAACTGCAAGTGAAGGGGGGTTTATTCTTGGTACATCTCCCTCCTTTGCAGCAGGTGCCTCTCTGCCCGATCGTCATTGTTGTGCCTGCCTTTCCAGTCTTCCATGCAGCCTCAAGTGTCCCAGTTGAATCGATGTTGTCGACGATCGTCCCTTTGCTTGGATTGCTACCTGTCTCGTTGCTTTAGATTCTTGCCAACCAAAGTATCCAGCTACTGCTCCTCAAGGGCACCTCCTGCCCTTAAGCGAGAGTAGAAGGATTTGTCTCTATCCGTGTAGTGGTTGGCATGATTTTAGAGCTAAACCATGTCACATGGTAGGAGATCCTCTATGATGTTCCAAAACTCCCGATCTAGTGGTTGGCATGATTTTAGAGCTAAACCATGTCACATGGCAGGAGATCCTCTATGATGTTCCAAAACTCCCGATCCAAATGCCCCTAGTTGTATGGCTATTTGGTCGTAGGGTCTTTGGCATCAGAAGTATTGCGCCTTGTATCTCCCAAGATAGGCCTTGAATGTCTCCTTTCTTTTGGTGAATCTCTACCAGCTTCTTGGGGTTATCTTAAGTTCATTGTTGGACGAAGAAATATTAGTAGAACTTCTCGACCATCTCATGTAAAGACCCGATTTATCCTACTTGGAGGTCACTGAACCATTCGTCGACGTTGTCGGTGAGGGATGAGAAGACCCAACAAATGATGGCATCAGGGCAACCGTCCATCAACACATGTTACCGATGGCTCCCTGTGAATATTGTTGGGTCGGTAGTCCCATGGTACTAGGTGAGGTTGGAGTGTTTGAAACATTGTGGAAGGGTGTGCTTAGGACCTCCTTAGTAAAGAGGAATGTCGTGACAAATGAATTTCAATGCATTCCCCTCATGGCTCGGACGATGTCGGAGACTAGGTTACTAGGGTGAGGGTAGGTAGGGGATGACAAAGAGTTCACCTCAAGCACCCTTGGTTGTTCCTCAGTGTTTCGTAGGGCCTGTCGATGGATCTGCTGACGCAACTCATCCAGCTGCTATTAGAGGTAGGCATTTTCCGCCTCAACCTTGGCGGACACGCTCATTGCTCATCCACTTAAGTGACATTTGGTTGGGGGAAGTTAAAAGGGATAAAAAACGGGTGTAAAAGACTAGAAGTAATTTAATGTTTTTATTCCATGTAAGTATTTGGTTGTGTTTGTTCACATCAAGGAATTAGAGTGGTTAATTCCCCTTAAGGTATTTGGTAAGTGAAATAAACTTGTAGAATAAGTGGATGAAATTAGTTGAAAATGTAGTAGGTTAAAGATTCTATCCCTAAATAATTTGCTTATTACATTTTTGTTAGTTATTGGATGATGAATTTTTTTGTTGCCATCATATTGGAATTAAATTCTCATATATTGAAATTACATTCCGATGTGGTTAAATTCAAAACAGTAAATTCAACTATACGAAGTAAGTAATTAGAGCGAATGTCTCAAAATGATAATCTCCCCTTGTTTATTATGTTATTAATCCAAGTGAGAAATAATTGAAGATGTTATTACCAAAGTGTGTAACATATTAACATCTACTTAATTACATATCCTATACAATCTCCAGAGGAGACATTGTATATTTGTAATGTAAATAATAATTGAAGCAAACATAAATAAGCAAATGGAGTTTGAATAAACACAAAAAATATAGAACACTTGTAAATTAAAATTTTCATTAATTATAATATAATTTTACACCATCCCTGTCAACTAAAATGACTAAGTATATTTTGTACCATCGTCTATAAAACCGAACGAACAATCAATCCTATGACTCAAAGTTTACATTTTTATACAATGTGATTGGAGTTATAAACACCAACATATGAAGAGAAGTACGTAGCATGGAATATAGCATAATAATCTCTTCACTGTACATAGTTGAACTTCAATTACTAGCAATGAACAACTGACGTTGCCACGGTGGGAGTTCTTCGAGTAGCTGGCAACACATCATTGGGTTTGTTCAGTTTATTCATTCTTACAATAATAAACAATCATTTTAGTTAGTTGCACTACAAGAAATGAGTAGCTTAACTTAGAACAGGTGTGCATACTTATCTCGAGGGAAGAAACAGCAATTGTAATACATCAAACATGTAGACTTCATCTGTAATGATAACCGTAATAAATCGAAGAAAGAATTTGAAATATATTTTGCTCAGAAGTGTTCATTACTGCAACAAGTGTAATAATATGAGCCTTCATCATCGCAAAATGTCCTGCAAAAGTGTTAGAAAATGAACCATAGACATGAAAATGAATAAAATGAAGGTACAACAATAGTACAATAACCGAGAATGTTTATGTTTGGGAAGTGATTCTTGCGTTCATCTCCATTGAAGTGGTGAGAGCAGGACCTGATGGGCCTGTCGCTACAATAGCAGCCAAGTAATTGGAGTGAATGCATGTTGGAAAAATCTCGACTACCATGTAGTTCGAAGCGAAGTTGCAAAATCAGAAGTTACCATGCGGAAGAAGTACATAGCAGAATTTGTAATAATGATGGAGGGAAAAGAAAGACAAGTGTAAAGCACATGTAATTGACAGAACCGAAGCATGTTAAATTGAATTTTACAATGGCTAGATGCATCATTTGCTACAAATATAAGTAAAGATGACAGGAAAACAAACGTTAAGAGTAGAATCATCCATGTACGCAGCACCACTGACAGAAAATCAAATGAGGATAAATCAAAAGTGATCATGGCAGGAACCAAATCTGAAAATGAGAGCAGAATTAATTGAAATTAAAGCATCATCTAGCAAAAATGAAGCAAAGTTTAGTTACAATCATGTAGCAGAAATGGAGGTGAAGCTGGTAACCAAAACTAATGCCCCATGGAAGCCAAGAGAAGACATAACTGATGCCCCATGGAGGCCAAGAGAAGATAGAACAAACATTTACCAAAAGAGCATATACCAGAAATTGCAAGCAGTGACAAGTAGCATAAATTTGTAACAGCTATGCGGGTGACAAGATAAAATAACTGAAGTGCATGATTATTTGATAATGTGGCATGAATGAAGATGAGGTGTGAAGAAATATAAAATGATGAGATCAAGTCAAGCATTCAATTACACGATAAGAAAGGTGGTAGTACCTCTATGAGTAATTGTTATAGTTGTTTAGTTGGCCCGGATAGCTACATAATCGATTAAAATACACACATCATTGCTTCCAAACCTGCTTACTACGATAATGTAAAATACCTTCCCTCAAGTTGATGTTGCATCGGGTTGCTACAATTGAGCCGTCCAACCATGCTACACGAAAGCTGGGGTTGGGTAGCTTTTACACTAGTCATCCAAACCAGTACCATCCAGTAGTAGAACAAATTTGCCCTCAAGTGATACGATTTTGTTGCAGCTTTCATCATAGCCATTGAGATGTAACCTGCAATCATTTTGTTAGTGCCGCAATAACACAAAATCATATGTAATGGTATGAATTAATAAAAATGAATGTCAAGCAAGGATGCAGAAAGTAAGTACCCTAAGTACAAGTACTCCACACCAACGTAATGTCTGAAAAGTCGATTCCTACATACCCATTACCCCATAAGTTTGTTTGGCCTCTAGCCCCTACGCTAAGTCCATAGATGGTTCAAGTCCACCATTAGACAAATCCAGCAAACACATTAGACAGTCCAACAATAATAGATACTTTTAAGACATGAGTAGATCCTCTATCATGCGGTACTATAGGAATGGATGGTCCTTCATGCGAGGAGCTTCCAAGTCACCCACCTATGAAAAATGTCACATTTCTGTAAATTCACCCTTAAATTTAATTAAATTTGGTACTCTTACTGGATCCCACACCTCTGATGTTGGTGGAACAAGTATACAGTAGCCATCGCAAAAAGTCCATCCATCGGATGACAATATTGACATTCCCAACAAATTTGACAATGAAGAAATGGCAAAACAAAAGACAAGTATATCTTAAATACCAATGCTCAAGCAAGGAAATGTTACGTCCACAAGAAAAATAGGAAGTTCAAAACCTTCAAATGGAAAATGCAACAACGACAACGTAAGGTCCCCAACATGGTCGAGAATTCAATAGAATAGTAAAGAAACAAAATACCCATTACAGAAAAGTTAACAATTAAGTGACAAAATGAGACTGTGAACTACCAACCAAACATGGTGCAAATCAACTACATGGATCAGTTCCTAAGATTGTAATTCTTGTGCTCATCATTTATCGAACCACCGCTAGAATCATGCTTGTGGCCCTTCAACTTCCTTATTTCCTCATATTGCTTCTCAGTCTTATCCAGCAAATCAGAGACCCATTGATGATGGTATGCTAGTTCCATGGCATGGAGAGTTGGTCATAAATTGACAAAATACTCCATGTAACCACATCCCTACATGTGCCATTTTTTGACATATTTAGTTATTGTAAGTTATTGATTGTGCAAGGCATGGAAAGAATCCAAGGTTTACCTCTGCACCTCTAGGACAAGTGTAGACGACCCTCCACCTAGAAGGCAATCTCAGTTGTCCTTGTTATTGCATGTTTAAAGTGCACGATAGACGACAAGTGCATGCGCAGCCATGTTCAAATACAAGTGGTATGCTTGCCATGACTACAAATTACCCAATCCATTCACAAAGATCAATAGTTACAAACACGTCTATCCGAAATGATCGTAGTACTCCTTAATGAGTACAAAGAAGACTAATACAGCAGTTAACAATACAAATAGAAATTAATACTAAGTCAAAAGGTCGTACGATAAAAGGGATTTATCTAAACAACCACAGGAAGCAACTAGTAATACATTCCATATGAACTCACAATCGACATAACGAAACTGCAGCATTGCTACCGACCACCTAACGCCGTGTACGACGACGGCCATTGTAATCACTCTATAAACTCCAAGCAATCTCGTCCCGTAAAAGCTCTCCTACCCAGACATCCGACTCATCTACTTCTCTATCAAGGTCGTTATCATTGTCATTGTCGACTTCCTCTTGAAAAGTTTGGTTGAACAGTTCATCGTCTAGATCAAATTGTCGAATAAAGTTGTGTATGATACACGTAGCCATAGCCAACCATCGTTGGGTCTTGAAGCTATAAAAGGGATGATGATCAAGCAACTTGAATCGAGCTTGAAGAACACCAAACGTCCATTCAACAACATTGCAGAGTTGAGCGTGACGATGGTGGTAGATCTCATTTCAATACACTCACCCTCTGTATTCATTTAGATGGTATGACAGGCCACGACATGGAGCAATGAATTTGCCTATGTTGGCAAAACCCAAATCCACTAGGTACCTTCTTCCTCATGGCACACGCAATTTACTCATGTCTAGTGCCCAATTCAATAAACACATATCTGCCACAGATCCTTCGAAACTAATGACTACGAAAACGAGCTCCATGTCGAAGTACACAACTGCTAGGACGTTCTGACTAATCCATCCCTCCCTGGATCGAAATCTCCCCTAAAGGTCATGGCAAACAGTTGCACACATGTGACATCCATCAGTCGCCTCGACGACATCCTTCAAAGGAAAATAAATTAAGCATACGCTTAAGAACCCATGTAATCGTGTCAAATATCAAATTAGATCAAAATGATTGGGTTGTACCTTGAAGTATGGGAAGTATTTCGTGCTTTCCTGAATTTCATCTGGTGCTGGTGAGTTTACACTAGGCCATCTAATTAGATCTTACCTGAGTTTTAGAATCTCTTAATGTTAAGTTTTCTTGCATTAATAATAAATGTCATTTTTGTCATAGTATAGTGAGCAAGATAACCAAGTCATTCGCTGGGAGGCTTATTATAGCCTAATTCACCAATTATTCTCTTAAATTATTTTTGTTTTCTTAATTAAGTTAATTACACTTAATAATACTAGGACTTATTAATTAATAAGTTAGGTTTACTAGGCTTATAATATATACATAGATTATGTACTTAGGTTATAATGTAGAATATACAAGTAACTTAAGTTTATATTACTTGATTTAGCTTATCTTTAATTACCTAATTATAATTACCTACTTCATACATAATTTATTATACATAACTACTTATTAATAACTTAATTAGTTTAATTATTACTAAACCCTACATTACCTACATATGCTAATAACTTAGCCGATACTTAGTTAATCTACAAATATAACTCATAAATAATTATTACTTAACTTATATAATTAAGAGTATACTTAACTTAACTAACCATAGACATATAACTTAGTAATACATTAACTTAACTTAAATTTACTAAGCTATATAAATACTTAACTTAATATACTCTTACCTAATCTACTCAAATTACATTAACTTAAATACGTTTTATAAATTACTTAGCTTAATTAGAATACTTAAGTTATTATTAGCTTAATTAAATAATTAATATATATGTTAGGCATAAGAATCAATTGCAAGAATTAACAATAAATGCAGCAACTAATTCTCAAATGAATGTTAATCATACAATATATAAGCATTGAAAAATTAAATTTTGATTGCATGAAAAACAAAACCTAAAAAAAAATGTTTGTTTATACAAACTATTCACAAGCTAAGCAAAGTTTAGAGCTCAATTAAACTCAAGTGTAAACTAAGCACAAGTTTGCTCTCACAATTAAGGAATAGCTTACACACAGTCGAGACATAAGTCTCCTTTACTTTAAAAACCTAGGCAATCAACGATCGAGATTGTGCCACGTGACACAATCATATATGCTCGCTCATAGGCCACCCCTCACTAGGCCATAGGATCATAATATGGTTAGAAGAGTATCAAGCATGCTCATACACCCATAGGGCATCATAGGCACTTAAGAAGGCATGTAGCGCAATTCATAATATTTACAGTTAGCTGCATGTTGCTCACCGAGGTGGGACTATACAATAGGCTTCCCTTCTGCGCGCGAAGAATTCCAACAATAGCTACATCTTCGAATCCTCTTCACATCAAAGTTTATACTCCTATGATTCAACTCCAGCGTGACCTCAACTATCGATTGAAGACTCAAATCTCTCTGTGGATCTCATCAACTCAATTTACCAACTTGTTACTGTTCACTTAACAAGTCTTCACCTATGTAAACGCTTATTAAAGATACCTATAGACACTACAATAGTACGCCACTACCGTCGCCAAAACGCTATTAACTGTCACCAAACACCGTCGCAGTATATCACATCGCTGTTTTCTTTTGGTGACAGTTACAATCCCTTATCATCGCCATCTGAGCGCACGCAGGCGAACATGGCAATGTGATTTGACGACGATTTCAAACCGTCACTAAAATGAATTCTTAACAGTTGCCAATTTTCTTGGCGGGAACCCGATTTACGCGTCAAAAATTTTTACACTTTTAGGGTCGATTATAGAAAAACTGTCACCAATTGGGACAGTTTAATAATCGTCTCCCAATGTAAGGCAAACTTATTAATCTATTGGAGACAGTTGTTAAACGTCGCCAGCGTAAATTTTTCAAAACATTCAATATAAGGTAATTATACAATGAAACTAATATATATATAAACGATGTTCAAATATTATAATAGTGTAAACAATTACAGGAAGGATATAAACACATATAAATTATGCTGCAGCACCTACGCAACCAACCCCAGAACCACCGTCATCATCGTCGCCGCGCCTCGGAATATGGAACGAGGAATGATCAGGTCCACCATGTTCACAAGCTTCCAAGATAGTTTTAAGCCATTTCGTTGTAGCAAAGCCTCAATCGCTCGAAAATAAATAAATTTATAACTTAAATTCAAAGAAGAGTCCGAGGTCGAACATAGAGAGCAAATATGAAATTCACAACATTAGTCTTGAATTGAAATGAGCACAATTAATTGATCACAAGTTAGATATGCAATGAATGAAACTGATTAGAATTAATATTCAATGTATCTCAAGATGGTATGGAATAAAAAGAAAGAGAATCAAAATAATGGTGATTTGAATCACCACTTATTCTCTTAATTAAACATGCATTCAATATTTCAATTCATTCAAATCAGAATTCAATTTTAACTTAGGTTCTCAAATTATTCAACAGTACTCAGAACCAATTCATTCAGACATCTTAACTGAACACAAGGCTCTTTAGAGAGCCTTTCTTCTTCAGCTTCCTTCTTCTTCTTAAGGCTTTCTTCTCTTTCTTCTTTAAGCTTCCCTTCTTTCTCAGGCACGACCCTTCTCTTTTCTTCTTCTTCTTCGCCTCTTCTTCTCAGCATAGGGGAACCAACTCCCTTCAACGACTAAGTGTCGCACAGGGGCATACTTCAGAGAGACCCTTTCCCTCTCTCTCACAAATCTCTCCACTCCTCTTCTCTCTCACAGATCCAATGCAATCGGATCCAGATGCAGGTATTCGAGTCAAGAGCATGGACCAGGGTCACCGGGCGTGTGTGGTGACCGAGTGGATAGTAGGCGGGTTAGCAGGTGAAAGGGTATGAGGGACCCGACCCCTCGTGGGATGGGCAAACAGCTCAATGCACAAAATCATAATAAGCGTTGCTGCCACTTTGTTCAAGCACGATGTGGCACTAAAGCCACTCTCCCTCAGTAGTAGGGACTGCTGCTTGATTGGAGCTGCTGAGGGCCTCGCGAGTTCAATTGGTGTTGCAGCTTGCTACTGAGGTGAAGTCTGCACCGCCTGGAAGTGGTCTTGAGGGCGAATGCGACCGAAGGCAGGCGATCGTGGTCGGAGATGACAAAGGCGACAACGGAGGGCGGTGGACACCTAAAACACTATATACGACCTCTCGGCCACGTTAAAACACCTCAGGAATCGCCAAGTGTTGTCGAAGGTGGTCGTGGTGGTTGCGTGGCGTATGTGGAGGTCGTGCAAACTCAAGGAAAGTGAGCGGAAGTAAGTTTGACAGGCGTTTTTGGTGGTGGAAACACATAATTAGGTAGGAGGTTTTGTGCGGTGAGGTGAGGCGAAGCTTTTGGAGGTGGAGCGATGACGTTTGGTGAAGTGTGGCATCAAGGAGGCGTTGCCGGAGCTTCGTCGGATGTGGGCAAGATGAAGGGGGTGAGGCATGAACGGCGGTTGAAACAAGGTTTTAAAGAGGGGGAAAGAGAGTAGAGAGAAAGAGGAGGTAAGGAAACCTAATTTTAATGGTCGAAAGGGACAGGAGGGCGCCAACTATGATTGGACGGCGTCATAGACGAAGCTACTTCGTTGAAGACACCGACGAGGAAAGGGGAAAGCAGCCCTCGCTGTGGCTAGAAAGGCACAGACAAGCGTGAGGAAGCAGTTGGATGGGCCAATTTGGCCATTGGTCATCCTTAAGAAGACGGAGATGGAGACCGTCAGAGCTTAGGTCGAAGGAGGCCAGAGATAGGAGTTTTTGGCAAAGAAATGCGACCAAACCAAGCTAAGGAGAAGCGGAATTGTGTCCTGGATCTTTTTATAGGCCTTAGAGATGAGTTCCAAGCTTTAAAACAATCTTGCTAACTGCAAGGGCTTCATACACATGGCATACCCGAATCTTCCGTGCGTTCGCATGGGAGATTGGGAAAGACTTAGGGACCAAGGCCGGATCCATTTGGAAGGAAATTTCTCAAGGAATCTTCGGTTCAATTTTGGGACATTTTGATTAAGAATCGAGCGAGAAATTCTCATTCAAATCTCAACAGAGCTTGGTGTGTTCACACCAATGGCAGTAAGGACCCACTTGCAAAGAACCATGAGAAACGTAGGGACCTGTCTGGAAAGATTTCAAAAGCTAGGGGCGTGTATGAGAGAGAAAGAGTCTGATTATACTAAAATGCAAACTAGGTCAAGATGATCTCTGATTAGACCCAAATTTTGATAAAAACCTAATTTGGACCCAAGGAATCTAACGGTGAAGTCAAATTTCAGCTTTGACCAAGTTTGACTGATAAATTTACGCAGAAACCCAAATTATGGCAAATTTCCTTCTGAGACTCTGTTCTAGATTAAAATAAGTTCAGATGGCAAACCAAGATTACCAAACCTTATGGGATATTTTTCTATGAATTTTAGAAGATTTGGATGAAATTTATCCTGACCAGAACCTCTGTTAATTAAGCAGGTCTGAAATTAGGGTTTTAGGTTATGGATTAGTTCTCAAAATGCATGAAAACCTGTTTCTATCTGTATTGACCCTCTTATTAGTCATTAATGAACATTTGACCTTAGATTAACCCGTGGCAAACCCCGTGATTATTCTACATTCATAATATGCTGTTAAAACTACATAATTAACCCTGATTTAATACTCTTTTCAAAAAGGATATTCAGTGAGTTACGACTCTCAGACGATTATATAGGAGCATTTGTCGATTGATTTTATCTAATTAAGACTAGTTATAGCTCATGATAATGTTATCATCATACCTCAATTCCTAACTTTTACTAGTCCCTTAGCAAACTCTTATGGAAAGAACTAGAGTTCTAGACGATACATTGAAGTTCAAATGCCTGATTTGTTCTAGTCTGTAGAAATTATGTCAGAATGCTAATAGTAGGCCTAGAGGTACTCAAGTATCAATCAAAATCCAGAGTCTGCCGTGAAGGTTTCTAAGGCCCACAAAAATTACCCAGAGGTTCGTTGACCCTAGCGGTTAAAGCACCCTTGGATAGGCGTAACATGTCTAGGTTCAGTTTGCCAATGTATTTTTGTAAGAAAGAGATAGAGAAGGATTTTCAATTTTTTCTCTTTTTCTTTTAATTTTTCCCTAGATCCAGCCTTAAATTGGCCCTAAAATATAACCTATATCAGATTCCTTTTCCCCACCATCAATCCTTAAAAGGTCCCTGCCATTCGATGCTTCGGGATAGCACCGCCCATAGCAACCCCCAGAACCGTGGTTTTCAACACTTCGAGATAGTGCCACCCATTGCATTCTGTAGCTAAATTCAGGCCCTGGCAATCGATATTTTGAGATAATCCCACCCATGGCACCCGAGTCAGTACAAGGTACTTACATGACCCCGGTAGGATATTTAGATACCTAAGAGACAAGCACTGAGAAGAAGATATGTTATTACGCATCTTCGAGAGGAATTTCCCACCTCTTCGTGTCAGGAACTCATCCAATCAACTTGTGTTGTCGAGTAGCTCCTACGCAAGATTTTCAAGATGATTTTTCATAACATACCACTTTTGGCATGATTTTTCTTTATTAAGTGCACTGAACCAGACTGTGTGATTTTGAGTGCTTAGGTTACCAAATCCCGCAAACCAAAGAGTAGGCAATGGGAGCGAATAATCCCTAAGCCTTAGACCTAATACATCAGCTTCACACTTTCCTCAACCTCTTGAGGATTAATCATATCTTAACAGATACGTAAATGTTTAAGCCATAAAATAAGCCCAAAAAGCCTAAGATCAACACTCATACTAATCTCCTTGTCTCTTTGCCATCTCAGGACTTGATTTTTCTTTTCTTTTTTATTAGGTCTAGAACTTAAGTAACTTCCATAATCAAGTGATAATGACCATCACTTTTGTTCTTGATTTTTGCTCCTTTTTGACATTTGAATTCTCCTCTTTTCCTCTTCAAGAAAGATTTCCAAATTAGTTCACCAAATTCCTCCCCTTTCTCCAAATTCTTTTTTCTTTTAATTTTTTTTCTATCATTTTTTGAATATATATTTTTTTGTAAGAACCCTTCAGAGAATTAAATTTCCATATGTCTACACTTTAACACCTCAATGCCTAAGTTTTACAATGTCATTGTAAATAGAAGGGTACAAATCAGTTTGGTTCAAAGTTTAGAACAGGATCAAAGGGTGGGTGAACTGGTCGGAATGAATGTTGCGAACAATTTCAAGCTTTGATTTAAGTACCAAAGGTGGAGTCGGCTATTTTAAAATTGAACTCAACAGTGCAATAGCTCAAAAGGATGATCAGAAGAGTCTCGGGTTGTTTGAATGACGGGTTGCCTCCCGTTAAGCATTAAATTCAATGCCTTCAGCCGAGCAGAAGGTGATCAAAGAGAAGAGGTGGTCCAATTAGAAGAGTTTCGTAACATAAGCACCTTGATCAAAAGCCTGGTTGGTCTAACCAGATGCTTGTTCAGATCAACAGGCTGATGATGTAGCCCAAACCAAATCATTCTGGTGGGTTGATAGATGTGAATCAGTAGATACGGAGCCCACCAGATAATTTAGACTCAAAGAGATGTAGAAATGAAAATCCAAGGTTTGGCTGATTCGATTCAGGCTTATCAGAGTAGGGATCCTCAAAAGAAAATGGATCCGAAAAGGATGTAGGAATCCTACTTATAGGATCAGAAAAAGATAAGTGGTTATCAGTATGATCAATGCCCAAAACCTAATCATCAGATGGAGGAGAATTATATGCAATCGGATTAAAAAGAGGTAAATCAAAGTAGAAGTTAATTCTGGTGGCGATTTGAGGTTGGGATCGGATTTTGGATGGCTCAGTATGTGGATTAAAAGGTGTGGCTTCTTTGAGGTTCAAATCATTAGCCTCAATGTCAAAATTAAAGAATGGATCACGGATGCTAAGGTTGTAAACTAGTTCGTAATTATCAGGAAACAACGGTTCTCCGAAATCATAGTAGGATTCAAAGTCGTCGGAGAATTTGCGAAAATCAATGTCTGAACCTGATTCCAGATCGAGATTTCCACCATAGAATGAATCAAAATGTATAGAATCAATAACCTAACTTGGATCTAACCTATTCTCAAATTCTGGGCTTGAAAGGGTCATTATTAGGCATAGGCTTAAGTTCTTGGCTCCTAAGATAAACCCAATCGAATCACAACTCTTCCAACTCCTCGATTTCTGTATCATAAATCGGTTTGACTTCCGAAAAATCAATTTGTATCTCTAAGAAAGTTGGAGAGGTGTAATCATCAAACATAGGCCCACAATCATAATCCAGATCAAAAATCTGATTCTCTTCATATTGAACCTCATAATCATCCCAAATAGGCTCCAATATAGATTCTAGTTCAAAGGTAGGAATTGGGTCACTAGAATCTTGGTTAGGCTCGATTGGGATGTCAGAATCATTCTCGAGAATTACCTTGACAAGATAAGGTTCGAGAATTACATTCTCAAAAAGTTTTGATTCAGGCTTATCATCACAGGTGTCTGGGGAATCTAGGCTTGATGGACCAGTTGGTTCAGAATCGGGAACACCTGCAATTAGATCCTCCCAACCCATATCAAGATCAAGTATGTCAATTTGCACAAAGTTTGACTCTAATTCCATTTGGGTTGGGGCTCCACAACAACTTTGATTTTCTAACCCGAGCTCTGGGAAATCATATTGATCCACAATGTTTCTTCAAGATGTCTCATCATCTTCCGAAGGGATGTATGGGTATTTTTTATCAATGACTTGTAATGTATTTAGCATGTACCTACGTTTTTCCATGAGACCTTCGTACATCTCCCAAAGGTGTGAATTCAACAAACATTGTATATATTCAGTATTGTGCAATCTCCACAATTCACTGTATTCAGTTAAAAGATCGTCCCAAGTTGAATCATGTACCATTTGTGTAAATAGTATTACAGCACGGTTCATTATGTGGGTTGTTTCTGGTATAGTAACTTGAATATGTCTAGATGGATCTAAGTTTTTGTAATATTCATCATAATGTCTCAGAGCATCCTCAATCATCTTTTCTTTCATGCTCATTTGGCATCCAGGTTTCCTAAAAAGTCTTCCTAATTTGTCAGGTTGCATTTTCAAATCAGGTGGGTGAATCAAGATGTAGAATCAAACTCAGGTTCAGATTGAAGTGGTTAGATCAGATCAGAAATCCCCAAGAAGAACAATTCAAATGAGGCCTCTAGGTTAACAACCTAGGGACTTTTCCTATGTATGTGCTCTAAAGAACATATGAGGTACTGGATGTGAATTGGACACAATCAAGACACCCAAAGATTTTAGATGACTAAGGTTGTTTCGAAGTAGATACCTCTGAATCACAAATCCACACACCTGAAAAGTACCTGGGCAGCAAGGAAGGGAGAGCCTCGCAAAGACCCCTACACGATAAAGCATTCACACAGGTTACAGGGTTTCCCCCACCCGACATTTCTTGTCACTGCGGTTCCAAGTATACTGGAATATATGAATTGAGACCTTAAGTCTGCCAATTTTATTCCTAATTTATGCCTTTGATTTCACTTAATTAGAAGTTAATTCAATTTGTAACCTAATTTGGAGGTTGGTTGGCCCATAAAGTAGACCAACTTCACATGACCTATACTAAAAGGTGAAGAATGAAATCTGGGTCAAGACCCACAGAACACCCTAAATTAACTCAGGTTATTAGGTACAAAGTTTTAGGGTTCAAGTGAATTTAGAGCCTAATTTTAGGGCTCTTCTGATTAGATCTTTTCAAGCAAGGGTTTGAGTAACACGCAAATGCAGAAGGGTCAATTTCCTTTAATTCAAGCAAGTGTGAGCTAACACTTCAAAACCCTAGAGTAGAAACCCTAATTGGCTTTATTTCAAATCCAATTTAATCTCAAAATATACACCTTAGACTCAAAACAAGAAGTATGTAGTCCAGGATGATGAGAATTAAGCGTAAATTCCTAGTAGGTACAGGCAATTTGGGTAGGGATCTCTAAACAGAATCGTCTCAATCTTCAATCAGATATTGATTTTGAATTCGCAAATTAGGAAACTTACCTTTTAAATGATAATTACTAGAAGATAAGATAGGTGAATCCTAATTATTTGTTTTCTTCTCTCTTCCGAAGATTAGGAGGTTGATTAAGGAAGAAGAGAGATTTACCTGCCCCAAGAGTGGTTGATTTGCGTAGATCTTTTCGTGGTATGCCTCACAAAATCACAAGCAAGGCAAACATGACAAGTTAGTGCTCAGAAAAATATAAAGATAAGACTAATGTGTGAATTGTACTTTGCTCCCCGGCAACGGCACCCAAATGTTAACGAGCTTTCGAGGGAATTTTAAGTCGTTTCGTTGTATCAAAACCTCAATCGCTCGAAAACAAATAAATTTATAACTCAGATTCAAAGAAGAGTCCGAGGTCGAACACAGGGAGCAAATATGGAATTCACAACATTAATCTTAAATTGAAATCAATTAGCACAATTAATTGATCACAAATTAGATATGCAATGAATGAAAGTGATCAGAATTAATATTCAATGCACCTCAAGATGGTATGGAATCAAAAAGAAAAGAAAATCAAAACAATGGTGATTTGAATCACCACTTATTCTCTTAATTAAACATGCATTCAATATTTCAATTCATTCAAATCAGAATTCAATTTTAACTTAGGTTCTTAAATTATTCAACAATACTCTGAACCAATTCAATCAAACGTCTTAACATAACACAAGGCTCTTCAGAGAGCCTTTCTTCTTCAGCTTCCTTCTTCTTCTTAAGGCTTTCTTCTCTTTCTTCTTTAAGCTTCCCTTCTTTCTCGAGCATGGCTGTTCTCTTTTTTTCTTCTTCTTAGCCTCTTCTTCTCAACACAGGGGAACCAACTCCCTTCAGCGACCAAGTGTCGCACAAGGGCATACTTCAGAGAGCAAAACCCTCCCCCTCTCTCTCACAAATCCCTCCTCTCCTCTTCTCTCTCACAGGCCCAGCGTAGTTAGATCTAAATACCGGTATTCGGGTTGAGAGCATGGACCAAGGTCACCGGGCGCGTGTGGTGACCGAGAGTGGATGGTAGGCAGGTTAACAGGTGAAAGGGTATGAGGGACCCGACCCCTCGTGTGCTAGGCGAACAGCTCAGTGCACAAAATCATAATAAGCGCTGCTGTAGCTTTGTTCATGCATGATGTGACGCTAAAACCACTCTTCCATCGTCAGTAGCAGGGACTGCTGCTTGATTGGAGCTGCTGAGGGCCTCGCGAGTGGTTTTGCAGCTTCTGCTGACGTGAAGTCCGCACCGCCTGGAAGTGGTCTTGAGGGCGAATGCGGCCAAAGAAAGGCAATCATGGTCAGAGATGACGAAGGCGACGACGGAGGGCGGTGGACACCTGAAACACTAGATACAGCCTCTCGACCACGTTAAATCACCTCAGGGGAATTGCCAACTGTTGGCGAAGGTGGTTGTGGTGGTTGCGTGGCGTGAGTGTGTATGTGGAGGTCATGCGAACTCAAGGAAAGTGAGTGGAAGTAGGTGAGTTTGACGGGCATTTTTGGTGGTGGAAACACGAAATTAAGTAGGGGGTTTTGTGCGGTGAGGTGAGGCAGAGCTTTTGGAGGTGGAGCGGTGACGTTTGGTGAAGTGTGGCATCGGGGAGGCATCGTCGGAGCTTCGTCGGACATGGGGAAGACGGAGGGGGTGAGGCATGAACGGCGGTCGAAACAAGATTTTAAAGAGGGGGAAAGAGAGTAGAGAGGAAGAGGAGGTGAGGAAACTTAATTTTAATGGTCGAAAGGGGCAAAAGGGCGCTTGCTATAATTGGCCGATGTCGTGGACGAAGCTACTCCATTGAGGAAGACGGCGGCGAGGAAAGGGGAAGGTAGCCCTCGCTGTGGCTGGAGAGGCGCGGACGAGCGTGAGGAAGAAGTTGGATGGGCCAATTGACCGTTGGTCGTCCTTAGGAAAATAGAGACTGTCGGAGCTTAGGTCAGAGGAGGCCGGAGATAGGAGTGTTTGGCAGAAATGCAGCCAAACCAAGCTAACAAGAAGCGGAATTGCGTCCTGGGTCTTTTTATAGGCCTTAGAGATGAGTTCCAAGCTTGGAAACAAGCTTGTGAACTCCGGGGGCTTCGTGCACATGGGATACCCAAATCTTCCATGCATTCATATGGGAGATTGGGAAAGACTTGGGGTCCAAGGCCAGATCCATTTGGAAGGAAATTCCTCAAGAAATCTCCGGTTCAATTTTGGGACATTTTAATTGAGAATCGAACGAAAAATCCTCGCTCAAATCTCGACGGAGCTTGGTGTGTTCAAACCAATGGCGACAAGTACCCATTTACAAAGAACGATGAGAAATTTAAGGACCTGTCTATAAAGATTTCAAAAGCTAGGAGCATGTATGAGAGAGAGAGTCTGATTGGACTAAAATGCAAACTAGGTCAAGATGATCTCTGATTAGGCCCAAGTTTTGGTACAAACCTAATTTGGATCCAAGAAATCTAATGGTGAAGTCAAACTTCAATTTTGACCAAGTTTGACCGAAAAATTTCTGCAAAAATCCAAATTATGGCAACTTTCCGTCCGAGACTCTGTTCTAAGTTCAAATGGTCAAACTAAGGTTATCAAACCTTATGGGATATTTTTCTATGAATTTTAGAAGGTTTAGATGAAATTTATCCTGACCAGAACCTCTATTAATTAAACGGGTCTAAAATTAAGGTTTTAAGTTATGGATTAGTTCTCAAAATGCGTGAAAACCCATTTCTGTTTGTACGGACTCTCTTATTAGTCATTAATGAACATTTGAATTTAGATTAATCCCTGACAAATCCTGTGCTTATTCTGCATTCATAATATGCTTTTAAAACTGCAAAATTAACCCTGAGTTAATACTTTTCTCAGAAAGGATATTCAGTGAGATATGACTCTCTGACGCTTATGTAGAAGCATTTGTCAATTGATTATGTCTAATTAAGGCTAATTATAGCTCATGATAATGTTATCATCACACCACCACCCCCCTCAAAGATAGGATAATACCTCCTCCCATTGCTTGTTATGCCACTTTAACAACTCCTCTTGATGCTCCATCCTGCGAGTGTAGCCTGCAGCTGGGTAGTGGCCTCCTCCAACCTTTTCTTTCGCTCCACATCTAGAAGCTGTAAGGTTTGAAGTTCGGTGTGTATACTATCGTTGTGGGCGGACGAGGAGGAACCTTTCCTGCCATACCAGGAGGAGATTGTCGCATTCCTCCCTGCGCTACGAACGAAGCCTCCATGCTCTGGAGGCATCACGGTCCTGAAGGCCTCCTCTGGTGTGAGAGGCCTCCTACGCTACGGACGTAGTCTCTAAATGATTCTTCACAGTTCAGCTAAACCCAACAAATTCAAAGAACATCAATTGTCTCAAACAAACTCTAAATTTCCTAAAAATAATTCTAATGAATTCCTAACAACTTCAAGAACACGAAACAACTTCTAAACTCAAGCTTAGAAGCTTTTAGCTCCTATGTCGACTGTGTTGACTGGAACAAAGAAAGAATTAGACTTTGCATTCTACTACAATTTTGATCAATCTAAAGGCTCACATGGACCCTAAATGATCTAAGGAACTTTATGGAATCAAGAGACTAGTGATTTAATTACTTTAATGGAGATTCAAATGTCATCGCCTAAGATTAAACGGGGTTTAATCAATAGAGCAACTCAGATATCTAACAACCTAATCAAAGGTTTTTATCAACTGAGGGGATTACACTAATGCTAATGGACTTGATTTAAAGCTTGGAGGATGAAGGAATCACTCTGTACAACTTTACCAGAGCTGGAGAAGGTAGAAATGCTCAGGGAGATTTAGGCAATGAAAGTCGAATTAAATGTTTAGAAATTAATCCTTAGAATCTCCTTAAGCGATTTGAAGTCTTAAAGAACTGATTCAAACTGTTTTACTTGAAGTTGATGTCGTTGGAGTCATCGGAGCTCCAATTATAGCCAAAGTTGATCATCAGAGATAAGATATGAATGAAACTAAAGAATATGCTCAAAAGATGCCTGAGGTTATCAAGAAGCTCAAGAGCAGATCAATTTGCTCGATGAATGCTTGACTTGGCTCGGCGAACTCAAATGAGATCAAGAACGTTGTTGAGTTCGTTAGAGTGATTGAATCAATGAATTGATCAATAAACCGGGGCAAATTAACCACTGAAGTAACACGAAGTTGGTGAAGTGATCAATTAGGCAAGTGAACTCCTCTGGATCGTTGCCATGGACAGTGGGAATTCGAGTTTGAATGGAATTTAGGGGTTTAATGTTAGGTGGCTAATTGAAGGGAAGAGAAGGTGGAAATGAGTCATGGTAGATCAAAGAAGGTGGAGATGAACTTAATTTGGTGATCGGAGGTCAAACTACGTCGGAATGACATCGTCAGAGGTAAAGAAGGAAAGTAAGGTGGATTAAGCTAAATCTACACCTAACTAGCAACTAACTACCCTAATCTAATCTATGGAACTAAACTAAGCTAGAGATCTACTTGGACGAATGAGGTGAGAAAGACATCGGCGAAGCTTCGCCGGAGTTGAAGACAAAGTAGACTAGGTCGGGAAGAATCCGACAAGGATTGCATGCATATTAGAGAGAGACGATGCAGCTCCACTGTAGTCGAGGTAGAGCTAAGGAAGTGGAGATGAGGGAGGCAATCAGCTCCACTAGAGTTGCTATGAGGAGAAAGAAAGAGGTCGTCGAAGATGACAAATAGCCTATTAAACGACTATGGTTGGGGGAAGGGGGTAGGGAGTCACTCCCAAAGATTGAAGGCCATGGGGGCCTATTTATAAGTACGGTAGAGCTCCCGAACCTTGAACTTGGATGGGAAAATTGCTAGATGTGTCGGAACACCCTTCATCGTCTTCGATGATGGTGAAGATCGCCACGTCGAAGGAAGCTATTATCGAGAAATCCAAACCATTGGATTAAGAGAGGTTATTGAGGGTTTTCTTGATGGCAAAGGAATTTCCCGTCAACCATCCGATGGTCGTTCATTGGAGAGAGAAATTTGGCACCGCCAACCGTAGATTAAGGAAGAAGAGATTGTAAAAGTTATGCTTGAAGGACCTAAATGAAATAGAAAAGGACCTAAATATAATAAAAAAGACTTGAATGAATTGATTTTTAGGGATTAAAATGTAAATTATTAATTTAACTATGTAAATTAATTTATTTCCTTTTCAACTTTTTATTATAGATTATATATATATATATATTAAGGAATATTATTATGGCTCGAAATTACATTTTTGTCCATTTTTCTACATTATTTAATTTAATACTTATATTATTAAGTTAGCTTGTACATTACAAATAAGCTTAGTTAATTTTAATTATAAATAGCTATGTTCATAAAATTAAGTCCCTATGATTAAATAAACATAGAGGAATGCTCATTAACAACAATTAAGCTAATTTAGAGTATAATTAACCCTAATTTAATGATATTACTAATGAATTAACTAGGTAACTAGCTTATTTTAGTGAATTAAGAGTCATGATGAGTCCCTCATCATCTCCTTCGACACTCGATTCACAAAACGACTAACAGTCTCGCCAGAATGTTGAAAGTGCTCCATTAAGTGATGGTTTGAGCCTCCGTAACCAAGGACAGATAGAAATATTGCAGGTTGCTCTTCTACGGTCGTGCCCTTTGTGGCCCTCAAATTTGTTCTAGTTTTGAGTAGGTCAACGAAAGTAAGAAGAGAAGGTACATGCATCCAAAAATCATTGTGACACCTGAAGTAATGCAACCCCAGTATATGTTAGATCCATAAGCGTCCAATCATAAGCTTTGTGTCTCGTGGGATCCTCGGTTGTACTATGAACTGTGCCATCACTAGAATGGGCACCATCATTTCGACCACTGGTAAGTCCTCATCCTCTTCCGCACAGGTGTCATAATCCGAATCATCGGTAGAAGACTCCGAGGTACCTACTTCACTAGTACTTGGACCCGAGGATGACTTCCCTAAAATTGGATAAATTACTTCAAAATAGGTATTTACTTGAAAGGAAATTGATCCAAAGATGTTCTTCATTCCACAAACCATAGAGTACAATGTCCAACATGGTTCCCACCAAGAACCACCTACTTCAAACACATTACTAAGCGAATAATAAAAGGAAACAACCAGAAAAGGAGAAAACCAAATGGATGATACTCGAAGACCAACATAAACAGCCAGGGCCGCAACAGCTGCTAAGAAAACCTAACGTAGAATATCATGAAGCCACTTCATGAACGCATCTGGGTTGCCAATAATGTTCCTGAAAATGGCATGATGCTTGCTCCACGAGAAGTGTTGTGCGAGGGTCACTGTATCACCAAGACTAATGTTAGAACTTGTTTGGTCACCATAGCAAAGCACTCACTAATCTCATCGGATGGCTCACGTTTCCGAGGCTGGGATCTTATCTCCAATTGCTCCAACAATCCAATCATGACACCTATAACTTTTGAAATATGTATGTTCAGGTGCCCGGTGCCTCCTCTCCTCCTCTTCCCTCCACTTGAAGTCTCTCTTCCGAGCTTCTTTTCCCCCCATGAACACTAGGAGATTGTGACAATGGGGATATACCATCGGTCCACCTACTTAGCAGCTGCGCCATAACAAGGCTCGACACTAAACCAATTACATAAGCTGCAAAGCCAAATGAAGGCACACTGGAATGGCTTTGCTGTGTAGAGTTCATCCCCGTGTACAATGGCTCACCAGATGACAACAGTTCCTCAAAGTTGAAATGATGTTGAGGCATCCCTAATTGGCTCATTGGTTGTTGAGATTGGGGAATGGTATACGCTTGTTGACAATGCTCAGTGGGGTTTGAGCCAACATTTTCGAGATTAACTACAAGCACAAAGCCTTCACCCCAATGTTGGTGTGTTCCTTCATCGTCCGTATCGGACTCACGGTTTGATGACATTGAGTGCTCTCCCATGGTTGTCCCTACCAAATATGAGGTTGATATCATAGTGAGGGAACGAAACACCCCTAAGTTTCTGGAGCTTTGGTGGTAGCTGGCATAAAGTGAACCGGAAGTCAATGTCCAATAAACCTACTAAACATATAGAAACAAATTCAAGTGAAGGGAGATACCTCATCCCAAACAGCAAGGATAGATGCAATTGGGCACATAGTAACTGGATCTAAACCCCAGCCACTCTTGTTTAGAAGTTGGTGATAGTTATGGAAGCTCCTCTTCAACATCTTCCACCTATGCAAAATCTTATTTAAATCATAACCTAGGTGGGTGTCTTGAATGAACTCCACCACGATCTGAGCCCAAGCATGCTCCCTAAAGGACCCTCCCTCCCAATGACCTCTACAATGGTGGTCGCTTAATATTGCCATGAGCTTGGCATCTATCTCGCGTGTCCACTTCTTCATCCATATCGTGGTACTGCCTGAAGGTTCACCTCATTCTAGGTTTGATCCAAGGTTCTTTGGGACATGGTCTACATGCTAGAGTAGTGTAAGAATTGTAATTCAACATATCACATACTTGGAATGTATATGTTAACTCTACAAAACAAGGCAATTCAAAGGTAGGTACAACAACGTAAGGCACATTGGTTTCATAACTACAGCTAGGTAGGAACATAATTTCTAGTAAGGAGTGGAAATTAACTTCTCCATAATTTGTACATGTCAAGAATGTGTCAAATGTTTTCTTAAATTCATATGCATATGCCATGTGATTTATCCACTCTTCCCCCGATGCATTTTCCTTCCTATCCTAATGGCCAATGTTCTTTTCCCCCATGGAGGCTACCTGATTTATGTAGTTATCTATTTCCCCTTTCAGGTGGTCTCTGTCATACTTTATTTTATTATTTCCTCTTACTGCACTAAGTTTTGTTTATTCCTTATTCCATGAGAAACAGATCCGTAAGTTGGAAGCATATCTACTTCTAATCATGAAAATCAATCGTACTTGTGTGAGCATATAACGAGTGTATGCAAAGCACCCGAGGCAGAAAATTGTTCACAGATTACAACTACACCCAGGAGGCAAGGGGTACCGTTGAAAATGGTCAAATCTGTTAGAATAATAGAGAGCAAACACGGAATCAAATGAAGCAAAAGGAGAGCATGATATCAAAATATATAGTAAGATCAATTTCAGTATCCGTTCTTATCAGGTTAATGCTACGAAACAAACATGGTATAATCGAAAACAATCCCAAAAATGGTATCAAATTCATAAAACAAAAGCAATGTGGAAGGAGATATTAGTAGTGATTTTTACAAAAAGGAAAAAAAAATCCTAAAAATGAAAGCCAATTGGCACATCTTGCTCTCGTCAAAAGGAACATTAAAATTTATCCAACAAAGATTCTGCTCAAATTAATGATCATCTTCTTCTTGAACAAAAATGTTGACCTCAACAGGCAAGATGCAAGTGGATTTATGGTGGAGACAGGGAAATTAGATATTTTTCCTTTTTCATTCTCAGCAATTTACGAAATATTGCATCTTATGATCATACAAAGATATAAATGATATTGTCTTAAAATTCCAATTTATTTATGAACTTCTTTCACCAATGTTTCTATGATTCAAATGGACTCGCCAAAGGGAAACTTGATATGGTGAAGAAAATTTTACATGAACAGAAAATAGGATGTGCTCATGAAGCCTATGATGTTTTCAGAAATGTTGCGGAATTGTTAAATCTGATGTAATCCACTTTGTGCAGGAATTATTTCAAGAGACCAAAATCCCTGCTCACAAACAGAACCAACTGAAGAAAAGGAAGGCATGATATCAAAATACACGCCAAGATGAATGCAGTATCCATGCTTCTTAGGTTAATGGCTACGCAAGCAAAATAGAAGGTAGAAGGGAACGAGTTGTCCACGTTAATACATTAAGTTACAAGTAATCAGTAAATACATTTAATTCATGAAAGGTACCACCTAAAAATTTACATGCACTTAATACATGTAAAATAGCCACTTAAATCTATTCTTATAGGTTAACTGAGTTGAATTGATCCAGTGGGCAAAGGAATGAAACAAAAATGGTCTAATTCATAACAACCCCACAAAATCCACCAACAAAATCAACTGAAGCAAAAGGAAGCCATGACATCATAATACATGCAAGGATGAAATGCAGTATCCATGCTTATCAAATTAAACAAGTCAACTATTTAAATCCATTCAACCAATCTAGCAGGCAAAGGGAAGAAACAAACATGCACTATTCCGTAACAATTCCACAAACCCATGAACAGAATCAATTGAATCAAAAGGAAGACATGATGTAAAAGTACATGTGTAAATATCAACTGCACCATCAATCCTTATCAGATTAATGGTAAGGTACCAATAGCCAACCATAATGCAAGGTATCACACACACAAGCCACATTGACCAGCATTTCAAGTGATGTTTTCATGTTACCTGGAAATTAGTATTCGCCTAAGAGCAGCGTGGTGGTCAGTCAACTCCTTCAGCAGCCACAACTCCTCCTTGCTTGACGTCGTCGTTCCTACACAAGCAAGAACACTACTATCAAATAGGGGAAGAACATTGACATCAACCAAAATCAAATGTGGAACAGATACAACTACCCTCTTCTTCCTCCTCCGTCAGCAGGATGTCAATGACCACCCAAACGATGGCCATCACAATCCACTCCACGCACTTACATAGGTGAGAATTCCTCACCTTCCCCCTGATGGTCCTCCATTTTTTAAGACTAATACGACCACAAGAGTTCTGAGGGGTGACAGGAACCATTACTGCTGTGGATTAACGAGAGAAGACAAAGGAAAGCTAAGCCAATGAACACCCCCCAAAAAACAACACCATAACCTTTGCCATCTTCACACCTTGCCTGCAACTCAACCTTCTTCATGCTCGGTGTGAGCAATATGTGGTCAAAGACAACAATGACAAGACACAACACAACAGAGGCCATTAACATCCAACACCCATCCACCAACAAACAACTGAACACCCACCCACCAACGAATCATTGAATCATTAAATCGATGCAAAGAACCCTAACCTGGAACCCTACGAACAATCGCAGCACCACTCCCCAATAAAGACGAAGCACCAATCTTGAGCACACATTACCCTGCAAACCCTAAACCGCAAATCGGATCACGCCCAAATCACAAAAGCGAACTCGAAAACCACACTCCCTAATCACACCAGATGAATAGAAAAATCCCACATAAAGATGTAAGGCAAATCGAAAAGCCAAGCCACCAATAACTATTAAACAAATACATCGCACAATACAATCGCAAATCGAAATAAATGTATGATTGGGTGGAGATAACACACTACAGCAAAAAAAACTATGAGATGAAGATGAGCCTTGAAATCGCACCTCGCCAACTGCAGAGCGACGAGAATGCGTAGTGAGGCTAGTGGGAGCGGTCGTTGAGCCTCACGAGTAGAGTTTAGGGTTAGCGTGTGGGCAAGGGGCACACAGGAAGGGCCACGGTTTTAACGCTAACGTGGCGACACTCACGGGCGGGATGAACGAATTCCACAGGGGTGGAGTTCGATTGTGTCGGGTTTGAGGTGCGAATTTCGGCACCTGTTTATGCTGGTCCAAATAGGGCCTTAAGGTGGTGTCTTCCACCCATGGGGTTTTGCTGGTCCTTGTGGATTGCTTCCTTCCGAGCTTGGGCTTCCCAGATTTCCTCCACTAATCGACAAGATCCTTCATGATAGTGCGAAGCCTCGCTCAGGCCTTCCTCAACCTTCTATGATTGATGAAGAGGGTCAGGTTCATCCTGGCTTGGGGTTCCAAGTTCATGGCCTACCTCCTTTTCCACCCGATGGATCAGAGGATCTTGTTTTTCAGTGGAGGAGGATTCCGCTGGCTGCACAAGGGGCTCCAACGGGCCCTGGGGGAGGGCGCTGGGATCACCCTCCGCCTTCTTGCTGAAGTCGAGCTTCTTTGTCATCGAAGCCATTTGGCGTGGCTTTGTCGTAGCCTTTTAGTTGATGAAGCGATCACTTGCATTTCTTACAGATAGCGCCAACTGATCGAGCCTCACAAGAGCTGGACAGGAAAAACAATCGAAAAAGTAAAGAGGGAAATTCATAGCACAAGGACACCAGTAATCTAAGGCATGTCTGGGGTGGGGGTGATGCCCTCGACTATATAATTTCTCTGTTGTGGTTTTACGCTTGAAAGAATAGAATGCCCTCCTCTTGGATACAACTTTCTCTTATATAGGGACTAAGGAGGGTGATCAAGGCCCTTAAATTAAGAACCTTGACTCAAGCAAATAGGCAAAAGAGAGATTACACCAGAAATTGATGACCTAGTTCCACCTAGAAAAGGTATATATGTGAGGGGAGAGCGATTCTCCCAAACTTCACTAGTATTTTTTATAACACAGTAGCACTCACTCGTATCTCTCTCTCTCTCTGACTGCGTAAAAAAAAAAAAAGCTCATTCGGTTTTCCAACGTATTTATAAGGGAAGCTTCCGTCAATCGTTAGTCTCCCACATTCCCACGATCTGCCTATTAATGGCATTTATTTAAATAACAGTCAAATGAATTAGAGTGAATACTGGCACAACGGTCATGCGTTTCAACTTCAATCGACACAGTCCACAGGTGTGTTATTGGATCCCTGGAATGAACCAGATCCGACAAGTTATCAATCAGCTGGACCAAATTATATAGCAATCAGATCCCATCAGGTAGTCGGGCGATAGGATCCGACAAGATGCCGGGCGGCCGAACTTGCTAAGATGCTGGGCAGCTGGATCCATCAGGTTAGTTCATGAAGTTTATTCGAGAGAATTTTTCTCTCCTCATCAGTTGCCCCTACTCTCTCTATCCGAGCAATCGACAGGGAGAGTATTTATCTTTAAGAAACTTCATGTATACCGTGTCCCCAATGACAAGTCAACTGATGTTTAGGCGAGCGAATCATTGAAGACAACTACAAAGTTTAATAACGACTTTGGTGGACAAGGCACCACTCATTTATTTTGCAGGCATGTCACCACCTATTTTGTAGGAAAAGCAGGCATGTCATGGCCTAACTTTCCTTGTGGCCTTAAGAGGCCAACTACCCAGGTATTTAATGGTATGATGTAAGCGTCGCCTTCTATAAATGATGGCCAGTCATTGCATGATTTAATGTCATTTTAGACAGCCATTAATTATTGTAATGATCGCATTTTCCACCTCGGTAATTGCAATGGACTGGTGGCAAAGATGAGATTCATAATGATTAATGCGTAGGGCATTAATTGCGCTTGGTACTTAGTGGGATTTAATAAATTTGGCATCTGCTCGAGACAGCTATAGATAAGGGGTAGTTGGGGCAATAAATGCTATGCTTTCCCTTTCTCCATCGCAATAGAAAGAAAAAACCCTACATTTCTTTGAAGCCACTGCATCTGAAGGAATGGAGTCGCTGGAGGTTGATAATAGCTAACCTCATCAACGCTAGCTTTAGTCAGAAGACGATGTCTGGCATTATCTGAAAAGGTAAGTCATCCTCTTCCGCGTCTCAACTCCCTGGTGAGACGCTAGCTCTTTACATCTTTAGGTCTGACATCAGTAGTAGACATGCCATTCAAGGGTTTTTGCGAGAACACGGGCTTGGGAAAGTCTAGTTCCAAACTCCAGGGGTTCTCACCCGCCTATGCTCCCCGACTGGAGGGGATTTTTTTATTATTTGTAGATATGCCATCAAGAATGGCCTTAAGGTGCCTCTAAATCCTTTCCTCACATCTTCTCTCTCATACTATCGGCTTGCCCCTTCCCGACTAAGCCTTAACTGTTAGCCTGTGTTGAATATCTTTACGTTTCTTTGTTTTCATTTGGGTATCTGCTCACTAATGGGGTTATTCCACCTTCTTTTTGGATTAATGCCATAAAGTTAAGAAGGGGAGACCCTTGTCTGGAACCTACACCCTATATACCAGGCAAACTAAATATAGGATAACCAACCTGTTGAACAGTTTAAATGGGCAAGACCACCACTTTTTTCTTCTCCACAATATGGAAACTTTAGAAGTTCCCAATGCCTACAGGATCCCCTTGAGAAAGATTTGCTGCCTAGTCCTCACGAGATTGATCCGACTGCGGAGGCAGACGCCGAGAAAATAATAGAGTTTGAGCCTATAGCCCGCTCTAGATTGAGGCAACCAGACGTCCAGGCAACATTGACATGAGTGGTGATTTCCTACCCCACTCCAAGCCCCAAGGAAATGACTTTGGAAATCTGCCTAGTCATTTTAAAGTTACTGTCTTTGTTTCCTTTGCAGCTTTTGAACGATTCGCCAAGCCAGACACTCCCAGAAGGCATTCTAGGAGTTCGTACAGCGAGAGGCAAGATAAAGGGAAGAGAGAATCCTGAAGGCAAGGCGAGAACAATCGATCGTCTCATCGCGATAGGAGCAAGAGAAAGAGAAGGGGCTTCCGGCAGCCCTGAATACATGCCACTCAACAGGAAGAGATGACAGTCGGAGGTTGTTCAGCTTTCGTCTAGGTCTAAAGTGAATATACCTTCCTCCTCTTCACACCACCAAGGGGCTGCCAAGATCGGGGTTATGAAACCCCTGCTAAGTTTGGAGAACAAGGCAGGACCAGATTCTCGCCTGCCTCTACTAGACAATCAAGTGCTAGCAGCCACTCCAAAAAGCTGTGGTTGGAAGTTTGTTTGAGCCATTGCAACCTGCACGCAGAATCCCTGGGGCTAGTACCTTGGTCGACTCTCAGGGCGCTACTAGTAGTACCATTCTGTCTAGGCAGACTGCTACAAGTTTTACCCTAAATATGCCCCAAGCAACATTAAACAGTCAAAGCTTGGGTGCTGCTTTCTACTCTAAACTTGCCGAGTGGATCACAACCAACCCGTGGGGGCACCCCGATAGCTCGACCCTGGGGTGTTGAAGGGACAATAGGCGGCAACCCCGCCTTAGCCGATTTGGAGAGGAAGTGTTATGATACTTGCAAGATGACATCATTTGGTCTAACCCTCCTAGGGGGAAGGTTAATTTGAAGAATATCTACTTATACTGCCTCTGTATTGTAATATTTTTGTTTTCCTTCATGTCCTATCCTTGCTACTCTCTCGAGTATGCTATAACAAGACAACCTTGGTTCTTGCATAGGTTGATACTTTAGGGATCAAATTTATTCCCAGCACTATCACTAGTGAATCAAGCACGGGAAGCGACTCCTCTGCCCCTAATGAAGCAAAGGACCTAGCAGCAAAATGGGCGGTGACTACTAGAGCGGAATAAATAAATTTCCTTCGCCAACTGGAAGAGGCGAATGCCGCCTGCCAAAAGGCGGAGAAGGATGCCGAGGGGGTGATTAAGCAGCTAAACTCCTTAGGAGACCTCTCAACACGCTTTACTCGAGCTTGCAAGGAAGCTAAAGCTACCCAACTAGGGTTAAAAAAAGTCGATAAAGTGGTCGCCAAACTTGATGATTCTCTCAGGAAAATTCATCAACAAGATCTGGAGAAGATAGGAGAACTCGATGACAAGCTGGAAAGCGCTTGTACCAATTTAACCTGGCTGAAGGAGGAGATCCAAGAGTTCAAAACATGCCATTCCTTTGCTACAGTGGAATATTAAAGATCTCTTGAGGAACGCCTCCACCTTGGTAATACCATTGATGATCTCACAAAGGCTAAGGCGACACAGGAGAAGGTGGAGGCAGAGGCGGAGGAACTGCGGCGAGAATTGGCTAAGGCCAAACATCTCACAGAAGAAGTGAAATTACACTAAAGGGAGGTGAATAGTGAAATTAAAAGATAATAGCTAAATAAAAATTCAATCACACAATTGAGATAATATTTTTAGGTGAAAATCCAAACCGAGTGAAAACCACCACCTAAGTCAATCCCTAACTTAGGTTTTACAATCACAATCGTGATCAATCCACTATCCACACTACTTGAAACAAGGGTAGTGTACCTAAGTTACAATTCCCACCTCCGATCCCAAAACAGAGGTTTCTCCCTTCATAAGAAAGAAATGGGGATCCGACAAACCGAATACCCAACTACAACAAATGTATGAAAAATGAAAATAAAACACCCTATAGAGCTCCCCAAGGTTGATTACTATAAACTAGCTACTAAGGGTGAGTAAACTCCTTGATGATGATGACTGTAGCACAATCGGAGTGTGAGCTTGCCCAAGAAAGAATGTTGCACAACAGTAGAGCAATAGGAGCAAGTGGAGCTAGTGATTTTCTTTCTAAATTATCTCTCCAAGGTGTGTTTTGCCTAAGAGGGGTTATCGGGTATATATAGGCATGTTAAGGACCTTCAAGAAGGCTTAAGAGAAGGCTCTTAGCCGTTGGAGGCATATCTCAAGAGATTGGGTTGAAATTCAAATCGAATCAGGCTCATGACGACTCTAACAGCATAATCAGACGTCTAACAATATTTTTGGTCGTTCTATGCAAAGGGTCAGAGTTCCTGATTTTGTTGGACAAAAATAGGGTTTTGGTTCAGACATCTAGGTTATTATTTTAAGACATCTAGGTTAAATTTTGGACATCTAATTTGATGCGAGTATGTTCCTATTTTGAATCAAATCTAAACAAGGTTCTAGTGTTTAAGGGTTAAACGTCTTATTGGACGTCCGACATATGTTCTTGACATCTGGAGATCATGATGATCTTAGACTTCGGATTTCTTGCGAATCCAAAAAGCGAGATTTCGAGTAGCAAATTTTCGCAAAGTATTTTCAGGTGTAATGTTCCATTATTGGATGTCTGGAGACACATTCAGACATAAGGCTTTCCTGCCATTGGATATGATCTAACAAAAAGGATTTGGAAATGATTAGGCCAATGATACTCTCTAAGGACGTCTGATAGACTTACCAGACGTCTAAATGGCTTTACGGACATCTAGAGTTAAATCTAATCTTCTGGAGCCTAAGTACTTAAAATCTTAAGGCGAGGATAAGTGTGTTTGGTCGTCTAATTAAAAAGTCGGATGACTTATACTGAGATATCAAACATCTGGGAAAGTGTTTAGACGTTTAATGTGCATCTCTAAGTTGGATTTTTATTTCTAATTTTCTTAAGTGTTGAGAGCCTAGGTCTAGAGATTATATATGTTTGTTAGGGGGTCTTTACAATTTTTTATAGACTCAATAAATAGAAAATTACAAGTATGGTAAGATCTTTACAGTAAAACCTAAGACCTAGACATAAGACACATCGTCATCCTTCGATACTTTGATTTTGAAACGGCAGAACCTGCAATGGTGCTATGATAGAAAAATATCATATGTTCAGTTGAAGTTTTCTAGCTTGTGCGATAGCCCCACAGCACATCAGGCAATTCGTCTGCCCATCTGCCTTTTGATGAATCCAACCATCTATTCAACGTCGCAATTATTATACGGTTGGTCACTTCCGCTTGCCCGTTCACCTGAGGATGAGTAACAGATGCAAAGCATAAATAGATGTCCCAACTTGCACAAAATTCTTTGAACTTTTTAGGAGCAAACTAAGTGTCATTGTCAGTGACAATAGCCCTTAGGTACCCATAGCGAGCAGTGATGTTTTTGCGTACAATTATGATGACCCTATCAATTGTTGGGCTGGACATAGCTTCGGCTTCAATCCACTTTAAGAAGTAATCTGCTGCCACCAAATTAAATCTTTTTCGGGCTAATGCTGGTGGGAAAGAGCCGACGAAGTTCATTCCCCATTTAGCGAAAGGGATTAGAGATAAAGCAAGTACCATTCTTCTGGGTGGAAGATGGTGGAGGGGAGCAAATCTTTGGCACTTGTCACACTTGCGTACAAACTCTTTGCACTGTTACTTCATCTGGGGTCAGAAGTGTCCCATCTGAAATAGAAAGGCGACAAGGGTTTTCTATCCTTCATGATTGTCGTAAATGCCACTATGGGCTTCTTGAATTGTTTGAGAAGCCTCCTCTTGGGTGAGACAATGTAACAAGGGGTTGAGTAACCCTTCTCATACAATTCTCCGTCTATTAACATGTAGCAAGAAGCTTTTAGCCGGAAAGCTTTAGGGTATGGCTCCCTTGGGGGTAGCTTGCCTGTGTTTAAGAAATCTATTATAGGCGTTATCCAAGAGGCCTCCGGCTGAATTACCAAGGCTCGCAGGGGTAGTATCGTGGGCTTAATCAATGTTTACAACAATATATCATCCTCCTATCCTAGAGGTATCGCAGAAGCTAGGTAGGCTAATGCCTCTGCCACTGGGTTGTCAGATCGGGGTACTTGTCTGACCAAGGCGGATTTAAAGTCAGACAGTTCCTCTTTTGCTTTGTCCGCATATACACTCATGTTTTGAACTTTAGCTTGCTACTGACCATTAATTTGGTTTGCTACCAATTGCAAATCTGTATGAATTTCTAAGGAGGAAGCTCTCCTAGACCTGGCTACCCGAATACCAGCTAATAGGGCTTCGTATTCAGCCACATTGTTAGAGGCAGGGAAGGCCAATTTGACGACATATTTATGAGTAGCATCCAGGCCTGCCAAAACAATCCCAGTGCCAGCTCCTACCATCATAAAAGATCCGTCAACATACAACTTCCATGGCAATGTGGCAAGAGGCTCCAGATCTATAAACTCCGCCACGAAATCTGCAACGACATGGCCTTTAATGGATTTCCGTAGCTGATATTTAATATCAAACTCAGCCAGTTCTATGACCCATTTCATCTACCGGTTTGAGCTAGTTGGTTGATATAACATTCGGCGTAGGGGTAGTCCGACAGTACGACTATCGCGTGGGCCTGGAAATAAGGGCGCAACTTTCTGGCAGCTACTACTAGGGCATGGCCTAGTTTCTCAACTACTGTGTATTTTGCTTATGCTCCTTGATAGGCTTTGCTAACAAAATATACTGGTTGTTGCACCCCATTCCATTCACACAAAAGAACAGCACTAACGGTGAACATAGATGCCGCTAAATAAAGGAACAAAGGTTTCCCACGAAAGGAGCTGTGAGGATAGGAGGCTGTTGAAGAGGTTTCTTGATCTCTTCAAGGGCCTGTTGGCACTGGGGTCCAATGGGTTAAAGTGTAACACTTACCTCTCTTGACACATTCAAAGAAAGGGATACATTTATCAGAAGATTGAGACAAAAAGCGACAAAGGCCGTAATCTTGCCGACTAACGACTGAACCCCCCTTAAGGTAGCTGGAGGCGT
This sequence comes from Thalassia testudinum, assembly GCA_037157565.1. Classification (NCBI taxonomy): domain Eukaryota; kingdom Viridiplantae; phylum Streptophyta; class Magnoliopsida; order Alismatales; family Hydrocharitaceae; genus Thalassia; species Thalassia testudinum. Next base: position 86,760,437 of record JAZHRO010000056.1, on the reverse strand, counting down.
TAAATTCATAATCGCTTGGATTTTATTGGGGTTAGCCTCGATGCCACAATTAGAGACCATAAAGCCTAGAAATTTTTCCGAGGATACACTAAATGCGCACTTCTCAGGATTCAATCAGAGCCGAGTATATCTTAAAACTCGAAACACCTCAGTCAAGTTCTCTAAATGTTGGGCAAAATTCAAATCTTTCACAAGCATATCATCAATATATACTTCAAATACTTTCCAATTAAATGAGCAAAAACTATGTTTACAAGACGTTGATAAGCAGCCCCTGTATTTTTCAAGCCAAAGGGCATAACTTCATACTAAAAGAGATCCCTATCGATTATGAAAGATGTATGAGGTCTATTTGCAAGGGCCAAACTTATCCGATGGTACCACTGTACACATCAAGGAAAGACATGAAACTACCCACTACATGAATCTACAAGAGCATCAATCTTTGGGAGAGGAAACTCATCTTTTGGGCAAACTTCATTGACATTTGTGAAATCCATGCACAGTCGCCACTTGCCATTTGATTTTTTTACCATCACTATATTGGGGTATAAAGATTACTCTATGAATCTAGCTTCCAATAGCTTGTCTATGTCTAAAGCGGGCACCTGCCACTGCTCTGCTAACTTGTGTCAACAAGCTTGGTTGACCAGGCCCGAACATGGCTAAATATTCAGGCGGTGTTCGATCAAAGATGGGTTCACCCCTGGCAGGTCATTGGTAGACCATGTAAATATGTCTACGTTTACCCTCAACAAGAGGAGCAGCTCATGAACCTCGTAAGGAGGCAAATCCGCTCCAATTTGAACAAATTTGTCGGTCACCTCAGGATATAACTAAATTGCCATGGTTGAAGAACCAGGTTGTACTTTTGCTGCAGGCAACGAACTGGCAGGTTCTCCCTGTTGCACTGTCTCAATCAAATTTCTTTTCTTCCCCCACTTCTTAGGTTTGGGGAGCCTTCTTTCCATGTAACGCTCCAACTCAATGCGCATAAGTTCACGACCGGCTAATTGATCTCCATGAACAATCCCTACTCCATGAGGGGAGTAGAAAAGTATGAACTAGAAGTAAGACAAGAGGATCACCCAAAAAGCATGGGTGGTGAGACGGCCTATGATGCTGTCAAACGCCATCACCAAACCCACTACGATGAAGGTAGCTATCCAGTTAAGGTGTTTGTCTCCATCACATATCGACACCGACAAGTTGATTTCTCCCTTGGGCATCACTTTATGATTTCCAAAATCAACTACCGGAAGAGTTGATGGGGATAGATGTTTTTCATCAAGGCCTAACTATTTGAGAGTCTTGAGAAAAATAACATCCATGGCACTACCTTCATCCACAAGAAGCCATGGTTGACGTTGTCCAACCAGAAGGAGTGTTTCCAATAAAGGATAAGTGTAATCAGCTGGATCTGGGAGGGAGGAAAAGAACTTTGAGGCTGCCTAAGGCAGACTACCTAATGGGGCTTCTCTCGCCCCACTGCAAGGTGGGATACACCTCTCAAGTTGAACCTACAGGTGAGCAAGTGGTTGTTAAGCTGGGGTTGGCGTTGACGCCAAAAATCACCTCTACTTGCTTCCTCCCTAACTGTGAATGGAGCTCCGCTTGAACTAGCGAAATTTCATTTATTTGATTTCTTAAGGTTGTCGGCCCTATTACCACCATTACTTAGCAATGGTACTCCATAGGTGGGAGTTATGGTGATATCCCTTGTTGAGTCATCACGACCATGGGATCTGTGACCACCTATTTTGGCATAATTACCATGTTAACTCTGCGAATCTGCTGGAGTTTCTCCTTGTGGCATTCTTCAGGACCCTCCATAGGTCACTTACCTTTATCTTGGCCTCCATTTCGCTTGAAAAAATGGGCCAAGTTACCAAGCCAGAGTTGAGACTCAACCTGGTCACGTAAATCTCAGTGATCTGTGACGTGCCCCAAACCTGATGGTACTTACAATAAGGCCCGAAATCCACCTTTTTCAAAGATTTTGGCGGGGGAAGTACCTCCTTGTCTGTTGACCATACCTCCGGCAAAACCTCCGCCTGGTTCATGGACAGGGGAGTGTACTCCTCAAAGAAATCCCAATTGGGCTGACAAGGGCCATTTGGTCGGCCTTTATTTGGACGATCCCTATGGTCAAAGAAATTCCCCTTTCGTTTATTAAAACAATTGCTCCCACATATTGATACAAGAGCAACTTCAATTAGAGCCTTCCTATCATCTGGGGAATTCCTATCATCTCTGTGTTGATCCTCCAAGCGACTTCGCAAGTGAAAGGAATCATCCTATTCCACAAACTTCATGGCTCGATCCTAGAGTTCTACCATATCTCGAAGCGGGAAGTCATCAATGTCAAACCAGAACTTCTAAGTCAGTAAACCTTACTTGAAGCACTGGATAGCAATAACATTGTGTCATCACTTGCACTTGAAGTATTAAGTCTTAAATCGGTCAAGGTAAAGACCAAAAAGACTCTTGTCTTTGTTGTATCTCTGACAACCTTTTAGAGTTATCTCTTGCCCCTTGCTGGTCAACAAAGTATTGGCAAAATTTATCAGCCAGCTCCTAAAAACACGTGATCTGTTTAGCCGGCAGCTCATTGAACCACTCGTGTGCCATGCTAGCTTGGTAGGACGGGAATACTCAACAAAGTACCCCGTCCGGGCAACCATGGACCAGCATCATCTATTGGTAACTACCGACAAAGCTGTTAGGGTCCAACGTCCCATCATACTGAGCAAGGATGAGCTGATTGGATTTTTCTAGAAATGGACCAGTCATCACCTCCACTATGAAAGGATACGTGGTTGTGTACGCCTGTGGACGTATTCCCCTCATTGCTCGTGTGACCTGACAAAAAATCTCAGGAATTAAGCCCCCTCTGTTGGTTACCAAGGGATGTTCCCCCGACTGTTCGTCTGATTCCCGTGATGGTGGGATAGGGGCCTTCAGCGAACTAGGGGGAACTTCACCCTTCTAGCTACTAAGCTCGCGTTTTAGATTTCGAGCTATTCGTGAAGACGGGCATTTTCTTCAACCACGTGATGCCATTTTAATCGTTTATCGATGGGACTTGAATTTTGAGGTTGCTCCAACTGGATCTACATTTTCTCTTTCGCCAGTCGGATTTCCTCTAGCTGGTCTGCTACCAGCTACTACTCTGCCTTCAAGGTGGCTAGTTTAGCTTTGTATTCTTCCTTTCTCACTTCCATTTCTAGGAGAGGGTTCCCTTGAGAGTTCTCCTGGTGAGGAGGCTCGTTTTAGGAACCCACCTATACCACCTTCCCCTTACTTAGCCCCACAGGTTGCCAACACCTCGTTGACATGGATACACTAGACTCAACCGGGCTAGCCTTCTTGGGGTTGGCTCAAGAGGAATGACGTGTAGAAGGTGCCATTGAGTAGATAGGTGAAATCAAGAAATGTGGTAATATTCCTTGTTTCCACAGACAACGTCAATTGATCAAGACCCATAAATTAGGAACCTTGACTCAAGCAAATAGACATAAGAGAGAACACACCAGAAATTGATGACCCAGTTCCACCTAGAAAAGGTATACATCTGGGGGGAGAGTGATTCTCCCAAACTTTATTGGTATTTTTGATAGCACAGTAGCACTTACTCGTATCTCTCTCTCTTTGATTGCATAAAAAATAAACATTCGCCTTTCCTATGTATTTATAGGGGAAGCTTCCGTCGACCGTAGGTCTCCCATATTCCCACGATCTGCCTATTAATGGCATTTATTTGAATAACAGTCAAATGAATTAGCGTGAATACTGGCACAACGATCATGCATTTCAACTTCAATCAACACAATTCACAGGTGAGTTATCGGATCCCTAGATTAAGCCGGATCCGACAAGTTATCAGTCAACTGGACCAAATTATCTAGTAACCGGGTCCCATAAAGTAGCTAGGCGACCGAACCCGCCAGGATGCAGGTTGGCTGATCTAACCATATTTTGTATTTCCCATGTTTATAATTTTCTAACTCCCCATTCAACTTAGTCTGATTCCATAAGCATATTGCATGCATTACCATAAATTGCATTTTAGATAGGCATGCATCATAATTTGCATAATTCTACGTTCTTGCACTGATTGATGATATTTGATGATCAAAAGATTGAAGGTCGAGGAGAAAAGAGAAGAAGAAGGAATTAAAGAATTTAAGCTGTAAATTTGAACTCAGGAGACTTGAAAATCCTAGGCTCCAACTCAATAAAGCAAAAAGAATTATCCTACATTAACAATCAATGAGCTCCTCCGCTTCATTTATTAAGCTCCTCCGCTGAGGGCCACCTTTGCACATCCTCCATGGCACATTTAAATCCCTCTCCCCAATTCCAACAAAACCACCCTCATTATGGATGCACATTTCACCGCATTTAGATCCCTCCAATTAATAGGCACCAACCCAATTCCAATACATCATCATTAAATCTCAACACATCTACCCACAACCATAATTATTGGAACACCCCTCCCTCATTCACTTTTTACCCTTCTCTACCTCTATATAAGGCCATCCATTCCATCCTTCCAAATCATCTTTGGCTATCCCATCTCTTGAGTACTCTAATAGAGAAAGGGAGGGCCTAAGGACTACTTAAGTCCAAATTTCAGAAATTGAGAGGGAGTCACTCCACCACCCTTCAATTGCCAATCCATTGTCATTTTATTTCACCACCACCATCCCATGTCACCATTGGAGGAGAATCTTGGGGTGCACGCCTAAGCTTGGAGGAGGGCTTCCATCCACATCGAGGAAGCAAAAGGGAGGAGGACGTGCACAAAGAGGAGCATCATCATTCACCGAGCTTCATTCCATAAGCCAGTCTTCATCTTTGTCTTTTATGCTTTCTACTTTATTTTGTAGTAGACTTGTGTAAGTTTCCTTCTGGGCATTTGAGATTACTTTAGATTTCATCATAGTCTTTTGTGAGTTCTCTTTTGCCTACTTAGTTCATAATTTATATCTTTTGATTTTAGATGAATGAAAATGATGATACGTGTTAACAGCCTCTACTTTTAAGTATTGCATTTGGACGCGTGATTGTGTGTAAGAAGTGATTACAAGTAGCTCGACATGACTTCTTGTGAGCTCACTTCCTATCTCCCTTGTGATTTTACCTGTAGGAAAAGAAATCAAACTCGTAGTACTTCTCTTTCGTGACAAAAGACTTTGTTTCACTTTATTTCTTTCAAAAACAAAAAGACCAAAAAAAAAATACAAAATCAAAAACACAAAAAAAAAAGAAACAGGCATTTCCGGATTTGATTTATTATGCCTCACTTCCTTGGACGACCCGTATACTCGTTGTAGTTGTGTTTGAAGCATAATTCCCATTTTAAAATACTATTCAGTTGTAGTATAGCGCGAAAATACGTCGACAAATAATATTTATAAAATAGGTAAGTATTGGGTCGTTCGCAGAGAGGCAATCTCGATTTTAATAGAAGCTTTTCTATAAAACTAGTTCTAACAGGTATTTATATATGTATATATATAAAGAGGCATCAGATATCCATAAGATCAAATTTAATTGCATTGATAAAGAGTTTTTCACAATAGAAATAGCTATGCAAAAAGTACAGATAGATAGAGAGAGAGAGAGAGAGACAAACAGATAGAGAAGAAAGTGGCAGAGAAACGACGCCGCTTGTGGGATACTTGTGCGAGATGCGGTAGCACCTCATATCCAGAGCACCAAGACGGAGTTGCAAAGGAAACAGTAGAAGAGATCTGGAGTTGATTGGAGAGAGAGATGCTTCAACTGGGGGGCCTTAGGTCTTCTTTTATAGCTTTAATGAAGGGTAAAATGGGTATTTTAGCCTTAAAACCGTCCAACAACTCTTATTTGATCAGATCCGTTGATCAGGAGATCAACGGCTCTGATATGACCCCAAAATACCTTCATTTGCACCTAAGATGCTTGAATTCGCTCTGGTCGCTACACGTGGCAACCGCTGCGTCGTCGATCTTCGATCGCACGACTCTGCTTCCTCCTTACGCGCGCGTTTATCTTCTTTGCTCACCGCTCACCTTCAAAACCCGCCTCAATGTCAGCCGTCCGATCGTAACTAGCGCCGCGGCCTCAACGTCGAAGCAAGCTCGTGAGATCGTGCGTCCACCCGTGACTCGCTCTCATCGGACCACGTGGCCTTACAATCGAGAAATTGCAAGCCGCGCATGTGCGTGCGAGCCACTGTGCTACATGAACCTTTTATTATATATACTTGTTTATTTCTATTTATGCTTACCCAGTCTGGGCGGGCAACGTGGCACGCTCGTGACCATTGGATAGAGATCAATGTGCAATGCGTCCTTCCTAGATGGGGCGGTGGTGAGGGAGAGGTTGTGATGGCAACAAGTGGTGCCATCATGGCCGTCCATCTTCTTTTTTTGTATCTAATGTTGTAGACCTTCGATCAAGTTGATTTTTACGCCGTTGGACTACGATCGTCAATCCAGATCCATCCATGCGATTAGATTCTTCATCTGAGACTTGGATCTTAGTGTTGGTGCTAGAGCACCATGATCACTTGTTTTGATGATAACAAAACACGTGTCATTTAACATTTACACTTGGAGTTTTAGATTTCATGTCAATTACAAATGGAGACGTGATTAGACGGAATTCGAGCTCGATTTCAGGATGGATTGGAGAAGCTTGATGGAAAATAGAGGAGATTCGCGAGGAGCGATAGACTGAAGATAGAAGGATAAGAAGAATATAATAGAATTCTGTTTATTTCTTTCATGTACTTTTGTCTTTATTTCCTTACTCTTTTTGTTCCTTGAAACATCATATTAAAGAGCCTAAAAGTACCCTAACAGTAGTCCTAGGAACACCTGTACAACCCTAAGATACTTAGGTTTTCTGTAGAGAACTTAGAAAACCTATATAGAGTTTAAACAACCTTTTCAGACGTCTAATTCCAAAATCAGACGTCTGATAATGAGTTTTAAGATGTCTGACTGTTGATTCAGACGTCTGATAACAATTAAGCTGGACTTACCTAGTTCTGTCTGATGAAATCAGACGTCCAGACCTTAGTCCAAACGTCTGATGATTTTGCCAAACATCCAATTAGTGGACCGTTGGCTGCCTTAACAAACACTGAAGAATATGACCGTTAGAGCCTTATCAGACGTCCTTAAGCCTTCCAGACGTCTGATAAATGACTGTTTTGCCTCGGCTGAAGAGATTTTCTAGCCGTTCGACTCTCTTGGAAATCCATTCCCGCAGAAAAGTAGGTTTCCAGACGTCCAAACATAGTGCTAGACGTCCTGTATGTCGTCTGATGGACTTCCACTAAAACCCTGTTTAGATCTGATTCAAGTCAGGAAGAAACCCGCCTAAAATCAGACGTCTGACTTTGTTCCCAGACATCTTAAACTGATCTTCCAGACGTCTGATGCCAGGATCAGACGTCTGATAACCCTGTCAGTGCAATGATTGTTCCTGATTTTGGCCTAATTCTCTTGGACTTTGCACCCAACGGCTATGGAAGCTTTCCAAAGCCTTCCAAAGCCTTCCTAAGGCCTCTATAAATAGAGGAGAACCTCTTGCACACCAAGACACGCCTAGTAATACACTTTCACACCATTTTGTGTCTCTTGATCCCAAGAAGAAAAGCTCTTGCTCTCCAAGCTCAAGTTCTTCATCTTGAGAGCATCAAACCTTTACGCACCCACTCTCCCGTCGTAGTTCACGAGAGGGACATTACGCCGTCGTGTAGCTCACGCACCCACGTCATCGATTCGACGCACTCCTTGCAAAGGGAAGCATCTTAATTCCTATAGAAGCTTACATTAAAAATATCTTTGTTTGCTCTATAGGATTGTTATTTATCTCTGTTCTTTGGTTGGGTATTCGCTTTGCGAATTCCCGTCTCCATCGTGAGACAAAATCCTTCTAGTGAAAAGAAGGGGTTTGAGGTACGCTACCCTCGTATAAAGTAGCGTTGTAATTGAGGTTGAATCACCCTCGTTTAAGTGATTCGTTTAGTGGATTTGATTAACTTGGTTGATCGGAAAATCCTAACTCGAAAGGGTTAGGTGGTAGTTTTCACCCGGTTTAGGTTTCCACCTAAAAATAATTGTACACATTATGTGATTGAATTTTTTGTGAGATTGTTTATATTCTATTCCGCAATTTATTACGTCACCCCTCCTAGTAGGGAATCTACACTCAGTACTTTGGTTCCATGATCTTCATTCTTCTATGGACTGCACATGATGTTCTGATTGTCTAATCGGGATGATTTTGGAACCGTTGGACTCCCGTCGTCATTCTGATCAGATCTGTCCGGGCTGATCTGACATCCGCGACTTTGGATCATCTACCATTAAAATTATCTCTCTTTTAGGTCATAAAATGGCGATATTATCTATATGACTAATAAACTAACTATTGTGCAAATTATGATGCCTATGAATGCATTATTCCTAAGTTATGCTAGAATCTATCTTAATTCAGGTGATTTAGGTTGCATGATTACTATGCAATCACACCCCCATGTCTAAATCTTGCTAGTCCCTAACAAATGCATGACTAAATGAAAAGTGATCCTACATGCGTAATTTTTATCGAGAATTTGAATAGAGATTTATGTCTTGTTTTTATCCAAAGTTTTATAATCCAGATAATCCTGATTGTATTTTGTTGTAGCCTATGCAACGAATCCAAGTGAAAAGTCAATCCACATCTAAAGCTCGTACTTAACTCTTAGTAAAAATCTATTTGGATAGACAGACTTCACCCCTCGAGGTTATAAGGTAACCTGTATATTCAACCCCGGCTTTTAGGTTAGGTAGAAGATTTTTGAGTCAAGTGGATATATTTTTCGTGGCTCACTCATCTGGTGCTACATATAGAGTAATACTTTAGAACCTAGATTTCCATATTATTAAATAATTCAACTCAGAGAGGTGAAAAACTGTACTCTCTTTAGCTCCTTTGTACTCATTCTCTCTTTTTCTTTCTCTTCATTTTCCTTTTTCTTTTCTTTCTTTTTTAACTCACAACCTCACCAGATTTATCAGTATATTTGGTAGTTTCTCCTGGCACAAACACTTTGATTAGGTTCTGATAACTCTACAGCAAAGTCAAAATTCCTCAGCCCGTATTCAAGCGGCTAGAAATACAAAAAAGTAGATCAAGGCTGTATTTGGTAGATCATGAGGGTGATGGGTGTTGTTGCCTCAATACATTTGAAATAAACTCTAAAAATACTTATGAACTCTTTTTTTCTGTTTTTTCTTTCTTTTCTACTCCTCTTTATATATTTTTTTATTTATTTATTTATTTCTATATGCATAGACATATATACCTCTTTTTCTCTTTTTATTTTTTTTTCTTTTTCATCTAGACATCTACTAACGCAACACAATAACACATACGACTTTTATTCACGAGGCATTCAGGATTGGGAGATGTTCAAGAGGATATCGGGTGACTTATTTGGTGGAAGTGTCTATTCTCGATATCGGGAAGGGAATGGATAGCACAATGTATTTTCAACCTTAACATTAATACCTTCCTTCAGCCGAGGATTCCGTAAAAGACCGTCGTGGCCATCCACCTAAGTCCTAGTTTTATCAAAATTCACTCTCTGCATATTTGCCTTATTTAGTGGCTCTCAAGAGATTCGCACTAAGAACTTGTACGCAGAAACCGAGCGAAGACTATGCCTAACTACGAGTATCATTATCTCATTATCCAGAGTTTAAGATTCCTCATACTAGCCTTACAGCACTAGTAGACTTTCTACTCTCACCTCACACTTGTTTAGTGGATCTGTTAGAAGATAGTTTGCCTGATTCCCTAATTACTATCCAAGGGTTTAGGAGAACTGCTTCTCGACAAACTAAAGATGTTTATCGATCTTCACAGAGGATCCATTGCAAATTATGTAAGTGTGAAATTATACTAGATTCTAAACTTAAGAGTCAACTTAAGAATAAATCCCTAATAAAACCTTAATAAAAATTCTTTATGCCTAAATGCATTTTATTTTTTTTTGAAGTAAAAATTAGACATGCAATGTCGACCCCCCTATGCATATTCATTACAATGTCCTCATTGAAATGTATGCATGAAAATAAAAATGTAATAAGCAAGAAAAGGGGATATCACCTAACTTTTCTTGTTGATCAAGATCAGCGTGGATACAGAAGATGCAGAGCTACCTGTAATGAATACTGGGTTGCCTCCCAACCAGCGCTAAGTTTAACGTCATTTGCAGGACTTAGTTCAGCTTCAATAAGATTCCAGAATGTTGATGTGGCCATCTAGAATGGGATAACAATTCTGAGTGATATAAGGTTTCAACCTCTGACCATTTACCTGTGTTTCAAGACTAGACTTGGGATTCAGGATAAGCACAGCTCCATGAGGGTAGACTTTTCTTACAATGAAGGGACCTGTCCACTTTGATCTTAATTTTCCCGGAAAGAACTTTAAGCGTGCATCAAATAACCAAACCTTTTGATTAGGGACAAAGCTTTTTCTGGAGATGTATTTGTCATCTAAAGCCTTTGTCCTATTCTTATAAATTCTTGTACTTTCATAAGCATCATTCCAAATTTCATCCAATTCAGTCAATTGGAGTTTTCTTTGTCGTCCAGATTGACTAAGATCAAGATTAAATGTTCTGATTGCCTAATAAGCTTTATGTTCAAGTTCAACGGGCAGATGGTAAGATTTTCCGTAGACCAGACGGAATAGGGACATTCCAATCGGAGTTTTATACGCAGTCCGGTAGGCCCAAAGAGCGTCATCCAATTTAGTAGACCAATCTTTCCGATCCGGGCTGACCGTCTTTTGAATGATCTTTTTAATTTCTCGATTAGAGATTTCAGCTTGTCCATTGGTCTACGGATAGTATGGAGTAGAGATTCTGTAAGTGACTCCATACTTGGCTAGTAAGGTCCTGAATTGATTGAGTGAAATAGGGCCCGCCATCACTAATCAGAGCTTTGGACACACCAAACCGACTACAGATGTTCTTCTTTACAAAGTACATGATCACTTTATGGTCATTAGTTCAAGTCGGGATGGCCTCAATCCATTTGGATACGTAGTCGACTGCCACCAAAATGTACAAGTACCCAAATGAATCGGTAAAAAGCCCAATGAAATCAATGCCCCACACATCAAAGATCTCGACTTCAAGGATTGGGTTTAGGGGCATCATATCCTTCCTAGTCATGTTTCCTAAGGTTTGGCAATTAATACATGACCTACGGAAGTTGTACAAGTCACGAAATAAAGACAACCAATACAATCCACTCTGCAGTACCTTGGCTGCCATCTTTTTTCCTGAACAGTGACCTCCACAAGCATAAGTATGGCAGAATTCTAGTACACTTGTGACCTCCTCATCTGGAATACAACGATAGATAACCTGATCCGCACAAACTTTGAATAGCTCTAGGTCTTCCCAAAAGTAGTATTTGGCATCGGAAATCAACTTATCCTACTTATGCTTAAGCTAATCCATGGGCAGTTTTCCAATGGCCAAGTAGTTGACAATATCTGCAAACCAAGGTAGTTTATAAATAGTCAAGAGAGTCATCAGGGAAAGAATCACAGAGTTGAGGAGTTGTAGAGTCTGCCAGGATTCTGGAGAAATGATCTACTACTACATTTTGGGTACCAGTTTTGTCCTTGATTTCTAAGTCCAATTCTTGTAACAGAAGGATCCATCTAATTAATCTCGATTTTGCATCCCTTTTTGACATCAAGTGTCTTAATGTAGTGTAATCTGTGAAGATTGTGACATGAGATCCCAATAGGTAAGATCTAAACTTCTCCAGAGCAAATACTACGGCCAGCAACTCCTTTTCTGTAGTGGTGTAGTTTCTTTGAGCTTCATCTAGGGTTTTACTAGCATAGTAAATCACGGATGGTTTCTTGTCTACCTTTTGTCCCAAGATTGCCCCAACGGTAAAATCAAAGGCGTCGGTCATGATTTCGAAAGGATGACCCCAATTAGGAGGTTGTAAGATGGGAGATTGTGTAATAGCCTCCTTCAGCTGATTGAAAGCCCTTAAGCAATTGGAATCAAAATCAAAAGGTTGATCTTTTACTAGCAAGTTACTTAAGGGACTCGCCACCTTAGAAAAGTCTTTAATAAATTGACGGTAAAAACCCACGTGTCCAAGGAATGATCTCACTTGCTTAACCGTCAAAGGTGGCAAGAGTTTAGTTACAGTGTCCACCTTGGCCTTATCCACTTCAATCCCTTTTTCAAACAAAACATGGCCAAGAACTATGCCATCCTCAACCATGAAGTGACTCTTTTCCTAAGATAGAACAAGATTCACCTCAATGCATTTCTGTAGAGTCTTCTCTAGATTGATCAGACATGAGTCAAAAGAGTTCCCCAAACACAAAAAAATTGTCCATGAAGATTTCCATGAAATCACCCACCATGTCTGAAAAGATTGCAAGCATACACCTTTGAAAGGTCGCTGGTGCATTACATAATCCAACAGTCATTCTACAGAAGGCAAATGTTCCGTAGGGACATGTGAAGGTGGTATTTTCTTGATCATCAGGGTGGATGGCTACTTGATTGTAGCCGGAATAGCCATCCAAGAAGCAGAAGAATTTTTGGCCGGTTAATTTTTCCAAGATTTGAGCAATGAAGGGTAGTGGAAAGTGGTCTTTCTTCGTTGTACTATTCAGCTTTCTGTAGTCGATAAGACTTCCAAGAGGAAGCTATGCGAGTTGGAATCAATTCCGTATTATTATTAGTAATCACAGTTAGCCAGGATTTCTTAGGAACCACTTGTACAAGACTGATCCATGGTCTATCAAAGATTGGGTAGATTATTCCTGCATCTAACCACTTAATTATTTTCTTTTTCACTACCTCCCGCATGTTGGGATTCAATCGTCTTTGCATTTCTCAGGAGGGTCATGATCCATCCTTAGTGTAGATTTTATGGGTGCAATAAGTAGGACTAATTCCCCTTAGATCATCTAATGTCCACCCAAGTGCTCTATTGTTTCTTCCCAAAACTTGAATTAATTGATTTTCCTGAGTCTGGGTTAAGTAAGAGCTAATGATTACTGAATAAGTCTAATCAGTTCCTAAGAAAACATACTTCAGATGATCAGGAAGAGGTTTAAGTTCAAGTTTGAGTCCTTAGGATAAAGGACCCAATAGTGGATCATAGTTACCCTCAAGAGGTCTAAGAATCAAGTCTGTGATTGGTGGGCTAACCTCTTGATTAGTTTGGGTGTCAAGGCATATAGGATCGGATCGGGATATTCCTAATTCCATACAATATTCTATAGTATGATCCTCATAATCTTCTATCATTCCACGATCCTCAAATTGTTTAATGGCCTTAAAGATGTTAATCTTAGTTTTCTTATCACCGAATTTGATTTCCATATTACTAGATTCACAATTAATGTTCGCCTTGGCAGTGGCTAAAAAGGGTCTTCCTAGGATTATTGGGGTATTCTTCAAGTTTTCTAGTACCTTCATGTCAAGGACCAAGAAATCTACTGGGAAATAAAAATCACGGACCTTGACAATTATATCCTCAATAATGCCCCTTGGCGTGGTCACAGATCGATCAGCTAATTGTAATGTGACCTCAGTAGGTTTTAGCTCTCCAAAGTTGAATTTTTCATACAACATAGTGGGGATTAGATTTATGGAGGCACCTAAATCTAATAGAGCCCTTTCAGAAGTGGTATCTCCAATAACGCACGAGATCAAAGGGGCTTTGGAGTCTTTTTGTTTTTGGGGTAGGTTTCTAAGGATAATAGCACTCGCTTGTTCGGATAACACTACCCTTTTTGTTGTTTTGGCTTGTCGTTTAGGTGTGCACATTTCCTTTAAAAATTTCGCACAGGCCGGGATATTCTCAATGGCTTCGAGGAGTGGTATGTTCACCTGGACTTGTTTAAAAATATCAAGCCACTCAGATGGATTAGGTTTCTTTTTCCTAGGTTTGTTCAAGGCTTCAGGAAAGGGTGATTGAGAGAAATCATGAGTATTTAGGTCATAATCCTTGTCTTCTTGATCTCCTAGGTCAGATTCAAGTTCCTCAAGATCTTGTCTAGGTCAAGATTTAGAAGGGTAAGGATCTTAGGTCTATCTCCCACTTCTTAAGGTTATTGCACCAGCAAAGGCGTTATGGTTGAAAGGTTGAGGTAGGTTCTGCAAAATAGGTGGAGCCTGACTAGGGTTGGCAAAACCAGGTGGGTGCTGAGAAGTAGGTTGAACTACATGTGCCTGTTGCTCCCGTATGTTGCTTTGGTTAACCCTATTACAATTTCTTAGGTTGGAGACGGGTTGGGATGTTAGCATCCCGTGTTGTCTAGCATCAACTAGCTAGTCTAGTCGTCCCGTTAGTTATGTCCTCAATTAATTCATCTCTTATGTCTCAGATTCATCTCTCTCATTTCTTTGAGGACTAGAATCAAATTAGAGGACTGGTTTTCCTGAGTAGGTTGTGGTTGATATGTGCATGGTTGTGCATACCTACTAGGTTGCCCATAAGTGTTTGGCTTAGTCAAGTTAGGACCCTGGGTGGATTTTTGACCTGACCAAGCAAAGTTAGGATGGTTGCGCCATCCAAGGTTGTAAGTATTTGAATAAAGCTCATTTCTAGTGTAACCCTAGAGTGCATTCACATCCTCAAGATAACTAGGCATCGAGCTACCTAGTTCAGAATTCGAGGGCATCAAGGTCCCTCCTTGGCACACAGAAAGAGATGGGTCCAAGTACAGTTGGCTCATAGGTGGAGTCATTGTTAGGGCATTGATGTTGTGCATTGATTCTTGACCTAATGGGTTGAGGAGTTGGTTGTGGGTTAACATATTCATTCCTTGGGTAGGCATAGGGTTTAGTCTAGATTGTATACCTAAGGAACTCCCACCTTTTAGAAGATTATCTAGTTTCTTTTCCAAATTCTCCACATTCTTTCCCACTGTGTCTAATCGTTGTGCAATTAGCTCTAAATCAACCAAGTTTGAATTGTTGTTAACTTCATAAACCCTACTTCTTGGTTGATTAGCTCTGTTAAAGGTAGACATTGAGGCATTGTTGAGGGAATTTTCACTCATATTCTCAAACAATTGAAAGGCTCCCTCAGCATCTCAACTTAGGAAATTGCCCCCACATGCCGCATCAACAAAATTCTTTAGATTATCACTAAACCCATAATAGAAAATATGGGCCAAGTACCACTTTGGAATGCCATGATGAGGGCATTTCCTAGCTAAATCATTGAACCTCTCCCAAGCCTCATGTAGTTGCTCCCCAAGATTCTGCTTAAAGGTTGTTATGGCACATCTAAGAGCATTAATTTTTCCTACGGGGAAGAATTCCTTTAGGAATATGCTTCTTAGGTCTTCCCAAGTTAGGATTGGTCTGCCAATTGTTCTAAACCAATGTGTAGCCCTATCTTTCAGGGAGAATGGGAACATCATCATTAGGGTACCTTCATTCATGTTCCTAGGGCCAAAGGTTCTTCCTATGTGCAAAAGCCCTTCAAGGTGGTGGAACGGGTCATCTGATTCACGACCATGGAAGTGAGGAATCAAGTTAATGATCTAAGGTTTGAGTTCAAAAACTACCCCATCCTGAGAACAAAGGGTTCAGGTTGGGCATTAGGAGGGTTATAAAAGTCACGGAGGGGCCGGTCTGCCCTTCCATTTTGGAGTCGAGTGATGGCCTGCACTATGACTTTCATCTGTCGGTCATGATGCTGGCCTTGCTCAGTGATCTGCCTTTGTGAGTCATAGGATCCAGATTTTATTCATCGATCTCTTCTCCGTGATGACTAGCCATTGCAGAAGCTTTAGATTTAAATACTGGATAAATGTCTTCTCCCAGGATTTCTTTCTAATGGCAGTAGCAAATCAGGATTTTGAGATCTTCTACCTTGCATGCACTAGAAGAATGTATGTAGATGAGAGAGAACACAGATGAGAGAAACCTCTGCCTGCTCAATGCAAGCAATCAAACTGGTCCTTAGAGTGTAAAATGACCCTTATCCTAGGGTTGTTTGCCATTTTCGGAATTCATAGGGGTTTTTACGCAATTTGAAACCCCTTAGGTTTTTGTTTTGGGGTTTGTGAGGGGAAGAGAAATTATAGGGGCATCCACACAATTTCCCCACCACCATACCCCCCATACCCCATACACCTCCACCAAACCCACCATACCCACCATGCCCACAACACCCCCCCATACTCCACCTTACTCCACACCATCCTTTCCCCATGCCTCCCACACCCATATAAACCCCCCTCCTCCATTTGCTTGCCACCACCGCAGACAAGAGGAGAAGGAAAGCGAGAGGGAAAGCGGGGAGTAGTAGGGCCCGGGAGGAGGAGGTCGGAGGGCTGGACGCTGTGAAGAGAGACGAGGACGTGCTGCAATTGCTGCAGTTTCTGCAGCGAGGAGGAGCTTGCAAACGATTCTACAGAATCATTTTCTTGCAAAATCAGACGTCTGGAGGGACCGCCAGACGTCTGGTCAGACGTCCAAAGGTAATCTTAGACGTTTAATAGCATTTTTTTCTCTTGATTATTTTTCCTACCGAAGTTCTAACCGTACGCAGACGTACGTCAGAGTTGGGAAGCACACTGGTGCGAGGACCGAGGTAGTTTCAGACGTCCAGAAGTGTCCCCAGACATCTGAAGACACCCTCATACGTCTGCACAGAGTTCCAGACGTTTGGAAAAGGCACTCCAAGGAAGGTGAGCCACTGCTTTCGTTTAAGACGTTTGGGACATTTCCCAGAGGTCTGATTTTGGTCAAAGTTGTGTTTTCGGGCCTGTTCAGGGCCTAAACGGAGTCGATTTTCCGCAAACGAATTATCATTAGTTTATGTTCAAATTTCTCTACATTATGGTATAGTTTCTACACTGTTTTGCACTCATTTTGACATGTGGGTCAATGTGATAGGTCGTCCGTTCATGGTGTGCACGGGACCTGCAGGGGTTGCAAGCTCCGTCGACTGTGCCCCACATCTCCCAGTTATCTTGGTAGAATGGTTCTCTCATTAATCCCAGATTTAATTAAATTACATGCTTTAAAATTAGTCGAACCCTAGGTTGTGAAATGAACTCTAGGGCTGAAAGAGATAAATGTATGCTACTTTAGAAATATTCGATTGAACCCTAGGATGTGGAATGAACCTTAGGACCGAAAGAAATGAATGCATATTTAATGAATGATTAAATTTTTGTTTCCTAAAAGTAGAGAATCATGAGCTGCCTATAATGAACCGACATGAACAGAAACACATGTTATGTATTGAATAATTGATGGACGTGATTGTGAAATCTTGAGTTTCTTATTATGCATTTATTAAATCAGATGTGGAAATGAGAAAGTCTATGTACGAACCCTACAGGAAATTTAAAAGAAAGTCAAGATACAGTAACACGAAAAATCTGACGGGTCATGGAACATGTTACCTACGTGCGATTGTTCGGACCTGGTAATGGAAGTAAGCGGGCCCTTGTGTACATCGTACAGAGGAGAGCGACTGTCCCTTTAGTGTAAAGGGAAGCTAACCGCCCCTTGGGTTGAGATTCGGGGTTAAGACTAGTTACCCTACACCAACTCCTATTTGACCCTCACGTACTTAGTACCGAGGTGAGCTACTTAGTGTAGGGAGGGAGCTAGCCGCCCAATGGGGTCTGAGATTAGGACTAGCCACCCTACACCGACTCTTTGTTAGCCCTACTGGGCGAACCAGGATAGTCGGACGAGAGTACGCTGACTGTGGAGGGACGAGACCCCTATTCTGAGAGGGCAAGGCCCTGTGTTGTTCCATGCAGTACATTTAGGCGTACCCGCTAACGGAAACGACTGACCGCGTGCCAGTGCGGGGTAGCTACCCGTGCGCTTATCACGCGTGCCATAGTCACCGCTACGTCAGGATCGTGACCTAGGGGTGGTAGACCGGGTGTAAGACAACCACGGGAGACTCTCTCGACCAAGAGAATGCCACGTGTACATCCTGCATCACGGAAAAACTGCAAGTAAGATTGTTCCCTTAGGAAACAAGAAGATTAAGCACTGTTATGGATCCTAATTAGAGATCTCGACTCAGAAACGCATAAATAAGACGATTGGAAATGGATGACAATAATAACCGACACATACATGTGTAATTAGTTGCTTGTTTAATTACATGTAAATGGCTTAACCACCACTCTACTCAGTGTTAACTGACCACGGAGTTTGTAACTATGTTCAGGTCAGGGATCAGAGCAGCCAGCACCACCGGCTGCTGAGGGCGTTGGGTCCAGTCGAGCCCAGCCATATCCTTTCACCTGTTTCTACTGTAAAGCACTTGTTAGTCGTAGGTACCGGTAGCCTGTAGTGACTCATTCATACTGTTTCTATTATAATTCTAACAGTTTTTTTTGTGATGGCTATGTTCGGTAACTGTACCTTTCCACTGTATTATGTAATATCCTTGTGATTTCCTATTCTATTTCTTTTTCTATTTGTTATATACTTTCTTCTTAGTTACATTACATGTGTAGTTGTGGAATAGTATGCATTTGGTTATTCCTCGTTGGATAACTAGGTCTTGGGATTAGTCGAGGCGAGCCATGCTCGAGTTCTGTTAGGAGCTGGGAACGGGTCGTGATAGAGTGTCAACCCTAATTATGCCTGATCTTGGCTCCCCAAAACACAACTGGGTTAGATCAACCCTTGAATTACTTGACTAGCCAGAAGGCCAGGATCCCTTAGGGCATCCCACACGACGGGACACCACTAAAGGTTAATGTGGTTACCGCACCAACCTTTCTTGTCACCAGTGGGTCCAAATAGACAAGGCCTTGGCCTTAGCCCAATATAGTTTCAAATCACCAAGTCTACTAGTCCTGCTTAGGGCACGTCTACTCAGTTTTAAGCTTAGGTTTAAAGTGCTTTTGGAATATGATGGGCGTTAAGGGGATGTTTGCCCTTAAAATTAATTTTGAAATGTATGAAGTGCTCAGGAAAATAGGGTTCACAAGAAATTTCTTATGATAAAGTATCTTTTAAGATTAAATGCTTGTGTTAATGAATTTTAAGATTCACTTGATTAAATAATTTCAATCAAAGTTCTGATGAGACACACAAAGAGTTTTGCAAATCTCAATTTGTTTGATAGATTTCCTTTGAGTATGGAAATGCAAGTGTACTCTATCCTTAACGTGAAACCCTAAGCACAGATAGTTCTAGATGATTATTTTAGGTCCAAAATGATTAATGGTGCAACCCAAGAAATGAAATTAATTGGTCTTTATTGCACCACCAACTAGGCACTCACAAAATATTTTTCAAGAATTTTAATGCACGATTTCTAGTTTTTCAGATTTAAACTATACTAGTGGTTTTGTAGTCTATTTTGAACCCCAGTTTGTGATCAGGTAATCCGTACAATTAAATGAGAAAAAAATATTTTTCTCATATTTTTATAAAATTATTACTTTCTCAAATATTCAGTGCCACAAATTTCACTTCAATCGGAGTTGTATAAAAATTCTTATGATATTTTCAACTCCGAAAAATCAAGAACAATAACTGAATTAATAACATATTAGTGTGCAAATTTTTAAAATTTTCTGTAACTCTGATTTGTGCAAACTTTGTATATGTTATTTCAGACTTTGAAATCCACGTCCAGTCAAAATTTGAGAATTTTTGGACGTGCAGATTTTTGAGAATTGAATTTTTAAGATAAAATTTTATTTCAACCCGAAAATCAAGAGAATTTTTTTTTTCAAACAAGCAAATTCAAACTAATCCTAGGGATCAAGCAAATCCTAAACTTTCTAAATCTAACTAATCTAACCTACGGGTACTTACTTGAAATTCAAACCCGCACTTTCTTCGCCTTCGTGTTTGGTCCAGATTTCTTCGTATCCTAGACACACGAAATCAACGAAAGAAGTAGCGAGTTAGAAATCTCAAATAGGCATCAAAGAAAGATTCAAAAATTTCCGTTGCCTCCCCGGCAACGACGCCAACTTGTTCGGCACGTAATTCGCATTTTAAAAGATTATTCAGTTCTAGTATAACATGAAAACACGTCGACAAATAATATTTATAAAATCGGTGAGTACCGGATCGTTCGCAGGGAGGCAATCTCGATTTTAATATAAGCTTTTCTATAAAACTAGCTCTAACAGGTATTTATATATGTATATATGTATAAAAAAGCATGAGATATCCATTAGATCAAATTTAATGGCATTGATAAAACGTTTCTCACAATACAAATTGCTATGCAAAAAGTAGAGATAAATAGAGAGATAGAGAGAGAAGAAAGTGGCAGAGAAACGACGTCGCTTGTGGGATGCTTGTGCGAGATGTGGCAGCATCTCAGATCCACAGTGCCGGAACGAAGTTGCAAAGGAGACGGTAGAAGAGATCTGGAGTTGATGGGAGAGAGAGATGCTTCAACTAGGGGATCCTGGGCCTTCTTTTATAGTTTTAAGGAAGAGTAAAATGGATATTTTGGCCTTAAAACCGTCTAACTCTTATTTGATCAGATCTATTGATCGGGAGATCAACGACTCTGATTTGGCCTCAAAATACCTCCATTTGCGCCTAAAACGCTCAAATTCGCTCTGGTGGCGACACGTGACAGTCGCTGCGTCATCGATCTTCGATCGTGCGGCTCTAATTCCTCCTCACCCGTGCTTATCTTCTTCGCTCACCGAAGCCTTAGCATCGAAGTAAGCTCGTCAGATCACACATCCGCCCGCGACTCACTCTTATCGCGCCACGTGCCTTACAATCGTCACAAAAAAGGCACCACAACAAGGCACTCAAAAAATATTTTTTCAAGAATTTTAATGCACATTTTCTATTTTTTTCAGATTTAAACTGTACTGGAGGTTTTGTAGTCTGTTTTGAGCCCCAGCTCGTGATCCGGCAATCCGTGCAATTAAACAAGAAAAAAATAGTTCTCATATTTTTATAAAATTATTACTTTCTCAGAAATTTAGTACCACAAATTTCACTTCAATTAGAGTTGTATAAAAATTCTTATGATATTTTGAACTCCGAAAAATAAAAAACAATAACCAAATTGATAACAGATTAGTGCACGAATTTTTTAAAACTTTCTGTAACTCCGATTTACGAAAATTTTGTATATGTTATTCTTGACTTTGAAGTCCACATCCAGTCAAAAGTTAAGAATTTTTGGACATGCAGATCTTTGGGAATTGAATTTTTAAGATAAAACTTTATTTCAACCAAAAAATCAATTCAGAATTCTTTTTCAAACAAACAAATTCTAACTAATCCTAAGATTCAATCAAATCCTAAACTTTTTAAATCTAACTAATCTAACCTACGAGTAGTTACTTGAGATTTAAACCCGCACTTTCTCCGTTGTCGTGTTTAGTTCAAATTTCTTCGTATCCTACACACACGAAATCAACAAAAGTAGCGAGTTAGAAATATCAAATACGCATCAAAGAAAGCTTCAAAAATTTCCATTGCCTCCCCGGTAACGGCGCCAACTTGTTCGACACGTAATTCACATTTTAAAAGATTATTCAGTTCTAGTATAACGGGAAAACACGTCGACAAATAATATTTATAAAACCGGTGAGTAATAGGTAATTCGCAAGGAGGTAATCTTGATTTTAATAGAAGCTTTTCTATAAAACTAGTTCTAAAAGGTATTTATATATGCATAAAGAGGCATCAGACAACCATAAGATCAAATTTAATTGCATTGATAAAGAATTTTTCACAATAGAAATTACTATGCAAAAAGTAGAAATAGATAGAGAGATAAAGAGATAGAGAGAGAAAAGAAAGTGGCAGAGAAACGTCGCTTGCGGGATGCTTATGCGAGATGTGACAGCACCTCAAATCCAGAGCGTCGGGACGAGGTTGTAGAGGAGACAGTAAAAGAGATCTGGAGCTGATGGGAGAGAGAGATGCTTCAACTGGAGGGTCCTGGGTCTTCTTTTATAGTTTTGACGAAGGGCAAAATAGATATTTTGGCCTTAAAATCGTCCAACAACTCTTATTTGATCAGATCTGTTGATCGGGAGATCAACGGCTCGAATTTAGCCTCAAAATACCTTCATTTGCGCCTAAAACGCTCGGATTCACTCTAGTGGCGACACATAGCAGCCGCTACGTCGTCGATCTTCGATCGCGTGGCTCTGATTCCTCCGCACCTACGCTTATCTTCTTCACTCACCGCTGCCTTAGCATCGAAGCAAGCTCGTGAGATTGCATGTCCGCCGGCGACTCGCTCTAATCGCGCTACGTAGCCTTACAATCGAGCAATTGCGCCTCGCACAGCCAATGCCGCTTCAATTTCGCGCAACGCATGGCTCGAACATGCGTCACCCGCTTCCGCGCTCGCCCGTGCTAATGCGCTACGCGAACCTTTTGTTATATATACTTGTTTATTTCTATTTATACTTATCCAGTCTGGGCGGGCGACATGACGTGCTCATGACCATTGGATGGAGATCCAACAGGCCACAACATGAGGTGTGGCCTTCCTAGATGGGGCGGTGGTGAGGGAGCCGCTGTGATGGCGCCACGTGATGTCATCATGGCTGTCCATCTTTTCATTGTATATGGTGCTGCAGACCTCCGATCAAGTTGATTTTTGCACCGTTGGACTGCGATCGTTGATCCGAATCCATCCGTGAGGTTGGATTCATCTAAGGCTCAGATATTTGTCCTTTGGCTCCATGATCTCCATTCTTCTATGGACTGCACACAATGCTTTGGTTGTCTGATCGGGACGATTTTGAAACCGTTGAACTCCCGTCATCGTTCTAATCAGATCAATTCAGTCTGATCTAACATCTGCGGCTTTGAATCATCTGCAATTAAAATCATCTCTTTTTTAGGTCATAAAATGTCGATATTATATATATGACTAACAAACTAACTATTATGCAAATTACGATTTATGCTAGAATCTATCTTAATTCATGTGATTTAGGTTGCATGATTATTGTGCAATCAAGTTACGATTTATAAATTTTAAAAGTTGAACACTTGTATTAAGTACAACGATTCAAATCCCATCTTTTACGATAAGCAATTCAAGTTATTCACTTTTTAGCGTTGTTGCCCAGGGAGCATGGATTGTTTTCATCTCATATCTTGATTTGAGTTATCTTGGTCCTAACATACTTGCATTGTATTTTGCTTCATTGTGCGTAGGTACCAAAAACAAAGGAAAAGGGGAAAGAAGCTTGGAGCTCCAAAACATTCCATGTTCTACCGAGAAAGGTTTGTATCCAATAGTTTGGACCAAGAATCCACTTGAAAAACATCATAAAATTTTCAAATATCAAAAATCCAAAAAAATATTCCGTGGTGGTGGATAAAATTAAGCTCATAGAATAGGCTATATTTCAAAGAAAACACCACCACTCAAGGGCTCAAGTCAAAGATAGCATTCTATTTTCTGGACCCAATTTAAGCACCCTTTTTCATGAACCAAACCTTGAAAAATTCTAAAAAAAAATTCTTGAAGGTGTCCCTTTCAGTGTTTGAACTTCACCTAAAATTTCACGGCCAAAATCCTCATGGTTCGATTGTGAAAATTCACGCACTGAAGGTTCGCAAGGTCCACCCAAATCTGGAGAAAGCCAATCCTGTTTCGTGTGCTGCGAACTCCATGCAACTCCAAATTGCGTGATTTTTGAAGTTCTAGAAATCTCATCAAACGTACTTTCATTCATATGAAGAACAAAAATTGATCTGAGAAAGGTAAGACTAAGTTCTAGAACAATCTTTCAAACTACGCATGTTTTGTCCGAATTTGGACTTTTGGCTCTGAAATCCACGGTTTTCAAACATCAATTTTTGCACTTTTGAAAAGTTCGCTTGATTCTAGTCAGGATAGGGTTATTGCTTGATTTGTTTTGACCCTTCTTGATAAAGTTTGAATTAAAAGAAGATTCATTGATTAAAAGTTGCATGCCCTAGGATTCTCCACACTAAGGTTGCTTCAACTTCATAGTCATGCAAAAGGCCCTAAAGAAAATCAATTTTCACCAACTATGTGACTACATCTTTGTGCCTTGATTAAATTTGTTTAAAATCCATTCATCACAATCTTACTTGATAAAAAACACTTGGTTTGACATTGAGTCCTTGCACCCAACTGTGCACACACTTTAATTGGAATTTTTAAGGGCACCGACCCCCCCTAACACCCTTCACATAATCCCTGAGCACTTCACTTGACCCAAGCCCTAACTAAAACTAGTAACAATTTGTATGATCTAAGGACTGGACTAAGTTTAGGCTTAACTAAGCTAATTGATTTATCTTGGGTAGATTACTTTCTCTTAGCAAAATCGACGTTAGGCTGAGTGAGCAGTGCCAAGCGGCCAGAGGGGGTTTACACAGGCACCTAGTTGGGAAGCGCTTGGGCCTACCTCTCTCACTTATGACAGCCTAGCCTGATTAACCATAGAGGCGGTAATTAATTCTGAGGAACTTTGATCTTCTTTGCTAAGTCTTAGGTCTTAGGGTCAACCTTAGGATAGTGGAGTTTGTTTGATTGTTTGACACACACTCTATCTCTTCTCCATTCCATTCTCATCCCCTCATATTTCTTCCGGTGTATGCAAGGTCACATATCTCAACATCCATAATTATTGAGTGGTCTCGATCCTATCTCCAGAAGATGCATCAAGTTTTGTGATTGCAACCCACTGCATTGCGGCTCTGAACTTGACCTCATTGATCTTCACCTTGATTTATTTGATTCAAAATCTAATTCACTTTTCAAAATGGCAGGAAATATGAGCAATGAACATGATGACGACTTAAATTTGGGGAATGAACCAACACAGAGGAGATTTCATTTTCGTGAACAATCCACCTAATTTTGGAAATTTCCCTCCACCCCCACTAAGGAATGATGAGAATCTAGAGAACTCACCTGAGAATCCCAACCTAGACCGACTTCAAATAAAAGCTAGGCTGGCCCAACAAATAGAGCAAATGTGTAGGATGTAGAACTTTCTCATGAACCAATTTAATGCTAGAAACAATCAGGAATAACTCAGACCCTTGAGAGATTTTTATGATCCCTCAAACTATCAGGATGGCTGACTTTGAAATCAAACCCCAAGTGTTGAGCTTGATCCCACATTTCCATGGGCTAACCAAAGAGGACCCCTTTCAGCATTTAGAAGAATTGATTTTAGTAGCCCAAACCACCCGGGTTAGAGATGTTCCCATTGAGATTTGGTTGATGCAGATTTTTCCGCATTGTCTGAAAGATAAGGCTTCCCATCGGTATCACACAATAGGCAGACCTATCGCCACTTGAATCGAGCTTAAGCGAGCCTTTCTAAAGAGGGTTTTCCAGATTGGAAGAACCAATGCTCTTAGGAGAGCCATCACCACTTTTATCCAGAAAGCAAGGGAGCCTCTACATGAGGCTTGGGAGAGATTCCAAGACTTGCTGAAGAAGTGCCCACATCATGAGGTACCACAATGGCAGCTCATGCAAACCTTTTACCACGGGTTAGATGACCAACTCAGGAATTATGTGGACACCTCATGTGGAGGTAATTTTCTCAACAAAGACCTAGAGAGTGCATATGAATTATATGAGTAGATGAGTGAGAATTTGCTCAATCATGATTCCATGGACATGTTTGGCCAAACCACTGTACCTCGCACTAGCGTCCATGAGATCACTCATCAACCCTCATCATCCTTAACCTCCCAACAGTATGACATGGAATTAATTTGTAAGAAATTGGACTAAGTTGATGTGGTCAACAAAGGTTGCATGAGATCATGGCCAAACAAACCCAACCCCAAGGACAAACCTAGCCAACCCAGCAAACTCCCCATCTTTTGACTGAATCACCTTCTTCTCTTCCCATCCAACCCGAGTAGGAACAATTGCATTACATGGACCATACTCCATCTACGAGTCAAACCTTGATTTGCACTCCTACTTATTTGGATAACATGAACATTTCAAACCCAAAACTAAATATGGTTGAGATGGAAAATCTTTGTTATGCCCAGACTAGTAACTAGAATGCTTATAATCCAGGATGGAGGAATCACCTTGGATTTTCAAGGAGAAATCAAGATTCCTACCAAACCCCAACCCAAAACCAAACCAGGGGGCATCATAACTAAGGATATGGGCAACATGGATACTAATGCCAGAACCAATTTAGAGAGTTTAGATCATAACAAAACTAGACTTATTCCCAACCTGGACCCTCCCACCACACCCAATCCCAAATGAGCTTCTGCAGAAAGTGTTGGAGACCCAAAACCTCATGATGCAGACAATGGAGCAAGGGATGGCCTAGATGACGCAAGCCATTCAAGGCTTATGGGCCTAAGGTAGCCCTGTTCCTGACCCGCGTCAGCCGGGATCCTTCCCGTCAGAACTAAACCCCAACCCAAGGAACCAAAGACCAATCCATCCTGCACCTCAAAACCTACCTGGTTTCCAAAACCAGACCCATAACAGCCCCAAGGGCAGGTCAATCAATCTACAGCCCATGTTGTCACAACCAAAAGTGGAAAGACCACACAAGACCCTGGACCATCTCACTCTAGATCGATAGTGGACTCTAAACCCAAACAGGCTAACCTTTCTGAGGAACCCACCCTACCCATTGACAAGGGAAAAACACCTATCCCATTTCTTGAGGCCCTTCACACCTAGAAGCCCAAAAAGAAGAGTGAGCCTAGTATTAAGGAATTAAAGGAATTATTTGGGCAAGTGTATATCAATGTACCTTTGCTAGATGCCATCACACACATCTTAGCGTATACAAAATTCCTTAAAGAGCTTTGCACACCCAAAAGACAAGGAAGAAGTCCTAGGAGAGTGGTCCTATCAAAACAAGCAAGCTCGATCATTTCAAGCAAGCTTCCTTCGAAGAAAAAGGATCCTAGAGCACCATTGATTTCCTGTGTCATTGATGACACATTTGATCGTGCTCTCCTAGACTTAGGTGCGTCCATCAATTTGATTCCCTCAGCACTCTATGACGAATTTGATTTCAACAAGTTGATGCCAGTTGATTTAACACTACAGCTGGCTGATCGCACCATGGTCAAGCTGAGAGGGACAGTTGAGGATGTTGTGACCAAGGTTCAGGATTTCTACTTCCTTATAGACTTCCTTATGATGGATATGGAAGTACCCGAAACCTTGAAGGATGCACCAATTATTTTGGGCCGACCATTTCTCGCCACGATGAAAGCACACATCGAATGCGAGATTAGGACCTTAGAAATCACCTGTGGGGTCCAAAAGACTCATCTGAATATCTTTAAGGCCTCTAGGAGATTCAATGACTTCAATTGGTTGGGGGACATTGAGGAGGACGATTTGGTGGAGGAATCCATGTCCATCAACACCCTAAGAACCTTTAGAGACACTCATACACCTTTGGAAGACCTGATTGACCCATCAACTCCTAATGCATAGCCCGTATGCATAGTGGATGCGACCTTGAATCCCGCCCTTGATGCGGATCCCATTTTGGAACTCGGCCTGTAAATGAAGCTGAAACCTTTACTAGATTCCCTCAAGTACACCTTTTTGGGCCTGAACCAAACCTTTCTTGTGATTATTAGTGCCCATTAACTCAAGACCAAGAGAAGAGAGATTGAGGTGCTAAGGAGGAACAAATCTACGATTTGTTGGACTTTAGAGGATTTGAGAGGTATTAGCCCATCTTATTTCACACATCGAATTTTTCTAGAAAATGGAGCACGACCCTCACGCGAATTTCAAAGATGACTTAACCCAAACATGCGGGAGGTCGTGAAGAAAGAGATTGTGAAGTGGCTTGATGCTGGCATCATTTACCCATTTCTAATAGCCCATGGGTTAGCCCTGTCCAAGTGTTACCCAAGAAGCCAGGGTTGACTGTGATTACTAATGAAAAGGGTGAATTAGTTCTAACTCGAACCGCTTCTTTGTGGCACATTTGCAAATATTACCAGAAATTGAACATCACCATGAAGAAGGACCACTTTCCACTACCTTTTATTGACTAAAGCTTGGAGTATTTAGCTAGACAGAAGTTCTATTGTTTCTTAGATGGATATTCAAGCTACAATCAAGTCTCAATTCAACCCGAAGATCAAGAGAAGACTATATTCACCTACCTCTTTGGATTCTTTGCTTTCCAAAGGATGCCCTTCGGATTGTGTAATGCTCCTGCTACATTCCAGCGATGCATGATTGCAATCTTTTCAGAATTAATAGGTGAATGTTTGGAGGTGTTTATGGATGATTTCTCAATTTTTGTGGATTCATTTGATTCATGCTTGACCAATCTTGAAAGAACCCTCCAAAATGACAATCTTTTTTATTTTTAAATGCAAAACTAACTAAATGCAAGATATATATATAATGACCTAAAGGATGAGAGATATACCTTGGAAGATCCTTCGCTATTCTTCACCTACAATGTGCACAACAAAACAAAAAACACTAAGTAATCTAATATGTAAATAATGATAAAAAAACCTAATGCACCTATATGCATGTAAAGGAAGTAATCTAGATTGTGTTGTCCCCTTGACAACAGTGCCAAAAAGTGATGCACACAAACTACTATGCGTTAATTATGTTCTTGTAGCACAAGATTTACACGATTGCTTTATTAATTTATATTGAACTCAGAATGAAGAAAAGTGAATAATTCGAAAGTCTAGGTCGATATTAGAGAGACAATTGGCCTAGATTAGTTCCTAACAAATGATAAGTATACATGGATATTTTTGGAATTTTTGAAAATATTTTTTATATTTTTTTTAGGGATCTTTAAATAGGAATCGGTAAGAAAAGTTAGTATTGACCCTTCTAAAAAAAAGCTAAGACATAAGCCTAATGCTACCAAAAAAATTTGTGTATTTTATATGAATCTCCTTACTTCAATGGAGAACTAATGAAAGTTGTTTTTGTGCAATTTCAATAAGTGTAAAATTTAAGAAAATTTAGAAAATTCAAAAAAAAGTCAAGCCTTTTAAGTAGATTAACCCCCATCGGCGCACAAATTTTAGAAAATAAAGTATAACGAATTACACATTGAAATTTAAAAGCATAAAACCATACTTAAAAGTACACGCTTAGGAGAAATTTCATGATTTTTGAAAATATAGATTTGTCGAAATAAATTTTTGAATTCATCATGTAGATCTATGCAAGGATAGAACTAGTGAAAGCTAGTACTAAACATAATTTTTGTGGTATTTTGTATATTTCATATTGTTCATATTATTTTTCGTAGTGAAAGCCATGTACATAAGCAATTGAAATCTACTCTAATAATGCATTAAAAAGCAAGAGATGCAATGAATAAAAACTACCTTTATTGCAAGTAAAATAGAATGTTTACAACTAGAAATAAAATGAAAGCTAGAATAAATAATAGAAAAGAATGAAGGGTTGAAATGAAGTTGAAGATGTTGGAGGACTCGTGACGGTGGTGGAGAAGCCCGTCGATGACCGCTGGTGGTATGGAAGAAGTGGAGAATCGGAGATGCTACGGGAAATAGAGATGGGGAGACCTAAAAGTAGAAGATGATGAAGAGGTGGTGGAGTGATCCTAAGGTTTCTAATGGTGGCTTGGAGATGAAAGGGGATTAGGGTTTATGGAGGGTAGTGGTCGGCCATGGTGATGGAGGAAGGGAGAGGGTTGGCACGGAGAGGTGGAGGAGATGGAGAAGAAAATAATTCCTTGTGGGCATGCACTTAAAGGCTTCTCATAGAAGAGGAGCCTTGTTGTGATTGGTAAATGGAGGATGCCTTGGATTGATGTAAATTGAGGGTAGTGATTGGGATTGAAAGGGTGGACGGCTAGGATTGAGGACTTAGGTGGTGTGGGCTAAAGGATTAGGCTAGGATTTGTTGTGTCCATATGATGGAGGGCTAAGAGTAAGTGGACGTAGGATGGAGGGGGAGGTGTAGTCGAGGATTAACAGATAGGAAGGGGTACGCTTAGGGTTGCAACTGAGGGTGGCATGGTCTTCGTCTCGTGGGCTAGGATTAATGTACTTTAAGATGGAGGATTGGGATTAATTTAATTTGGAGTTGGCATGGACTTAGACTTTGGCTAAGGGTCAAGTGGCTCCAACTTAGGTAGTTAGGGTTTTGTGGAGGCTTAAGTGATGTGGCAAGAGGTGCAAGGTTTAATTAGATTAGGTGGTGTGTGATTGGGTTGGGTTAT
Source organism: Thalassia testudinum (assembly GCA_037157565.1). NCBI lineage: Eukaryota > Viridiplantae > Streptophyta > Magnoliopsida > Alismatales > Hydrocharitaceae > Thalassia > Thalassia testudinum. The sequence continues at coordinate 86,730,191 of JAZHRO010000056.1, read as the reverse complement.
CCTGATTACACCAACAAAGAGAAAAAGCATGCATTAATTACATTAAATAATTAAGCTTCAATATACAATAATTAACCTTAAAATGCATTATTTACACTATGATACATTAATACCTAAAATGAACTAATCTAAGGCAATTATAACTAAAATGCCCCCTAGCCAACATAAGTTAAGCATGAATTATCTAATTAATTAAGGGGAGGTGGCTAGGTAGAGGAAGAATAAGGACCTTACGATTAGGTATGTAAGGCCTAGATTAGGTAGAATGATGTAGCAAAGGAAAGGTTGGATCTAGGTTTAATGTGGACCATAAGATGGTGGATGTAGGGGAGATTTGATGCATGTTTGGCCAGCCATATGTGTCGGATAAGATGAAGTGTGGCTGGCCATATGTGTAGGATCATGGCCTTTGATGCAAGCATGCATGGAGAGGACTAAATCTTGAGAGTTGAGAGAAAGGGGAGGATATGCCTGGCCATTTGGAGGCTTTAGGAATCTTCTTCATAGTTTGTTATAAGTGCTTGGATAGGGTTTTGGTAGGCTTCATTAGGGACCCTAGGATGGTGTGTGAATGGTGGATGAGGAAGGTATAAGTGGCGGCTAGGTTGGTGTAGATGAGATCTTTGGTGGTCGGCCACCTAGGTTTAGGATAAGTTCTTTTGTGGTTATGTGGAGACCCTTAAATTAAAGGTGTAGGGTCAGGATTAATCTAGGCTTAGGTTTTCTAAGAATAGATAGGTCTTGGACAAGGTATATTTGGTGGAATAGATTATCCTAAGGGTCAAAGGGTAGAGAGGGATTAGGAAGAGCCATGTGTCCTCCCTTGTCTTTAATTCTTCTCCTTATCTTTATTATTTTAGTTCCTAAACAAGTGCATTTTCTTCCAAAACATTATTCTTCGATCCCTTGGCTTATTCACTTGGACCTAGCATTATTCACAATTGAGTAGAATTAAGAGAATTACTTATAAAATATATGCAAAGCTTAAATATACATTTATGCACAAAATGTAATATTTATAAGGCTAATGCATGATTTCACCAAGGAGCTAACCCTAGATTAAGCATAGGGTTATAAATTAAGCTATTACCATACACCATTGACTACTAGTTGGGAAAAAGTAAAGCTATCCTTTTCCCAATTAGAGGCTTTCATTTTCGTCGAGAGGGACATAAGCCGATGGTGACATTCATGGGGCGAAAAATTAGGGCGAAGACCCTATTCCACCAGGGCGTGTGAGACATCAGCTAACGCCTCATTTTTTAGAGTCACCATATTGACGGCTTTTAGGTGTTGTAACTTCTCGTTATGATAATCTTTAGGGCCTTCCGGGGTTTTTTCCCTTCTTTTTAGCCCTCATTACGTTTAACAAACTAAGACAAATTTCCATGCCAGATATTGTATTCAATTTGGTATCTCAGATATCGATAATTTTCAGTGGAGTGTCCTCAAGCCTTGTAATACTGGCAATATGCCTGGAATCCACCTATACCCTCATGGGACGGGGTGGAGCGCGAAGGTCTTTATTGGTTGACTAGACTTCGGTCAAGATGTCATCTTGGTTATCAAATATGTCAAGTATGTCTCAAGTATGTCTTCCTGGGACCTCACCAGACCTTCCCCGTAATTATCAATGGCAACCTAACTAGGGATCAGGAACTTAGATTGACAGCAACCCTATCAGAACACAAGGCTGAAATTGACTGGACTATTTCAGATTTGAGAGGAATTAGCCTTACTTATTGTACCCACAAGATCTACCTAGAAGATGAGGCGTGACCCTCCCGTCAGATGTAGAGACGGCTAAACCCAAATATGCGAGAGGTCGTTAAAAAAGAACTTATCAAATGACTTGACGCCGACATCATCTATCCCATCTCTGATAGCCCCTTGGTGAGCCCCACTCAAGTGGTTCCGAAGAAAGCCGGGCTCACCGTTGTCACCAATGAACGTGGCAAATCCATGCCCACCCACACCACCATCGCATGGCGGGTGTATATTGATTATAGAAAACTCAACGAAGCAACCTAGAAAGATCATTTCCCACTGCCATTCATCGACCAAATTCTTGAAAGATTGGCAGGGCAAAAGTATTTCTGCTTCCTGGATGGATATTCAGGATATAACAAAGTCGAAATTACTCCTGAAGATCAAGAGAAGACCACATTTACTTGCCCGTATGGCACGTTTGCTTTTCGTCGTATATCGTTCAGGTTATGCAACGCACCCGCTACCTTTCAGCGTTGCATGCTAACCATTTTTTCAGAAATGGTGGGTAAATACCTGGAGGTCTTTATGGATGATTTCTCTATATTTGGAAATTAATTCGACCACTGTTTGAGCAACTTGGAGAAAATCCTGAAACGATATATCGAGGTAAATTTGGTGTTAAGTTGGGAAAATAGCCATTTCATGGTTCAAGAAGGACTCGTCCTCAATCACATCATATCGCATAAGAGCATCAAGGTGGATCGAGCTAAAGTTAAATTAATTTCCAAACTTCCCCCACCTAGCTCGGTCCGACAGATTCGCTCGATCTTGGACATGTTGGCTTTATAGAAGGCTCATCAAAGACTTTTCTAAGCTCTCAAAACCCTTAACCAACCTTCTGGCCAATGACGCCCTATTCCACATGACCTCTGAGTGCATCCAGGCTTACCACACCCTTAGGGACTTAGTCTCCACAGCACT